>CM056057.1:31793281-32050781 GCA_029574335.1 Rana kukunoris | reverse complement strand
TTGATGACACACTAAATCTTGGGGTCTTATGCCACATACAGACGATCGGACATTTAGACAACAAAACCGTGAATTTTTTCCGAAGGAATGTTCGCTCAAACTTGTCTTGCATACACACGGTCACACAAATGTTGTCGGAAATTCCGACCGGCAAGAACACGGTGACGTACACCCTGTGTATCAGTGCGTCATTACTCCGAGAGCCCCAAGTGTCAACGTGTCATTACTCCGAGACCCCAAGTGTCAATGTCTTATTACTCCGAGACCCCAAGTGTCAACGTCTTATTACTCCGAGACCCCAAGTGTCAACGTGTCATTACTCCGAGACCCCAAGTGTCAACGCGTCATTACTCCGAGACCCCAAGTGTCAACGCGTCATTACTCCGAGACCCCAAGCGTCGTGTCATTACTCCGAGACCCCCAAGTGTCAACGTGTCATTACTCCGAGACCCCCAAGTGTCAACGTGTCATTACTCCGAGACCCCAAGTGTCAACGCGTCATTACTCCAAGACCCCAAGCGTTGTGTCATTACTCCGAGACCCCCAAGTGTCAACGTTTTATTACTCCGAGACCCCCAAGTGTCAACGTGTCATTACTCTGAGACCCCCAAGTGTCAACGTGTCATTACTCCGAGACCCCCAAGTGTCAACGTGTCATTACTCCGAGACCCCAAGTGTTTTAGAGGAAGAAAAAGAAATGACATTTGGAAAAAATAAGAAAAAGGAAAGCAACCATTGCTGACAGCCATTATCTGCACAAAATATTTAGAAAATGCTGCACACGTCAAAATGAAACCATCACTTCCTTTTGGTGTTCCTCTTTTACCGACAAAGAACATTTATGCAGGAATGTGGGCCACGTGTGGCTGGGGACCATTCACTGAACATTCCTAGCAATATAACAGGACATTTATATAGAAAACTAGGACTGGGAGTCTGCGTATGCCATCATTCTGAGACATTGTCAGACTTATTCCATAAATCAAAATGCCAGTAGATCTGCCACCAGTTACATGAAATCCAACATCTTATCACTGCCCTTAGCACTATCATATTTAATGGGGCCACAGTTGTCGTGTTACTGCTCACTGAGTGTCAGTGTACGATTACTCCAAGACACCAAGTGGTGCATCATTACTTGGAAACCACAAGTGTCAGTGCGTTACAAATTTGAGATCCAAAGTGTCAGTGCATCATAACCCTGGGACACCAAGTGTAAGTGCATCATTGTGTGTCATGTGAGACCTTAAAGCGGAGTTCCATCCTTTTAATGTCTATTCAAAGTCAGCAGCTACAAAGAGTGTAGCTGCTGACTTTTAATAAACAGACAGACACTCACCTGTTCCACGCTCCAGCGATGCGGCCGCCTTCATTCACATTCTGGGCACCCGGCTGCAACAGCTTTCGGCTTCACATCCGGGCACGTACTGCGTATGCACGAGTCGCATTGCGCTCCCGGAATGGACAGGTGATCTCCTGGGACCTGTCACGTGTCCCAGGAGATCGCCTAGAGGGAGGGGCCGCCCACTGTGTTGGGTAATAGTGACTATGTTACTATATAAGGGCCTCGAGACCCGATGAGCTACAGCTTCGGCTGTGGCTTGGGAAGCTTGCCTGGCAAGTTAGGGTAAGACAGCGCTATATAAGACTTGCATTATTATTAGGTGGAAGTAGGAACGAGAAGTCCCACTCCTACCGAAGCCCCCATTCCCCCCCCCCCCCCCCAAAAAATGACATGCCAAATGTGGCATGTAAGGGGGCAAGGAATGCTTAAAACGAAAGTTACACATTTGGGTGGAACTCCGCTTTAAGTATAAGTGTACCATTACTCTGAGAACCTAATGCCTCGTTTCCACTGAACAGTTCGGGTCGGTACAGTTTGGAACGGTTAGAATGGACCAGTCTATTCTGGTGAGCGTTTCCACTGCAAGTCGGACGGTCAGGGCCCATACAGGGTTTAGAAAAAATGCCTAGCGTGTCCACCAATCAGTGGAATGTATTGTAGGTACGCCCTTACTGAACCGTTCCATTTTCTATGGCCCCACATCTGAAGCAGGACCCAGAATGGTGCGGTACGGTTCGGTTTTATGGCACACTTTCATAATGAAAACACCCAAAATAGCGCACCGTACCGAACCGATCCGCTCAGTGGAAACGAGGCATAAGTGTCAGTGCATCATTACTCCAGGAGCCCATAATTGATTTGAGACCCCCAAGTGGCATTGGGGTTGATTTACTAAAGGCAAGTAGACTATGCACTTTGCAAATGCAATTACTCCAGAGCTTAGTAAATAAGGTAAAGCTTCACTTTGCAAAGAATACCCAATCACATGCAAGAAAAAACTCAATCCCAGTGCAGAATCTAAATTCTGTGTAAGCTACGTGTTGCTTCTCTTCTCCCTTATGTGACAGTGTTCAGGCCTGGGCATAGTGCCCCATTCTTGGTGTCCGCAGAGGGGATAGTGCCCCAGTGTTGGTGTCAGTTTGGAGACCACTATTCTAAATAATAGGCAGTTAGAACAATGCTCACATACATACATTTCAACTAGTTTTGGCCAAAGTTCAGCTTTAATAATACAAGTGAGATGCGATGAGGAGAGGCCAGTCTATCATAAGACTAGTTTTATGTACCAAAAGAGTAATGACCCCATTTATCCTGGCCTTTTACCTATTTAGGCTTTCATATTACTGACATACTGTCATAACAAGGTGCAGACTACAGGACCAAACCTCGCTCTGTAAACATACTTCACTGTGAGAACAACCTTAATAGAGTCCTACAAGCTGGGGAATGTGCCAGCTACAGCAATGACGCACTCTGCGACACCCCTACGAGAACAGTGGCGTGAAAACTAGCCAACTACCTTCAGAAAAAAAAAAAATATTCTAGTCCATGATTTAACTATGAACCTAGAAGCCAGAGGATGGGCATGGCAGCTAAGCAGTCAACATTTTCAGATGGAGGATTTTCTTTAATCTAAATACCTAATATAGTAACTGATATCAGTGGATTTCTGGTAAAGCAGATCTGCATATTCCCGAGTCTGCTTATTCATTTATATATTCAAGTCGGCTAAAACAGCATTTTATTATTGCATGTGAACAACAGTCAAAAAGAAAACCTACGCGTTTCGGCCATCAATCCTTAACTACTTGCCGACCAGCCACCATCATAATACGGCGGCAGGTCGGACGCGTTCCCACTAATCACCGTAGGTGTACGTCGACACCTTTAAGGGCAATAGCAGGAGCGTGCGCCAGCTGCACGGTGGGGGGGACCAGACGCACGTGGCCGGCAGGCGCAATGTCTGCCGGCCACCCGCAATCGTGTGTACAAGAGACAGAACTGGGATCAGTCAATGTAAACAGACAGATCCCCGTTCTGACAGGGGAGGAGAGACTGATCTGCTCTTTCTAGTGATTAGGAACAGCAATATGTCTCCTCCTTCAGCCAGTCAATATCACACAGATGAGGGAACACATTCAACCCCTTGATCACCCCCTAGTGTTAACACCTTTCCTGCCAGTGACATGTAAACAGTAATCAGTGGATATTTATAGTCCCCAAAAACGTACCAAAAGAGTCCGATCTGTCCGCCACAATGTGGCAGTCCCGCTAAAAATCGCAGATCAACGCCATTACTAGTGAAAGAAATTATAATAATAAAAATGCCATAAATCTATCCCTTATTTTGTAGATACTATAACTTTTGCGCAAACCAATCAATGTATGCCAATTGCGATTTTTTTTTTTACTAAAAATATTGGCCTAAAACGGAGTAAGAAATTAGTTCTTTTACATATTTTTTTTTTTTTAAATTGTGGCTCTTTGTTTATAGCGCAAAAAAAAAAAAAAAGAAGAAGGAGAGGTGATCAAATACCACCAAAAGCAAGCTCTATTTGTGGGGGGAAAAAACGCCCATACATTTTGTTTGGGTACAACATTACACGACCGCGCAATTGTCAGTTAAATTGACGCAGTGGTGTATGGCAACAAATAGCCATATATATATAAATAAAAATAGTATCAAGCGTTTATTGATTAGTTTGCGCAAAAGTTATAGCGTCTACAAAATAGGGGATAGTTTTATGGCTCAAGGGGGGTTATTCATTGCATACAACAAGAGACGGAATACAAGGGGCAGATGCTTTTCTCAAAGGGGCGGATGCATTCTTGAGCAGTGCTCTTTTGGGAAATTGTTTTCTCAATAAACTACACGTCTTTGCAGGGCAGATTCATTGAAGGACCCTCTTAGTTGCACACTTTTGTAAGTACACTATGACACGCCCAGCAAAGATGTAGTTTATGGAGAAAACCATTCCCCAAAAGAGCAATGCTGAAGAATACACCCGCCCCTTTGAGAAAAGCATCCGCCCCTTCTTGTATTCCAGGAACAAAGATTGTCTCTGGACAGCCGCACTCTGAACCAATTGTAGCCTTTTATTAAATGAAGGACAGCACTACAAGTCACAGCAAAATAAAATAAAATACATCTTCCTGCTTTGTAAGTGCATTGCCTGCACCCGAGTTGTCTGCAACGGAGGATATTCATCTGGGTTGCCACCTGGAGCGGCTACTCCCTTTTCCCTTGTTGCACTCCGCCCCTTGTTGCACTCCGCCCCTTGTTGCATGCAATGAATAACCCGCCCCGAGCATCGGGAGCGAGCGGCGTGTTGATTGTGCATATGCCATCTACAGGTAAAGGACAGCTGTTCATTCTCTGAGATTTTCAGCTGCTCCATTTGCGCATGCGCAGTCCAGCCCGGGCATTATCCGACGGGGGAACCATACCGACAGGACACCGGGTTCCCTTACTCGCAACGGCAGCGGCAGCACCCAACAGCTGATGGAAACATCAGCTGCTGTGCCGACATCGCTGGATTCCAGGACAGGTAAGTGTCCGATTGTTAAAAGTCAGCAGCTGCAGTATGTGTAGCTGCTGGCTTTTAATATTTTCAGGGGCGGCCGGACCTCCTCTTTAAGTACAAAAGGTTTTACCGGTAAATGACTGCTCCTATTATACATTTTATTTGCATTTTTAAGATAACCTGTAACAGCTGAACTCTAATTAGCAGTAAAAACATATTTTTATGTGGCTGACCTACCTTCCCAGATATTCATGGCTAGTTTAGTCAAGGGGTGTGTAAAGCAGACAAATACTTACTCTATTGTTCATTCCTGCAGACACCCTCCCTGTACAACCGGTCCCATGAAGTTGTTCCCCCTTGTAAGCTCAAGCAGTTGCATATAAAATGATAAAAACACTGGTAGGATTTTTAAGGGCCCACCCCCAATATTGGAGATGGAGGAGATTGCCAATGAGTGAGGAATAAGAAAATAAAGTATTCCTTACACTCCCATGTTAAACTTACCAGGTATATAGTTGGGACATTGGGGGGGGAGGGAGGAGAGGGGGAAATCTAGTTAAGAAATGTAATCTATTGTTTACTACTATAATTGTCAACACAATGTTTCCTGATGCATTTATTGTATTACGTTTATTACTCTGTATGCTCTTTATTTTATTATAATAAACTTAAATTTAAATGAAAAAAAAAAGAAAATAAAGTATTCCTTTACTCTACAGCCCCCTATAAATATTTTTTTCACTGCTAACCAGTGTTCAATTAACCAGTTAAGGACCGCCGCACGACTAAATACATTGGCAGAATGGCACGGCTGGGCATATGGACGTACAGGTACGTCCCCTTTAAGAAGCCCAGCCGTGGGTCACGCGCTCGTGACCCAGTCCTGAGCTCCGTGACCGCGCCCGCTGACCCGATCGCCGCTGGTGTCCCGTAATCGGGTCACAGAGCTAAAGAACGGGAAGAGGTAAGTGTAAACACATCTCTCCCCGTGCTTCCTAGTGAGCCTGTCACTGATCGTCTGTTCCCTGTCATAGGGAACGACGATCAGTGATGTCACACGCCTAGCCACGCCCCCCTACAGTAAGAAACACACATTAGGGAACACTTAACCCCTTTAGCGCCCCCTACAGGTTAACCTCTTCACTGCGTGTCATTTTCACAGTAATCAGTGCATTTTTATAGCATGGTTTGCTGTAAAAATTACAATGGTCCCAAAATAGTGTCAAAAGTGTCCGTCATAATGTCAAATCGCTGATCGCCGCCATTACCAGTAAAAAAATAATTAATAAAAAAATTGCCATAAAACTATCCCCTATTTTGTAAACACTATAACTTTTGCGCAAACCAATCAAACGTTTTTTGCAATCTTTTTTACCAAAAATATGTAGAAGAATACGTATCGGTCTAAACTGAGGAAAAAAATAAATGTTTATATATTGTTGGGGGATATTTATTATAGCAAAAAGTAAAAAAATTATCGCTCTATTTTTGTTTATGGTGCAAAAAAGAAAAACCACAGAGGTGATCAAATACCACCAAAAGAAAGCTCTATTTGTGGGGGAAAAAAAAAGGACGCCAATTTTGTTTGGGAGCCACGTCGCACGACCGCGCAATTGTCAGTTAAAGCGACGCAGTGCCGAAACGTAAAAAGGGGCCTGGTCCTTTAGCTGCATAATGGTCCGGTGGTGAATTTTTTTTTTTTAAATGAAACAGTGCTGTAATTCTACCTTGCTATATAGATATAGATGTTATATAGACACAGACTACAGACTAGAACTACTAATCCTTTGGCAGGTTCAATAAATCTATTTTACGGTTTTCCTGGAGTTCTATTTTAAGCCAAATGAAAAAAACAAAAAACAAACAAACAATCTGCTTTTGCAAAAGTCTTACCTCCATACTGTCCCATCTGAGGAGAAGACAAGGAAATGAATGTGTCCACGTTGTGATCTGGAATGGTCTCCAAGAGACCCCGACAGATTAATCCTCCTGTATGAAGAAGAATATAACAACATTTAGGATTTGTAAATGAAACTAATTTTGCTGAAAAAAAAATAAACCATAAAAAATGTTAGATAGATAATATACAGTGTACTACATAGCAGATCCTTATGTTTTTTTCCCTTTTTCCCTGGTGATCCTGCCAGTAATACACTTCCTGTCCTAGACTGTTCACCAGTGGCCGCCCAGCCATACGGGGCACAGGCGCTCCCCTAATCCATGCACCTGGCCCCTATTCTATATGCAGGGCTCAGGATGCATGCATTTTTTTTGTTTTTTTAAGCACACGATTAGAGCCTGTGGCTTTTTTCGAGCGTACCTTTTTTTCAGGCGTGTGGTGGGCCGGCCATAAGGGGAGGTTGGAGGCCGGTACGGTTTTTTGGGTGCACGGTTTTTCGAGCGTACGTTTTTTCCAGGCGTGTGGTGGGCCAGCCATAAGGGGAGGTTGGAGGCCGGTACGGTTTTTTGGGTGCACGGTTTTTCGAGCGTACGTTTTTCCAGGCGTGTGGTGGGCCGGCTGTAAGGGGAGGTTGGAGGCCGGTACGTTTTTTCGGGCATATGTTTTTTTCGGGAACACGATGGTCTTGGGGCGCAGTAGCTCAGTAGATTGTTTTTTAAAAAGGTGTGTGTGTGTGTGTGCGTGTGTGTGCACGTTTTTTTATTTTCTATGCTGGTTGAACAGGATGGACTGGATGGACGTCTTTTTTTAAGCAGATTAACATGCAACTACGATTTGTTAGACACTGTCAACTTGTTTGTTTTTTGCAGGCTGGGAATTTTATTTTTGTCAAATAATATATTTTTATTGAAATTGTAATCATTGAAACGTATAACATTTTACAGAAAGAGGAAAAAAAAAAAAGTTTAGAGGAAATTCTTTCTTTGTGATGTGAAAAAAACTTCCCATGTACACCCTACTGCAAAAGCTAGTTATACAATGGGGTGGCTGCCATATTTCTTTATAGCTCAGGAGCAGCATTGTTAACCTAGGACAGGAAGGGTTTTAGAACTAGAAAACACGACCCTCCTCAGAACTCATAATAGGGAGGTGGTTTTCGTTTCCAGAGATAGCTGGGAACAATGTACCATATACAGGGCTTTTTTTCAGAGGGAACGCGGGGCAACGCAGTTCCGGCACCTTCTGAACTGACTGTATGTAATAGCAATGGATGCTGGGGTGTGCTGCAGGGTATTAATGCTCACTGCTGTGGATCTATTTTTTCAGGGGGGTCTATTGTTGCTGGTGGGGGACCTATTGTTTCTAGGGGGGTCTTATGTTGCAGGGGGGGTCAGTTGTTGCTGAAAGATCTACTGTTGGGGGAGGGGTCTATTGTTGATGGGAGCCAGAGAGTCTATTAATGCTGGCTGTACAGAGATCTGTTGATGCTGCTGTGAGTCTATTGTTGCTAGAGGGGACATTTTGTTGTAGGTGGTCCATTGTTGTTAGGGGGATCTATTGTTGCTGGCTGCAGGGGATCTATTTTACTGCTTTTCTTGATATTATTACCAAATTCCATATAAATTACTTAGCACCACAAAATGATACTTGGTTCTACATTGTCTAAAAGGGGCGGTACTGGGAGGTGGGTAGGGGTCGGAGAAAAGGGATGACTCGGAAAGGGGGAGTTCCTGCACCTATTGTCTGAGAAAAAAAGCCCTGACCGTATATATACTCGAGTATAAGCAGACCTGAATATAAGCCGAGGCCGGTACCGGGTCCCCAAAGTCACTGGAGAAATGACCGTTTAACATGGGAGTCTATGGAAGGGGTGCCCAGCTTTGAAAAATTGGTGCTCCCCGGCGTAGGTCCCCAGACAACAAACTTTGCACACTTGTAGAGGAAAAGTGTGCTAAGTTTGGAGTCCAGGGGACCTACGGCCGGCCGGTACTGGGTCCCCAAATTTCGGGAGATCAGGCGCAAAAAGATGACTCGAGTATAAGCCGAGGGGGGCATTTTTAGCACAAAAAAAAGGTGCTGAAAAACGTGGCTTATATTTGAGTATATACGGTAACTGATAACAGTTCAGCACAGCATCAGCTTAGCAGATTTCAGACAGGATCAATAGGTGTGTTTTTGTTTTGCATGTACTGAACTGACAGAACAACAAACTTTTATTGGCACATTAAACAGACCAAAAAGGAGCTAATAAGAGAAGTTCACTGGATTAAGACGGACGTCGCACTAGCAGTGCCGCGTCCGTCTTACTCCATTGCATGCTTGGTCTTAGATCAGGGGTGGGGAACCTGCGGCCAGCGGGCCTCTTGCGGCCTTACAAAATCATTCCATCCGGCCCCCCGGCTCCGGGGAGCGCCCTGGAGCCTCGGCCTAGGAAAGTCCCTGGCTTCGGCCTAGCTTCGGAGCGGCGGCCATCTTGGTACACCCGGCGGCGGCCCTCCTCTCTGTTCACACCCACAGGAGGAGGAGGAGGAGGAGTCCGCGCTTGGGGGAAACACACGCCGCTGTCTGAGGTCTGCACTATTGTGGGGTTACTGTCTGAGGTCTGCACTACTGGGGGGGGGGGGGGGTTACTGTCTGAGGTCTGCACTACTAGGGGGGAGGTTACTGTCTGAGGTCTGCACTACTGGGGGGGGGGGGTTACTGTCTGAGGTCTGCACTACTGGGGGGGGTTACTGTCTGAGGTCTGCACTACTGGGGGGGGGGGGGGTTACCGTCTGAGGTCTGCACTACTGGGGGGGTTACCATCTGAGGTCTGCACTACTGGGGGGGTTACCATCTGAGGTCTGCACTACTGGGGGGGTTACCATCTGAGGTCTGCACTACTGGGGGGGTTACCATCTGAGGTCTGCACTACTGGGGGGGTTACCATCTGAGGTCTGCACTACTGGGGGGGGGTTACCATCTGAGGTCTGCACTACTGGGGGGGGGTTACCATCTGAGGTCTGCACTACTGGGGGGGGGTTACCATCTGAGGTCTGCACTACTGGGGGGGGTTACCATCTGAGGTCTGCACTACTGGGGGGGTTACCATCTGAGGTCTGCACTACTGGGGGGGTTACCATCTGAGGTCTGCACTACTGGGGGGTTACCATCTGAGGTCTGCACTACTGGGGGGGTTACTGTCTGAGGTTTGCACTACTGTGGGGGTTACTGTTTGGGGTCTGCACTACTGGGGGTTACTGTCTAAGGTCTGCACTACTGGGGGGGTTACTGTCTGAGGTCTGCACTACTGGGGGGGTTACCGTCTGAGGTCTGCATCACCGTGGGGTGTCTGTACTGACCATAGTGGGTGGGGGGTGACATTTTTATTATTTTTTTTGCACCGAGTGACGCCACTGCATTTTGTACGGCCCCCGAATGATGTTACAAAAATCCAAATGGCCCTCGGCAGAAAAAAGGTTCCCCACCCCTGTCTTAGATGAACACTGGAGAATTCCGGGATCTTCTAGGATCAAAAGGAAGAATCTTCCCTCTGGCTTGAGCGGCGCTCCAAAGTTTCTATTTAGGTCGCAAAGAGAAGTCCATTGTCACAATTGTTGGTTGTGCATGGATATATTACAATGCCTTGAAAAAGTATTCATACCCCTTGAAATTTTCCATTTTGTCAAATTACAACCAAACATCTAAATGTATTTTATTTAATTGACCAACACAAAGTGGCACATAATTGTGAAGTGGAAGGAAAATGATAAACGGTTTTAATTTTTTTTTTACAAATAAATATGTGAAAAGTGTGGGGTACATTTGTATTCAGCCCCCTTTACTCTGATACCTCTAACTAAAATCTGGTGGAACCAATTGCCTTTGGAAGTCACCTAATTAGTAAATAGAGCCCACCTGTGTGTTATTTAATCTTAATATAAATACAGCTGTTCTGTGAAGCCCTCAGAGATTTGTTAGAGAACCTTAGTGAACAAACAACATCACAAAGGCCAAGAAACACACCAGACAGATCAGGAATAATGCCATGGAGAAGTTTAAAGCAGGGTTAGATTATAAAAAAATATACCAAGCTTTGAACATCTCACAGAGTACTGTTCAATTCAAATATGGAAAGAGTATCACACAACTTCAAGCCTATCAAGCCATGGCCGTCCACCTAAACTGACCGGCCGGGCAAGGAGAGCATTCGTCAGAGAAGCAGCCAAGAGGCCCATGGTAACTCTGGAGGAGTTGAAGATATCCACAGCTCAGGTGGGAGAAGAATAGGACACAGAACAAATCTGCCCTTTATGGAAGAGTGGCAAGAAGAAAGCCATTGTTGGAAGAAAGCCATAAGAAGTCTTGTTTGCAGTTTGTGAGAAGCCATGTGGGGGGGGGGGGGGGGGGGGGGACACAGCAAACATTATGAAGAAGGTGCTCTGATCAGATGACACCAAAATTTAACTTTTTGGCCTAAAAGCAAAACACTGTGTGTGGAGGAAAACTAACACTGTACATCACCCTGAACACACCACCCCCACTGTGAAACATGGTGGTGGCAGCATCATGTGGGAATGATTTTCTTCAGCGGGGACAAGGAAGTTGGTCGGAGTTAATGGGAAGATGGATGAAGCCAAATACAGGACTATCTTAGAAGAAAACCTGTTAGGCCTCGTACACACGTCCGAGCTTCTCGGCAGAATCCAGCGAGAAGCTCGCTGGGATCCATAATCTGCCGAGAAGCTCGATCGTGTGTACGTTTTCGCCGAGAAAACTGTCGAGCAAGGCGTCGAGCCAGAATAGAGAGCAGGTTCTCCATTTCCTCGATGGGCCATCGGGACTAATGGCTCGACGCCTTTTTCGACAGCCTGGTCGGCGAACTCGACGGCCGGCCGAGAACCTCGTCGGGCGGAACGATGAGTTTAGCCCGACGAGGTTCTCGTACGTGTGTACGGGGCCTTAGGAGTCTGCAAAAGACTTGAGACTGGGGTCGAAGTTCACCTTCCAGCAGGACAACGACCCTAAACATACAGCCAGAGCCACAATAGAATGGTTTAGATCAAAGTATATTCATGTGTTATAATGGACCAGTCAAAGTCCAGACCTAAATCCAATTGAGAATCTGTGGCAAGACTTGATCATTTCTGTTCACAGACGCGCTCCATCCAATCTGACAGAGCTTGAGCTATTTTGCAAAGAAGAAGAATGGGGGAAAATGTCCCTCTCTAGATGTGCAAAGCTGGTAGAGACATCCCCAAAAACTTGCAGCTGTAATTGCAGTAAAAGGGGGTTCTACAAAGTATTGACTCAGGGGGGCGCTATACAAATGCACCCCACATATTTATTTGTAAATATTTTGAAAACCATTTATAATTTTCCTTCCACTTCACAATTATGTGCCATTTTGTGTTGATCTATCACATAAAATCCTAATAAAATACATTTAAGTTTTTGGTTGTAACATTACAAAATGTCCAGGGGTATGAATACTTTTTCAAGGCACTGTACAAGAGCTGATGTATAATTTAAAAAGTGCAGCTGTCCTTTAAAGCAGCTTTCATTGCTCAGCCCACACATCCTGCTCAAATATTATTTGGCGGAGATTCTACAGCCAGACTAATGCTGACCATGCATTATAATTCAAAACTGATGAATAAATTATAGTGATTTCATGAACGGACGTGTATGACATCTGTATAAGGAAGAGAGCGGAGATGGTGACGTGTCGCTCTGTATGTGTACATGTCTACACGTGCTGAAGGCTAATCTATGTGCCGAGTCATGTGACTCATACCCAGGAATGAGAAGCATGCCGCGGGATTAGATGTCACGGATATCGTTGCCAAGATGGAAAATAGCTGGCATGTGACGGTCACAGAAGATAAAGACTGCCTCCTTCATATATAGGAAGATGGGCATTAGGGCGGATTAGGGGGTTCCTTGTGAGAAGATGAGACAGAGGCTCCAGTATGTTTGGGGTCACTCTGTCACAGTGCAATGCAGTCATTAGCAGCGCATCATGCGGAATTAATGCGCTGTGACTGCAATCATTCATTGAACAACAACACGGGGCTCCAGCAACTGCACTGCTGTCCTTTCTAAGAGCAGATTGTCTGAGAGCATTAAAGGGAACCTGTCACTATCTGATGAGCACACAGCTTCTAATATCAGCAGCAAACAAGTATGGCATCAGCTTTGTGATCCATCTCAGATCAATCTGCATGCATATATTCAGCCGAATCAGAAAACGGTGATCCCCTAATAAAGTAAGATGCAAAATTTACAAAGAAAGATTGGTCCTAATAACAGGCACTAGATAGTATCTTCATATATCTGTATATACGTCAATGCCATACCCAGGTGCAAGCTATATCCTATCCTATATAGCTATATCCCCCCACCAACAATCCCACAAGTGCCAACTCTATTCTAGTCAATTGAGTTGCATTGGTTGTGTGGGTATCAGGTGGTCCCAGGGCATGTGAGCCCTTGAAAAGTAATATGGCAATGTCCTGACCTCTTGTGCCGCTTTCTACGAGTGCTCATTGCTTTCATTCTGTGATGACCATACATCCCAGACCTGGGACAAAACAAGGGCAACCTACTGCAGGTATGAAATGACTGCAAAAGCCCACCCAACCTATTTGTATGAGGCAATTCGGACAGGACAAACTTCAACACTTCTGACTGTCAGAGCTTGCCACTTTCTTGCTCCCACTAGGGTTGCCATCTTTTCTTCAAGCCAAACCTGAACACAGTGGTGCATGGCAATTTAATTTTTTGTATGTTTTCACTATAGTATTTTAAAAGACTCCAAGGAGAGTAGTAAAGCAGCGCACGCAGAGTGCCGCGAAGAACAGTGGGCGTGGCCATTCGTTTGGTGCCCCTTTTACCTGGGAATAGTACATACCCAGCTCTGAGCCCCACTCTTCTCCCTGAGAATTCTGCATACCCAGCTCTGCCTCCCCCCTCCAGAATGGTACATACTCAGCTCTGTGCCATCCCTTCTTCCCCATAGTACTACATACCAAGCCCCCTCCTCAGAAAAGGTACGTGCACAACACTGTGCCCCCCTTCCCTTCAATATTTGTACATTCCTAGCTCTGTACCTCATCCTCCCCCAGAATAACACATACCCAATGTGTGCCCCTCTTCACCTATAGTGTTGCACACCCAACTCTGTGCCCCCTCCTCCACCAGAAGGATACAATCTAAATCTGACCCCCCCCCCCCCCACCCCCTCGATCAAATGGTATATGTTCAGTTCTGTGCCTCTCCTACTCAATATTAGTACATACCTAGCTTTTTGCCCCCTTTCCTTTCTCCGCCAGAATGGTACATACCCTGCTCTGTGCCATCCCTCCTTCCCCATAGTACTACATACCAAACCCTCTCCTCAGAAAGGTACATGTGCCACACTGTGCCCCCTCCTTTTCAATATTTGTATATTCCTAGCTCTGTACCTTGTCCTCCCCTAGAATAACACATACCCAATGTGTGCCCCCCTCCACCCATGGTGTTACACACCAAGCTCTGTGCCCCATCCTCCCCCAGAATGGTACATACCCAGCTCTACAACCCCCCCCATATTGGTAAATACCTAGGCTATGTGCCTCCATTTTCTCCAGCATGGTACATAGCCAGCACTATCCGCTACATATTATTATGTACCTAGCTGTGTGCTCCCTACTTCCCTGGAATGGTACATGCATAGCTCTGTGCCCCCCCTCTTCCTCTATAATGGTATATATAATCAGCTCTGTGCCCCTCCTCCTCACCCAGATTGGTACATATCCAATTCTTTACCCGGGTTCCTTTAGGACATGATCCAGATAGAAATAAGCACACAGACAGCTGCCCCTACTCCAGCCAATCAGAGACACTACTGTAAGGCTCATGTGATGCTCATGGACTGCTTCCAATCCGCACCCAGCACTGGCGATTGCCAGAAACTGGGGGAGACTGGGAAATGAGGGGGAAACATAGACTGTCCATCCCATCACAAGCTGTGAGATCCATGACGATCGCCTCAGCCTTATGTGAACAGGCAGGGGAGGAAACCTTCACAGCAAGTGGAAACCAGCTATTACTAGGCTGTGATCGGCCTGAAAGTCACTCACCTTGAGAATAGCAGAGCAGATGCACTCCTTCACTGCCAGCATTCTGCATGATAGGATAGATGGCCTCCCGGAAGCCCATCACCTGCTTCCAGAGGGGCTGTAAACTCGCTTTGTGGTCAAACAGGTCTAGAACTGAAATATTAGTACCTGGATGAGACTGCAGGAACAAAAAGATGAGAATGATATCAATACCACATTGAAGTATAGATGTTTATTAAAACTGATTAGACACCATCTGATATCCTCACCAGCTCAATACAGTACACACACATGGTATAAACATTGTGCCGGTGTCCTGCTGACAATTGTCCCCCAGCGGATAATGCCCGCTCCGTACTGCGCAGGTGCAACGGATCTCCGAAAATTGCTGAAGATGAACACAGCTGTCAATTACATAAGCACGATATTGTGCCACACGCTCCCGATGCTCATTCCACTCTGCAGGGGCGGGCGTAATACTATATCGTGTAAGGGGCGGATGGCTACAGCAAGGGGCGGATGTGTATTACTATTATATCATCTGCATTACTATTACTGTATATTGTGTAAGGGGCGGATTGCTACAACAAGGGGCGGGTGTATTATTAGGGTGTTTTTTTTTTCCAAGAAACTACACAATATAATAGTAATATACCCGCCCCTTGCTGTAGCCATCTGCCACTGACAGGATATATAATAGTAATTTCACATCCGCCCCTTGCTGTAGCCATCCTTACACCCGCCCCTTGCAGACTGAATTGAGCATCGAGAGCGTGCGGCAACGTCTGTCAACAATGTCCTGTTCATTGCGCAGGCGCAGTCTACATCTGCTTCACATTCTGCAATTTCCGCCGTCTCCGTTTGCTACAGCGCTGGGCCTGCACAATCCAGGGCGGACATTATCCATTATCCGCCAGGGGGACACATCTCGGCAGAACTCCGGCTTAGAAGACAAGACACAATGGGGGGGGGGGGGGGTTTACTTAGTGTGCATAATATTGGGGAAGCTCTGCACAGAAACCAATCAGCTTTCAGATTTTGTCAAAGCTTAGCTGAACAAGCTGAAGTTAGAAGCCAATTGGCTACCATGCACATCTGCACCTAAACCCGAGTGCTCCAGTTTTAGTAAATCTCCTCCTATGTGACCAATAGAGACTCATTTACTAATCTAGCAAAAGTGACACCACTCCTACACTAACAAACACAGCCCAGGCAACCTTAGGAGTAGCATTAAAAATTGGTTACTGTTGGGTTGGTGGCTGCGCCAGTCTGTAAACAGGTATACAGTATAGCCAAAAGATATGTGACCACCTATCAGATTATTGAGTAAAGGTGTCTCCATGTGAAAGGTTCTTCTAATACTACAACATATAAAAACAGTTTAGTACATTTTCCGCTTCAAACCTTGTGGTAACAGACTGGGGAGGGCCCCGTTCCATATGGACATGGTTTGAATAGTTTGGTGAGTAGAGGAACTCCAGTGGCCTGCACAGAACCCTGACCTCAACTATAATGAACACCTTTGGGATGAATTATAAAAACGATTGTGAGCCAGGTCGTCTCCTCCAGTATCAGTACCTGACCTTGCAAATGGATAAATGGGTACAAATTCCCACAGACACACCTCTACAATCTTGTGAAAAAGCCTTTCTAGAGAAGTGGAAGCCGTTAGATACAATACATCGTGTAAAGACCATGGTTTTGGAATGGGACATCTAACAAGGTCATATATATGCAATGGCCAGGTGCCAACAAATGTCTGATAGTATAATGCAGCCTTTCTCTGCCTTTAAACCCCAGAGAAACCCTTGAAATCATTTTCAGGTCCCAGGGACCACCTGGTATGATTAGTCTATCAGGGGTCATTGGGGAAATACCTCTTACATTTGCAGTGGAAATTGGGAAGAATGCCCCGCTTTACAGTGGTGGCAAGAATGACTCCCTCGCAGTCATGTCTCTGGCTCTGCCAAGTGGCCTTGGACCTGGAACTATGCAGGCACCATCAGATGTAAGGTCAGTTAGCCACAGCTCAAGGAACCCCTAGCCAACCCTGAAGGAACCCTAGTTGACAATGGCTGGTATATTGTATTATGATACATTGGGTTTTGGCTCTTTGAAACTTATCTTGATGTTTAAAGCCCCTTTCTCACAGTCGGACCGTTCAGGTCCGCCTGTTAGTTTTGTCGGTTAGTTTTGAACGGCCACTCCATACATCTCTATGAAGCGTCGGATGTCAACGGTGACATGTCCACTGACAACCGACCCGCTAAAATCAGACGATGGCGATACGTCGCCATCTGTCCATGACATATCGGATCGGGTGAGATCTGATGAAAACGGACATGCTGTCCGTTTTTATCAGATCTCACCACAGGAGACAGCGGTGCTGCACAAGCCCCTCTCCGCTCAGTGAGAAGAGAGGGACCCGTCATCCGTCGGCTCAGCGGAGATCCACGGAGAGATCTTTTGCTGAGCTAGCGGGAGCTGGCGGTTTCCGCTGCGACGGATCTGCCTGGTGTGAAAGGGGCCTTAAAGGCAGTTAACATTTTCAGCACAAGCAACATATATTGTATGTGTAATAGATGCAAAAATTACTTTATCATATGAAAAAGTAATGGTCACTTACTGACTTTTAAGCCTTATGTAACTACTACTCTTTACTCGTAGACATTCCTTAATCTGAACACCATTGATAACAAACAATTTTTTTTCCCCACAATTCTTTGATTAGTAGTAGGGAAGGCTTAGAAATTCTTATAGATGTGTATAGCCGTATATATCCTCATTGTGGAGATCTAACCCCACTATTTGCCTTTGTACTACTGCCTCCAGGAGAAAAGTGAAAGGGTGATCAACATTTCATGGTTGAGGAGTAGAGGAGACATGTTCCCATGTTTGGACAACGCTCTGTGGTGGAATTTCACCTTATTTTGGAACGATTTTCACTTACAAAGTTATCCCTAAGGCTGCATTCACACCTAGGCGACAAGATACGCCGCGTACACGGCTTATCTTGCCGCCTGTAGATGAAACTTTTTTTTTTTTTTTCTTTAATATTGCGGTCTATGAGCGAACGCCAATGTCGCCCGAAAAAAAGGGTCCGGGACTTTTTTTCAGGCGACAGGCGTGGAGATGTGAACAGTCTCCATAGACCGCAATGTTATTTCACATCTCGAGCGACAAGCGCGACGGGCATCCGGCGTTTTGTCGCTCAGATGTGAATGGAGCCTGAAGGAGACACAAAAGGAAAAAAAAACAAAACAAAACACACACACCAAAAAAAAAAAAAAAAACTTTTGGCTAAACTTACACTTGACCCACAAAATGCATAGCAATAGATACTATAATGTTATCAGCAATCACTTCAAAAATGTATTGTGATAAAATTGTTAGGATGTGTATGCAATCTGTTATTGGTTAAAGTAAAAAACTTTGGTTGGAGAGTAACTTGGTTTGAGAGCGTTTTGCAAGATTTTTTTAATACATTTTGCCTTGATATACAAGCGATGTCTTGCTATACAAGTAGCGTCATGTCACACTGAGTATAAAAGAGGAGAGAGGAGCCTCCAAATGTAACAATATGGTTACATTTAATGAAGGTACAACATTTAGCAACTTATTGCTACACTTAGAGGCGCCTCTCTTCTCTTTTATACTCTGTAGCTCCTGCTGGATTTTGCTTCTAATCCCCTTGTGGAGACTTCCATTTGTGGATGGACATTTTATGGTTACACAACCTCACATTGCTATAATCTTTCTATATGGACTATAAAGTGACATATTTATGAATAAATGGTTGTGGAACAAATCATTTGAGTTTCCATTATTTCTTATGGGAAAATTTTCAAATGTTTCTGGGAAAGAAAGAGTGAAAGAGAGAAAGAAAGAGTGAAAGAGAGAAAGAAAGAGTGAAAGAGAGAAAGAAAGAGTGAAAGAGTGAAAGAGAGAAAGAGAGAAAGAAAGAGAGAAAGAGAGAAAGAAAGGGTGAAAGAGTGAAAGAAAGAGAGAAAGAGAGAAAGAAAGGGTGAAAGAGTGAAAGAAAGAGAGAAAGAAAGAAAGAAAGAAAGAAAAAAAAAAAGAAGAAGAAGAATGAAAGAATGAAAGAAAGAAAAAAAGAGTGAAAGAAAGAAAGAAAGAATTTTATTACTATGTATGAAAAAAAATGTGTAGGTGCTGCTACTCCCAAGAATTAAATACCGTATTTATCGGCGTATACCGCGCACTATTTTGCCCTGAAAATCAGGGCAAAATTGTGGGTGCATGGTATACGCCGATAGCCGTTTTCCCGCGCCGAGTTTCAAATACTGCGCCGGCATATACCGCGCGCAGTACACTCGGGTATAGTCGGGCAGACTCGGCTCCTCTCGCGCTGACGTCCTGGACGTACAGGACGTGAGCGCGAGAGTAGCCGAGCCTGCCCGACTATTCACGAGTGTACTGCGCCTGCATATACCGAGTGCAGTACACTCGTGTATAGTCGGGCAGGCTCGGCTCCTTTCGCACTCACGTCCTGTACGTCCAGGACGTCAGCGCGAGAGGAGCCGAGTCTGCCCGAGTGTACTGCGCTCGGTATGTGCCGGCGGAGTATTTGAAACTCGGCGCGGGAAAGCGAGGAGGACGCCGGACCCGACGAAGAGGACACCAGACCCGACGAAGAGGACACCCGAAGCCGCAGACGGACGCCGGACCGGACGAAGAGGACACCCGAAGCCGCCGATGGACGCCGCGCAAGACACCAAAACTGTAAGTACAAAAAACTTTTTTTCCACAGGAATGGCGGCAACTTTAGGGGTGCGCGCTATACGCGGGAGCGCGCTATACCCCGATAAATACGGTACTCAATTAACATACACACACGTATGTATGTGTAGATTATAAAAAATATATATATATATATATATATATATATATATATATATATATATATATATATATATATATATATATATATAGGGCCAGATTCAGGTAGATGGGCGAATCTTTATTTTGGAGTAACGTTTGTCATTTACGTTACTCCGCCAAAACTTTATGAGCAAGTACTGTTATTCACATAGCACTTGCTCCTAAAGTTGCGGCGGCATAGCGAAAATGAGCCGGTGGAATTCAAATTGGGCGGGTAGGGGGCGTGTATTATTTAAACTATGCGCGATCCCGTGGCGAACGTACTGCGCATGCATCGACTGTCAGTGCGCATGCTCCAAATTCTGTCAGTGAACGTCAATGACGTCAATCCCCATTCACGGACGTTTTACGCAAACGACGCTAAACTTTTTAAATTCGACGCGATGAAGACGGCCATACTTAACATAGGATACTCCACCTAGGGGGCATGTTTTTCTGTACGCCGCGTATCGCTTACGGAAACGTCGGAAAGTCACTGCGTCCGGCCCGTGTACGATCGTGAATTTCCGTCTCTCGCTGATTTACATATTCTTGGCGTAAATCAGCGGGAACGCCCCGAGCACCCATTTTCAAATTGCAGTTCCGATACGACGGCGAAATACAATTACGCCACTCGTATCTGAACTCAATCCCGGCGTATCTTGTTTTCTGACTACAGAAAACAGATAAGCCGGCTCAAAGTGAGAGTTATGCTGGCGTATCACTGATACTCCAGCGTAACTCTACCTGAATCTGGCCCATACTGTATATACTCAAATTTAAGCCGAGGCACCTAATTTTACCACAAAAAAATGGGAAAACATATTGACTTGAGTATAAGCCTAGGGCGTCCATCTGCATGCCTCACTGTGTCCATACCTAGACCGACGTTTAACATGGGAGTCTATGGAAGAGGTGCCCGGCTTTGAAAAATCTGTGCTCCCCGGCCGTAGGTCCCCCGGACAACAATCTTTGCACACTTATAGAGGATGAGTAGGGCTACATGTGTGCCACGTTTGGGGTCCAGGGGACCTACAGCCGGCCAGTACCGGGTCCCCAAAGTCCAGAAGATCAGGTGTAAAAAGGCGACTTGTAAATAAGCTGAGGGGGGCATTTTCAGCACACAAAAAAAAAAAAAGAATGTGCTGAAAAACTTGGCTTATACTCGAGTATATATGGTATATGTTATATTATATATGGGAATTGTGCAATTCCCTTCTATATATAAATCTGTTTTTGGTACCACAGAAAATAAATAAAAATATTGTCCACATAAATGCTATGAACTACTTTCACAACCCATGCCCACGTATCACCCACCTCGTTGATGAACTGCACCAGTTGCTTGAAGCTCGCAGAACTGTCAAAAAGTCCATGGACCATGATAACTGGTTTATACCCCAATGTGGGATCTACCAGCCATAGCAGAAGCGGCACAAAGAAGAAGAGCGTTGGCAGCGCCAAGGGGCACCCAGCGGCCATGTTTGATGTCACCTACAAACAAACAGAAAGATGGTGTAACTGATCAGTTTCTATCCAACTCTGGAACAGTGCTATCTGAAGGCAGCTATACAAGTGTCAGTGACACAATGCTTACTAACACAAACATCCAGGTGATCCAGATTCATAAACACCCGACATGTGACCTTCCTGCTCCTCCCATTCTATAATCATCTCTACATTCCTCCTATGTCCTCACTTACCTTCCTTATTCTGTCATAACCTCTGATGGGAATTGTCTGATCCCGGCCAGGACACTGTTCCTGTACACTCCGCTCTCTTCCCCTTTCCATTCCTTTGCTCCACCACTTCCAGTTACGTCTCTGTAGCCTCCGGCAAAACGCAGATCTAATTTTATCAGGACTGTTAACTCCACAGAAGCCGCCACAGAGGGAGGTCACCGCCTGCCTGCAGATCTCACATGGACTGCTTCGTTATTACAGGGAGGCAGAAACATTTCTGTGGCTCCTACAGCGAACAACAGACTTCGGGCATTTTGGGTGGGTTGGAAAATGACAGTTAAAATCCGATTAGTCGATTAGGAATCACCCTCTGTATTATTCATCCGCTGACACTTATTAACCACTTCCATACCGGGCATTTTCACCCCCTTCCTGCCCAGACCAATTTTTAGTTTTCAGCGCTGTCGCACTTTGAATGACAATTGCGCGGTCATACAACACTGTACCCAAATGAAATCTGTATGTTTTTTTCCCCACAAATAGAGCTTTATTTTGGTGGTATTTGATCACCTCTGCGTTTTTTATTTTTTGCGCTATAAACAAAAGAAGAGCGACAATTAAAAAAAAAAAAAACACAATATTTTTTACTTTTTGATTTAATAAATATCACAATTTAAAAAAAAACATTTTTTTTCCCTCAGTTTAGGCCGATACGTATTCTTCTACATATTTTTGGTAAAAAATAAATAAATAAATCGCAATAAGCGTTTATTGATTGGTTTACGCAAAAGTTATAGCGTCTACAAAATAGTAGCAATGGCGGCGATCTGCGATTTTTATTTTGACCGTGACTTTGCGGCAGACATATCTGACACTTTTGACAAGTTTTTGGGACCATTAACATTTATACAGCGATTAGTGCTATAAAACTGCACTGATTACTGTGTAAATGTGACTGTCAGGGAAGGGGTTAACACTAGGGGGCGATCAAGGGGTTAAATATGTTCCCTAGGGAGTGATTCTAACTGTGTGGGGAGGGGACTCACAAGGGGAGGAGACTGGATGTGTGCTCCTCTGTACTGGGAACACACATCGATCTCTCCGCTGACAAGACATGGATCTGTACGTTTACACACACACATACATGGTCCTGTCGTGATTGAGGGCAATCGCGGGTGCCCGCTCAACATGGAGGCTGCTGGGCACGCGCACCGAGTCCCAAGCAATGCGGTGGAGGCGTGTGCGCACCCCCTAGCCACCCAGAAAGCCAAGGACGTCATATGACATCCACCCGGGGGAGGGTTCCCGCCAACGGCATTTTACAATGACTCTGTACAGGTACGTCCTCTTTAAGTGCCCAGCCGTGGAACGTGGGCGCGCGACCCGGTCCGAAGCTCCGTGACCGTGGGACCCACGGATCCGATCGCCGCTGGAGTTCCGTGAACGGTCCCCGTAGCTGAAGAACGGCGAGAGCTGTGTGTAAACACAGCTTCCCCGTTCTTCACTGTGGCGCCATGATTGATCGTGTGTTCCCTTTTATAGGGAAACACAATCAATGACGTCACACCTACAGCCACACACCCCCTACAGTTAGTAACACAGATTAGATCAAACTTAACCTATTCAGCGCCCCCTTGTGGTTAACTTCCAAACTGCAATTGTCATTTTCACAGTAAACAATGCATTTTTAATGCATTTTTTGCTGTGAAAATGACAATGGTCCCAAAAATGTTTCAAAATTGTGTGAAGTGTCCGCTATAATGTCGCAGTAACGAAAAAAAAACAACAAAAAAAAAAACCGCTGATCATCGCCATTAGTAGTAAAATAAAAATAAATAAATAAATGCAATAAAACTATCCCCTATTTTGTAAATGCTATAAATTCTGTGCAAATTAATCGATAAACGCTTATTGCGATTTTTTTTACCAAAAATATGTAGATGAATACGTATCGGCCTAAACTGAGGAAAAAAAATGTTTTTATATATATATATATATTTTTGGGGGATATTTATTATAGTAAAACATATTGCATTTTTTTCAAAATTGTCGCTCTTTTTTTCTTTATAGCACAAAAAATAAAAACCGCAGAGGTGATCAAATACCACCAAAAGAAAGCTCTATTTGTGGGGGGAAAAAAAAGGACGCCAATTTTGTTTGGGAGCCACGTCGCACGACTGCGCAATTGACAGTTAAAGTGACACAGTGCCGAATCGCAAAAACTGGCCAGGTCCTTTAGCTGCCTAAAGGTCCGGGTCTTAAGTGGTTAAAAAGCCCATAAACTGAACTCTATGTTAGCCTGTTTGCCCATGCACACATAGGCGTTTTTTAGTGTTAATGAGCTTTGTAGTTTATTGGCTTTTTTCTGAACGCCCAAAATTTGAGTTCAAAGTGCTGTTTTTCAGCGCAAAAAAATGCTAAAAACTGATGGCGCCAGAGTTTTTTTTTTTTTTTTATCCATTGGAAAAAAAAAACGCTACACTGAAAAACGCTAATAAACGCTATTGCAAAAACACAAAAAAAAAACCATTGAAAGGCTCCCTGCAAAGCTACTGGCGTTTTTTTATAGCTTTTTTTTAAGCTTCTGTGTGCATGGGGCCAAAGAGCAGTGGGGAGGAAACATATAAAAAGGGTGGGTTAATGTATAGCTAAAACAAGGGGCGACCACGGCCAGGCAGGTGGGTGGGGCCACATATGCATTCCCTGGACAGGCCACAATCTTCTATTCCAATCTGTTTAGTCAATGGGTTTTAAGCACAATGAAAACACTGTAGAGGGGGAGGGGAATTCAATAAGGCTGCTTTCACACTGCTCAGCTGAAAAATAAAAGCATCCAAAAAGCAAAAATACAAGTGTGTTTCTGGTTCATTTACTATTTATTACATTTTACTATTTGTTTCCTGTGTTTTTGAAAACTGCACCAAAGATGCTGCATAACACCTTTAAAAAGGTAGTAAAAATTGTAATTTTTCGTTTTTTCGTTTTCTTTTAAACCTGTAAGACCCAGTTATAATGTGCTAGTATGCATCGCATACCAGCACACTATGTGAAACTTGCCACTTAAGGACTGAGCCTTGTTTTCAGACTCACTGTTTACAAGTTTTTTTTTTTGCTAGAAAAATTACTTAGAACCCCCAAACATTATATTTTTTTTCTAACACCCTAGAGAATAAAATGGCGGTCATTGCAATACTTTTTGTCACACTGTATTTGCGGAGCGGTCTTACAAACGCACTTTTTTGAATTAAAAAATAAGACAACAGTAAAGTTAGCCCAATTTTTTTTTATTTTGTGAAAGATAATGTTACACCAAGTAAAATGATACTCAGCATGTCACGCTTCAAAATTGCGCCCGCTCGTGGAATGGCGTCAAACTTTTACCCTTAACTTTTACCGCACATTTACATATGTGGGCTAGACATACGTATGCGTTCCATTCTGTGCGCTAGCTCAGAGGGACGGAGCATTTAAAAAAAAGAAAAACTATTATTTATTTTAACACTGTCCCATTAAAAATAAAAATTGTATCACTTTTATTCCTATTATAAGGAATGTAAACCTTGTAATAGAAATAAGGATGACAGGTCCTCTTTATTGAGAGATCTGGGGTCAAAAAGACCTAAATTCTCACATTTACACTAAAGTGGAGTTCCACACAAAAAGTGAACCTCTGCTTTTCGGAACCCCCCCCCCCCCTCCGGTGTTACATTTGGCACCTTTCAGGGGGGGTGGGGGGTTCAGATGCCTGTATTATACAGGTATTTGCATCCACTTCCTGGAATAGAGTCACGCCCCCTCCCCCCCCCCCCCGCTGTCTTCTGGGAAACACACAGGTCCAAGGAAAGAGCAGGGACCAGTGAGGACGGCCGCTCACGCATGCGCAGTAGGGAACCGGCAGTGAAGCCGCAACACTTTACTTTCTAATTCCCTCACTGAGGATGGCGGGAAGCAGCGGGAGGGGATGCACCTGTCCTACCACCTAAAAACAAAAAAATTTTGTGGCAAATCTGCTGCCGTTCAAAGAAATAGCGGGGTTACGGTAGCTAGCTGCTGCCATAGCAATGGTATTCAACATCAAAGTAATGACAAATGTACTGTGGGCAGTCTTGAAGTGGTTAAAACAAGCCCTCCAGCGGATGCGCCGTCACCGCTAACCCGGTCTTCCTTCCGGGTTAACGGGCTCCAGTCCTTTGATTGGACGAGCTGCGATTACATCACTCTTGCGCATTGAAACCGCTGTTCATGGCACTGGGGTCTGAAAGAATGGCACCATATGCTGTTTAAGGATGAGCTCTGGCGTGTTCGCACACTTCCACATGCACAGGCCTCCAGGAAGTCGGCATTGCGCTAATCACAGGCGGTGAGACATTTCCCGATCCCTGCAGCCGCACATCGGGAAAAGTCTCACTGCCTGGGATTAGCACAGCACAGTGCGGACTTCCTGGCGGGCTCTGCACGTAGGGTTTGCGAACACACCAGAGCTCATCCTTACTGCTGTTCCTTCAGAGAGCATGTGCCAGTCATGTCACTGGTGGCATCACAAGTAAATATCTCCTAAATGGTGCATGTATGGTAAAAATTATCCATGGCAGTATACTCTCACTTTAACACGCCTTCCACCTCATTCATGAAAGCTCTGTGCCAGTTCCGATATCAGTACCAACACATGTGCCAGATTCAGGTCGTTCTTACTACTGCCACTTATGGATTCTGTCGTATTAATGTGAAAGATTCTAAAAGAATTACCCCCAGTTCACAGATAAACAACATGGCAATAAAAAGACCAACTATGAGTTGGCATAGAGAGAGACGCCAGTGCTCAGTTGTTAGAAAGCTGAGCAACCTACAAGCCTAGTCAGTTGCTAGGAAGCTGACAGCCGCTTGCATCCTAGCAACCACGAGCCTGGTATGGAAAGCTCCGGTGCCACAATTGGCACCTTTCGGGGGGAGGGGAGACAGGATACCTGTCAAAAGACAGGTATCATTTCCCACTTCCGTTGTCCGGCCGCGGCCGTGATGCAGCCGTGACGTCACCTCGGGACTCCTTCCTCCTCCTCCTTCCCTGGCCGCCGGGCTAATAGGAGAGAGGAGCGGGCCTCGCGCATTCGCAGTAGGGTTCCCGGCGCGAAACCGAAAGGCTACACTGCCGGGTTCCCTTAGCCGCAATGGCCTTTCGACTTCACGCCAGGAACCTTACTGCTGACATTGATGGATTCCAGGACAGGTAAGTGTCCATGTATTAAAAGCCAGCAGCTGCGGTATGTGTAGCTGCTGGCTTTTAATATTTTTTTTCCCCCGTACCTCCTCTTTAATGACCGCTTCCCATCAAAACATGTCAAACTCAGACGTGTGTCAGGAAGCAGTCATTGTGACAGCTTCCCATACCAGGCTTGTGGTTGCTAGGACGCAAACGGATGTCAGCTTTCTAGCAACCGACTCGAAACCAGCCCCATTCAGCTGCTGGCCTGAAAATTCCTCAATCAAAAGTAAACAAAAGAATGGGCTTCCTTAACTCAACAGTGAGTAAGCTCTTAATGAGAGGGCACTGCTCATGGGCTCCAGCAGCACGGGGGGCCCCGCACTATCCCCAAAGCAGCTGGTTCTTGAGCCAACACTGCCCCGAAATTGGGGGCCCCACGATGGCACTGAGAGTGATAGATACACAGGGGAGGAAGTCTGCCTCCTACCTACTTGATGTCTGTTTACCTGCACTGTCATCATTATAGGGGCCCCAGAGCATTACTTTGCCCAGGGGCCCATGATGCTATTAAGACGGCCCGAGTAAGCACCTAGGAATGGAAAAAACAGACTGCTGTCCAGTGGGGCCCCATAAGTACCAAAAGGCTTCATGCAGGGCACTGGGGATCCAAATGCTCCTCATTACATGGCACTTTGGCCCAACTGTGACAGGTAATGCTCAAAAAGATTGCTTGTTTTTTAGGGCATCTATGCCAACACTGGGTACAATGTGCCATCTTTATCATCCATGTGACACCAGATATATATTAAATAAAAAATAAAGCTTAACAGATAACATATAATGTTTACAATCTGTAACAAACAGGTGTGAATCCATGCACAGGGATTGGAAGTGCGGTAACCCACGGCAACTAGATCTAGGCTTTCATAAATCTGTCACAGTGACAACAACCTAAAATAATCTTCGATCCCCGTGGGTTATACGCTTTTGTGGGAAAAAAAAAAGAGAGTGACGGGAACAGACGGCGGACAAATTGGATATAAATAGACTGCAGGAATACGACAGAGGAGCAGAAGAGATACGTCTACATAAACAATACAACACATCAAGGATTCTCATTGTTCTGAAAAGAAGAATCTCTAGAAATAAAAACACACAAAATAAAAGGAAACAAACAACACAACAGGCAGATCAGCTCTTACTCTGTGCGCTCTCATCCTTCTCCCGGGACACCAGAGCTCTCCTATGTGATTCTTTGCAGCCGTCTCATCCTCCGACTTCTCTCTTCAATATCAGCAATTCATGGCTGCCCCCAGTCACATGCAACCCACTCAAGGATCTCTTATCTAACTGCAACACAGGGTGACTGTCTCTGACACTCAACGCTCTCTGTGCGGTCACTCTACACAGAAGTTCAGTTCAGATCTTGGTTTAGATGGTGGCCCTGTCTGACGTTTAGGAGGTGATATATTTGCAGGGAATTGCCAGACTCTCTCTCTCTCTCTATTTCACTTTTTGTTTTGTCCTTCTCTGACTGAGGTCTCTGTGCTTTTTCTTACCGACTGAGGTCACTGTGCTCTCTCTGACTGAGGTGTCTGTGCTCTCTCTCTCCCTGATGTCTCTGCGCTCTATCCCTGATGTCTCTGCGCTCTATCCCTGATGTCTCTGCGCTCTATCCCTGATGTCTCTGCGCTCTTTCCCTGATGTCTCTGCGCTCTATCCCTGATGTCTCTGCGCTCTATCCCTGATGTCTCTGCGCTCTATCCCTGATGTCTCTGCGCTCTATCCCTGATGTCTCTGCGCACTATCCCTGATGTCTCTGCGCTCTATCCCTGATGTCTCTGCGCACTATCCCTGATGTCTCTGCGCACTATCCCTGATGTCTCTGCGCTCTATCCCTGATGTCTCTGCGCTCTATCCCTGATGTCTCTGCGCACTATCCCTGATGTCTCTGCGCTCTATCCCTGATGTCTCTGCGCACTATCCCTGATGTCTCTGCACACTATCCCTGATGTCTCTGCGCACTATCCCTGATGTCTCTGCGATCTCGCTTTCTCTGACCTCTCTCTCTCTGGCTGACTTCTCTGTGCTCTTGCTGAGGTCTCTGTGTGCTCTCATGGACTGATGCCTATGTACTATTTCTTTGTGACTGAGGTCTCTGTGCAATCTCCGAAGTCTCTGTGGTCTCTCTGACTGAGGTCTCTGCGCTCTCGCTTTCTCTGACCTCTCTCTCTGGCTGACTTCTCTGGGCCCTTGCTGAGGTCTCTGTGCTCTCTCTCTCTGACTGAGGTCTCTGTGCTTCCTCTCTCCCTGATGTCTCTGCACACTCTCTCTCTGGCTGGCTTCCCTGCTCTCTCACTGTGGTCTCTTTGTGCTCTTGCTGACTGATGTCTCTTTCAGGTTCTGCTCAGCTGTATCTTTCACTGACTGCAGTCTGTATCTCGTTGACTGAGGTCTCTGGTTATCTCTCACTTCCTCTGCTGTCTCTCAGCAGTCTTCCTTTCAATGGTCTCTGCTATTTTCCCACTGACTCTCTGTAGTCTCTCAGTAATCAGTGCTCTCTCCAGCTGGCATCCTATGAGCCCTCTGACGCCTCCCTGTAAATATGAGTCTATACCCTCCTGTGTGCTGCTGCCATCAGTGAGGTCTGTTTAGTGTGCTCTCTCTCCTCTCTGGATGTCTCTCCCCTCCCCGGGTTGTCTCGTCCCCTTTCCTTGTTTACATTGCCTGCAGATGGCCCGCGCAAGCCACGCCCCTTAACCATTCGTCACTTCCGCCACCGGTTTCCCTGGCAACCGAGATAGGAGGAGTGATTGACAGGCCGCCTGTAGCCTGTAAACCTCCATTGTCATCAGTTAAAGAGAACCTGTCACCTATGCTTTATCTGTATAATAAGGCAATGGATCCAATGATGCTGGCAATGTAAATAAAAGGAATCACACACTGATTGGTACATTGGATCAATCTTCTTAGTTCCTGTGGCTGAAGATCTGCATGAAGGCCTGTACAATCCACACCAGGCAGCAATGCATCTTAACACAGAATCAAAGCCAAGTGCCTGCTGTCCTGTGGCGTCAGTACAGTTGGACGGTTCCTGTTTGGGTCTAGCATTTTTATATTGGTGCATCGGTCCTGCAATACCAGGGCGATGCGTGGAGTGGGCAGGGCAAGTTCTTCCTCCATCTCCCTGTTCTAAAAATCCATTTAATATTATATGACTCCCGGAAAGGAGAGGTATCAGTTATTAATCACTTAATCACTTGCCTACTGGGCACTTTTACCCCCTTCCTGCCCAGGCCAATTTTCAGCGCTGTTGCACTTTGAATGACAAGTGCGCGGTCGTGCAACACTGTACCCAAATGACATTTTTATCATTTTTTTCACACAAATAGAGTTTTCTTTTGGTGGTATTTAATCACCACTGGGTTTTTTATTTTTTGCTAAATAAACAGAAAAAAAAAGATCAATAATGTAAAAATATATATGTATTTTTATAGTTTGTTTTACAATTTTGCAAACAGGTACATTTTCTCCTTCACTGATGTATGTTTATGAGGCGGTACTGATGGACCCTGATAGGCTGCACTGATGGGCACTCTCAGGTGAGAGTCCATATACAGTAGGTGTAGCACTACCCCTGACTGACTCTCTTCACCAGTCTAATCCCGACTGACTCTCTAGAGATTTCCCACTTCAAAGAGGAAATATTTAAGCACACTGCTATCTTCCAGAGAGACCTGCTACCTAGGGTTGCCACCCGTACGGGACTCCTCCGGACAGTACGGGTTTTGAAAGCTGTGTCCGGGAATCAGTCCGCCTGAGCCCCGGACTAGGGTTGCCACCCGTACGGGATTCCTCCGGACAGTACGGGTTTTGAAAGCTGTGTCCGGGAATCAGTCCGCCTGAGCCCCGGACACAGTGCTTTATTACTGTGTAGAGTTCCGTGCAGCAGCCGGTGTCTCTCTCTCTCCCTGCCCGACGCGCTGGCCGAGTTTCTGGTGCTGTGTAAATGTGTGCGGGGGGGGACACATTGCATGAGCCGCGACTGTGTGCAGTGAGGGGGAGAGACACACCAGTGCCTTCTCCATGCAGAGACACAGCCTCGGGCTCTTCCCCTCTCCCCTCTGCAAGACGAGCATGTGACCTGTATGGACAGCACAGCGGGAGGAACAAACACAGAGCCTTCCATGTGAGATAAGGGGACACCGACAACTGGGTGACACTGCAGATCTGAGGCTCTTTAGTCCACAGCTCTCCAGTGGTGGGACTTCTTCCAGGGACATGGCTGCTGATTGGAGATGACAATTTAGTTCTCCCTGCAGTCCCATCCTGGCATATTTACTATATTATCCTGTGCTCACCCAGTAGCCTTTATCTAACATCTTCTTTCTTCTGTGGATTGCTTTTATTTTTTTGGCAATTAAAAGTCCTCTTGTCTACTGACACCGTTCACTGCCCTACTGACACCGTCCACTGCCCTACCGACACCGTCCACTGCCCTACCGACACCGTCCACTGCCCTACCGACACCGTCCACTGCCCTACCGACACCATCCACTGCCCTACCGACACCGTCCACTGCCCTACTGACACCGTCCACTGCCCTACTGACACTGTTCACTGCTCTACTGACACCGTTCACTGCTCTACTGACACCGTCCACTGCTCTACTGACACCGTCCACTGCCCTACCAACACCGTCCACTGCCCTACTGACACCGTCCACTGCCCTACCGACACCGTCCACTGCCCTACCGACACCGTCCACTGCCCTACCGACACCGTCCACTGCCCTACCGACACCGTCCACTGCCCTACTGATACCGTCCACTGCCCTACTGACACTGTTCACTGCTCTACTGACACCGTTCACTGCTCTACTGACACCGTCCACTGCTCTACTGACACCGTCCACTGCCCTACCGACACCGTCCACTGCCCTACGGACACCGTCCACTGCCCTACCGACACCGTCCACTGCCCTACTGACACCGTCCACTGCCCTACTGACACCATCCACTGCCCTACTGACATTGTCCACTTCCCTACTGACACCGTCCACTGCCCTACTGACTGACAGTGTCCACTTTTAAGTTAAGCTAGGTTCATATTTTAACTGACATTTATTTTTATTAATCTAATCATATTTTATGGGCACCCCATGCCCCTTTAAGTCCACCGCCCTCTCCACTGTTAACACAATTTGGCCATAGCCACTGTTCACTGCAGCTCGCTATACGCGCCTCTTTACTACTCTCGTAGGGTAACTCAAAGTTGTCCAGGTCTCTTACAATCCTATAGCATGCAATACAAAAAAATTGCCGCGCGGCGCTAAAGTGTTCGGGCTTGGCTTGACAAAAAGGTGGCAACCCTACTGCTACCCCTGGTAGCCTCTCCCCATGTAAGTCCCTGGTCCTGTGCTGTAGTACTCACACTGTCTCTCCTGGCTCCCACTTCCTCCCAGGAAAGCCTCCTCCAACTTCATCTGGGGTAGGATCCTTCCAGGACAGACACCTGAGCCATCCCCCGAGGTAGATCCCTCCCTAGCAGGGCTTCCTCAAGGGTCACCAACAGCCTTCTCAACACTCCATCTCCATCTTTCACTCTACTCCCCTCCCAGCATGACTCATCCATATTCAAAGGTTGCCTTAGACCCCTGCAAAGACCACCATCTGGGGATTGACCAAGCTCCCTTAACCACTTAAGGACCGGACCAATATGCTGCTAAATGCCCAGAGGCGTTTTTACAATTCGGCACTGCGTCGCTTTAACAGACAATTGCGCGGTCGTGCGACGTGGCTCCCAAACAAAATTTGCGTCCATTTCTTCCCACAAATAGAGCTTTCTTTTGATGGCATTTGATCGCCTCTGCGATTTTTTTTTTTTTTGCGCTATATACAAAAATAGAGCGACATTTTTGAAAATAAAAACAATATTTTTTACTTTTTGTTATAAGAAAAATCGAATAAACTAAAATTAGTCAATCATTTAGACCAAAATGTATTCAGCCACATGTCTTTAGTAAAAAAAAAAAATCGCAATAAAAAAAAAAGCTACCTAGCGGCAACAGTGACACTAATACAGCAATCAGAAAACCGATCGCTTAGTGACACTGGTAATAGGGAGTGAAAGGGTTAACTAGGGCAGTGATCAAGGGGTTAAACCTTTTTTGGGGGGGTACAGGGGCTACCCTGAACCTAACACTAACTGCCTGTCACAGTAACTGTCACACTGACACTAAATGCAGTGATCAGTAAATATATGATCACTGCTATTAGTGACATTGTGACAGGGGGGTGAGGGGGGTGATCGGGGGGGTTAATGTGCCTGTGTGTACTGGTGTCAGTGTAGTGTTGTGCAGACTCACTTGTGATGTCTTCTCTCTTTAGCTACGGTTGAAAAATACCGCCGAGAGTAGAGATCACATCACTTCCCTCTTCCTGTGTTTACACTGGCATAGGAAGTAACACTCGGGGGGAGCGCGCGGCTTGGCTGGGAGCGATCCGGAGGGGGCAGACAAAAACGAACAGCCGCCCCCTCATCATGGATCGCTCGGACAGCCACGGGGACCGCCGCAAGTCCCGATTGGATCCCCGACCCACGTCTAGGCAGGGACGTACAGGTACGCCAATGTGCCGATACGTGCCATTCTGCCGACGTATATGTACATGCGGCGGTCCTTAAGTGGTTAAACATGCATGACAGCCCTCCTACTCTCCAGCTTCCAGAATGTTCTACAACTTTCTAGAATTAGGGGTAAGCACCAGAGAGCTTGCCGACCGCCTAACAAACATATACGTTGGCAGAATACCTGTACTTTGCTTTGAAATGTCCACCGGTGTCCAGCGATCATCTCACGGAGCGGCAGAATGGGAGGGTGCCTGTGTAAACAAGGAATTTACCTGTTCTGCCTAGTGACAGGACAGTGATCTACTGCTCCCTGTAATCGGGAACAGTGATCACTGTCATGTCACTCGTATCTCAGCCTCCCCACATTTAGAATCACTCCTTAAGGCACACTTAACCCCTTCCTTGCCCCCTAGTGGTTAACCCCGGCCAGTGTCATTTACACAGTAATCAGTGCATTTTTAGGGCACTGATCGCTGTATAAATGACAATGGTCCCAAAATAGCGTCAAAAGTGTATAATGTGTCCGCCATAATTCAGCCAGTGTGACCTGCTCTCTTTCTTGCTACTTTTTAACCTGGAATGTGTCCTGAAGAAGCCTAGTGGTGAAACGCGTTGACACACAAGGGCTCACTGTATATTTTATATCATTATATATGATTTTTAACTTGTTTTTGAATGCTCTTTTCATACTATGTACTTGTTTCAATAAAACATTGTTATTTTCTTCTTACTTTTCCATTGTTCACTGGGCCTTCAAAGTCTGACCTAGGGTTATTTAGCAGGTATCCCTTCCTTTTTTGTGTCCCCCTTAAATTTAAAGATGTGACGAATATAAGAAGGAAAGCACTCACTGCTTTCCTTCTTATATTCGTGTCCGCCATAATGTCACAATCACAATAAAAATCGCAGATCGCCGGCCTTTATTAGTAAAAAAAAATTAAAATAAAAATGCTATTAAACTATCCCCTATTTTGTAGACATTATAACTTTTGTGCAAACCAATCAATAAACGCTTATTGCTATTTTTTTTTTTTAGATTTTTTACCAAAAATATGTAGAAGAATATGTATCGGCCTAACCTAAGGAAAATAATTTTTTTTTTATATATTTTTTGGGGGATATTTATTATAGCAAAAACAACATTGCTTTTTTTCAAAATTGTTGCTTTTTTTTGTTTATAGCGCAAAAAATAGAAACTGCAGAGGTGATCAAATACCACCAAAAGAAAGCTCTATTTGTGGGAAAAAAAGGAGGTAATTTTGTTTGGGAGCCACGTCGCACGACCGCGCAATTGTCAGTTAAAGCGACGCAGTGTTGAATCGCAAAAAGTAATCTGGTCAGGAAAAATTAGATTTTCAGTGATGTATAGGTAAGGAGTATATCTCATGGGTCGTTTATTTTTTTATAATTCATTATTTTATTATATGATATGCAGCAGTGATGGGCACTGATATGTGGGTCTGATGGGCACTGATAGGTAGCACTTATGGGCACTGACAGGCCACTTCGATGGGCACTGATAGGCGGCAATGATGAGTACTGATAGGTGCCACTGATGGGCACTGATAGGCAGCACTGATGAGGAGGTACTAATGGGCACTGACAGGCATCACTGATGGGGATTGAGGGGCTGCACTGATGGGCACTGACAGGCATCACTGATAGGCACTGAAAGGCAGAATTTATGGGGCACTGACAGGCAGCACTAATATGCAGCAGTGATGGGCACTGATAGGTGGCTCTGATGGGCACTGATAGGTAGCACTGATAGGTAGCACTTATGGGCACTAATAGGCCACATTGATGGGCATTGAAAGGCGTCAATGATGGGTACTGATAGGTGCCATTGATGGGCACTGATAGGCAGCACTGATGAGGAGGCACTAATGGGCACTGACAGGCATCACTGATGGGCACTGAAGGGCTACACTGATGGGCACTGACAGGCATCACTCATAGGCACCAAAAGGCAGAACTGATGAGGCTGCACTGACAATCAGGGCACGGATTATCAGTGCAGGTGTCCCCACTGAGGAATGCTGCTTATCGGCTCTCCTCTCCTCATGCGCTGTCAGAGTGAGGAGAGGAATGACCAGCATTTCCTATTTACACTGTGAGCAGCTGTGATTGGACACAGCTGATCACATGGTAACGAGCTTACGTTATAGTCTCTGTGTCCCAGGTATCGCTGCGCTGCACGCAAGCCGCCTGCTCTGAAGGACGTCATATGACATCCATTCAGAATGGTAAAGCCACTGCCTGGCCATCAATCCACTATAGGCCGGGCAGGAAGGTGTTAATATGGTACCATACCTCCCAACTTACATGGATGAGCAAGTTTGAGGTGGAGGAACTTGACTGGCCTGCACAGAGTCCTGACTACAACCCGATAGGACAGCTTTGGGATGTATTGTGGAGACTGTGAGCCGGGACTTCTCTTCCAACATCAGTCTGACCTCACAAATGCTCTTCTGGAAGAATGGTCAAACATTCCCATAGACACTCCTAAACCTTGTGGACGGCCTTCCCAGAAGAGTTGAAGCTGTTAGAGCTGCAAAGGGTGGGCCAACTCAATATTGAACCCTACAGACTAAGACTGGGATGCCATTAAAGTTCATGTGCGTGTAAAGGCACACTGCAGTTAAAAAAAAAGCCGATTCTACGGTACAGGTGTTTCAGCTTTTTTTTCCCCTCCATGTTAGCCTAGGGGTTTTATTTACTAAAGGCAAATACACTGTGTACAACAAGTCAGGGGTGGTGCTAGGTGGCAAAAAGACCAGGGGCTTCAGCCCAAAGTCCAAGGCCGGAAACAAGGGGGGGTGGGATGCTGCATGTGGCGCTGGCTTTTTTTGGCTGGGCGGTGGGGTTGTGTGGCTTACCAGTGCCCATCAATACTGACCACTAAACTCAGCTGCCTGAGACTGACCATTACACTGACCTACCCAACATACATACCCTGACCTACATACACTGACCTACCCAACATACATACCCTGACCTACATACACTGACCTACCCAACATACATACCCTGACCTACATACACTGACCTACCCAACATACATACCCTGACCTACATACACTGACCTACATACACTGACGGTAGTGACCTACATACACTGACCTACATACACTGACATTCCTGACCTACATACACTGACGGTAGTGACCTACATACACTGACCTACATACACTGACGTTCCTAACCTACATACACTGACGGTAGTGACCTACATACACTGACCTACATACACTCACCTACATACATTCACCTACCTGACCTACATACACTGACGGTAGTGACCTACATACACTGACGGTAGTGACCTACATACACTCACCTACATACACTGACGGTAGTGACCTACATACACTCACCTACATACACTGACGGTAGTGACCTACATACACTGACCTACATACACTGACGGTAGTGACCTACATACACTCACCTACATACACTGACCTAAATAAACTTACCTACCTGACCTACATACACTGATGGTAGTGACCTACATACACTGATGGTAGTGACCTACATACACTGACGGTAGTTACCTACATACACTGACCTACCTGACCTACATACACTGACCTGCCTGAACAACATAAACTGACCTACCTGACATGCATACCCTGACCTACATACACTGACCTACCTGACCTACATACACTGATCTGCCTGACCTACATACACTGACACACATACACTGTCTGACCTACCTCAGCCATGGTGTGCGGTGTCACAGCAAGCAGTCAGTCAGTCAGTCATCAGAGGAGGAGCCGAGCAGGAGAGGAGAGCCGCTCTGCCCGAGCGAGGAGCGCAGATGAGGCGCGGTGGCCGGATTGTAATTCCTGCCTTCTGGAGCCTGCAGTGCCTATGATGGACATACCACGTCCCGCGGTCCCGGCATTGGACCAGTGGGACGTCCATCAGGCTCCAGAAGGACCTGATATAGCACTCAGGCACAATCGGCGGCACTCTGCCACACTCAGCCACACTCGGCCACACTCGCAGTCGCTGTAGATCTGGAGGGGACATGCAGTGAAAAAAAACACACATTTTTTGCTTGCACATGATTGGATGATAAAAATCATCAGAGCTTCCCCTCATATCTATAGCGACTGCACTTCCAAGTGGATTTGCCTTTAGTAAATCAATCTCTATGTGTTCATGCTCACTATAACCGTTTTTTAGGAGTTTAGTGGCAGGGGAGTTCAGAGGCAAATTTTTTTTTTGTTTGTACATTCAGGAAAGGAGCTTTTGTACATAAAAAATGCTCAAAAGGTCCTTAACGCACATTTGCACTTCAACACTAGGCACAATTACGCGTTCATGAGAATGTAGCAACACCAGACTTGGGAACATTACCGTGCATTAATGCACATGCATAACATGGTGTTTTACTGTGCTCTTGCTGTTGCTAAACTCCTGTAGGTGAAAAAGGTGCCAATAGCATACAGTGTGCATAAAGTCTGAGCTGGAGTGTCTCTATTCCAAATTTAGTGGGCAGTCTGAGCTCTGATTGTTATTGTTTCTGCATTTGTTGGGTTTCCCTAAAGCCTGGTACACACACTGTTACGCCGCGTGCACACGATCAGAATTTCCGACAACAATTGTTCGATGTGAGCTTTTGGTCGGATATTCCGACTGTGTGTACGCTCCGTCGGACATTTGCTGTCGGAATTTCCCACACCAAATGTTTGAGAGCTGGTTCTCAATTTTTCCGGCAACAAAAGTTCTTGTCGGAAATTCCGATCATCTGTATGCAATTCCGATGCACAAAAATCCTACGCATGCTCGGAATCATTGAACTTCATTTTTCTTGGCTCGTCGTAGTGTTGTACGTCACCGCGTTCTTGACGTTCGAAATTTCCGACAACATTTGTGTGACCGTCTGTATGCAACACAAGTTTGAGCCAACGTTCCGTCGGAAAAAAATCCACGGTTTTGTTGTCGGAATGTCCAATTGTGTGTACGCGGCATTCGTTTTTTTTTTTCGCTCAACCAAGCTCATCCAACAGAAGCCAGGCAAACTGCCGGCTTCTGTCGGAACATACCAACACACACAGCAGTTTATTTTATTTTTTGAACCGGTAAATGTCTCCCGATATTCGGTCCGTGTGTATCTGGCTTAAAACCAGGGCATTGTTTACTTCTAACAGCTCCTGGGGAGTGTTCTCCAGCAGATAAAGCAAGGAGATAGCTAATGAAAATGTATTTCCCTTTGGACAATTACCAGGAAGTTTATTGTCTTTGATGTTAGTTGGGGAAGGAGATAAATGTTCAGGAGCCCTTCCTGAAGGATCCTTCCCTTCCAGAATTTGTTTGTAGAGGATTCTAACGTGAATGTGGCAGCTACAGCCTTCAAGACCTGCTATGCCCCGTACACGCGCAATTGGCAATTGGAAAAACACATGCGTGTTTATTTTGCGCGTCGGAATTGCATACAGATGATCGGAATTTCCGACAAGAACTTTTCCCGTTGGAAAATTTGAGAACCAACTCTTAAATTTTTCCTGTCGGAAATTCCGACAGAAAAAGTCAGATGGAGCCTACACACAGTCGGAATTTCCAACTAATAGCTCACATCAAACTTTTCTTGTCATAATTTCTGATCGCGTGTACGCGGCATTAAAGGCACACCAATGAAGATTGCTGATCTTAAATTAAAGCCATATCAATTAAGATTGCTGGTCTAGAATGAAAGACACACCAAAGAAGATTGCATTTCTGAGCTTAAAGTGGTTGTAAACCCTTTACAAACACTTTTACCTACAGGTAAGCCTAGATTAAGGCTTACCTGTAGGTGCTCAAAATATTCGGTTTCAGGTAAGTGACACATAACGGGCTAGAATGCGATGCATAGTAGCCCATTATGCCTTACCTTTGCAGGGAAACAAAGAGGAAGTAAAACCCATCAGGGTTTACTTCCTCTCTAAAGATACTACACTGTAGAGTGCTGTTCATAGCCTAAAGGCATGTAAGCAGGGTATAAAGTGCCAGTTAGCTGCTGCCTGGCACAGAGGGAAAGAGTTAACTAATTTCCCAGTCTTTTACTTTGGCTGGCTTTTCTGGGCTCTGCCCTCCTCCCTGTGCATATAAAACCAGGAGAGAGCTTTACCTAGGTGAGTCCACACCAGGGAGAAAGCCTTGCATTACTGTGTGGAGTTACAGACAGAAGAACAGGAAGTGAGGATTTCTCAGAAGAAATAAGGACATTTAAAAGCAAATGGAAGGATGAGGTAAGTGAAGGAGGACTACACTAAGGTAAAGGAAGCTATTTAGGGGAGGGGGGGAATCCTTTACAACCTCTTTTAACATACCTCACAACCGTCCCGGATTTCGCAAGACTTCCCCGCGATTCTCGGTAAGGCCCCCCCTGTGATCCGCCGCCCCCCACTTAACAACTCCGATCCGCGACACCCTCCCTGCTCAACAACTCCGATCTGCGGCACCCCCCCGCTCAACAACTCCGATGCACGACAATTCCCCCGCTCAACAACTCCGACCCCCCCGCTCAACAACTCCGATCCGCAGCACCCCGCTCAACAACTCCGATCCGCAGCACCCCCCCCCCCGCTCAACCAAAATGTCCCGCAGGGAAATTTTTAAATGTTGGGAGGTATGCTTTTAAAGGCCTACCACTAAAGGCCTACCACTGGTCTTGGCTTAAAGGCACACCAATGAAGATAGCTGGACTTGACTTAAAGGCTCTCCACTAAAGAATGCTGGTCTTTGCTTGAAGGCACACCAGTGAAGATTGGTTTGCTGGTCTTGGCTTAAACGCACACCAATGTAGAGTGTTGGTTTTGGCTTAAAGGCACACCACTGAAGATTGCTGGGCTTGACTTAAAGGCACACCACTAAAGATAACAGACCTGGGTTTAAATTCCCACCAATAAAGATTGCCAGTCTTGGCTTAAATACACACTGCCGAAAATTGCTGAACTTGGCCTACATGCTCAACAAATAAGATTGCCAGTCTCAGCTTATAGGCACACCACTGAAGATTGTTGTCCTTGGCTTAAAGGCACACCACTGAAGATTGCTGGGCTTGATTTAAAGGCACTCCACTAAAGATAATAGACCTGGTTATAAATTCACACCAATGAAGATTGCCAGTCTTGGCTTAAAGACACACCACTGAAGATTGCTGAATTTAGCCTAAAATCCCTCATCCACTGAGCCTGTAAAAACTGCAAACAAAGATTAACAGAGGGGATGTTGGTCATTCGGTCACTACTGGTGGATCACTAATGCCCCGTACACACGATCATTTTTTGTGATAAAAAAAATGACGTTTTCTGTGAAGTAAAAAACGACGTTTTTGAAACGTCACTTTCAAAGACGATGTTGCATACACACCATCGTTTTTTTCACAAAAAGCGAGGTTACGTTCACCACTCTTTTCCATTGAAGCTCGCTTCATAACTAGCTTCTGGGCATGCGCGGGTTAAAAAACGTCGTTTTAAACAACGTTTTTGCTACACACGGTGACTTTTTGTGAAACAAAAAACGACGTTTTGAAAAACGACACAAAAAATTCAAGCATGTTGGAATTTTTTTTTGGTCGTTTTTTTGGAAGACAAAAAACGACGTTTTGCCCACACACGATCAATTTAAATGACGTTTTAAAAAACGGCGTTTTTTTCCATCGCAAAAAACGACCGTGTGTACGCGGCATAAGTGTTTTGGGGCTGCTGAAGGGCCAATACATTCACTTATGCCCTGTAAACACGATCGGAATTACACATTAGGAATTTCCGATGGAAAAACACATTAGACATTAGGAATTTCCGATGGAAAAAGTCCAACTGTGTGTATGCCCCATCAGAGTTTTTCCATCAGATATTCCGAGGAATTACGTCAGAGTTTACATAGAGATGGACATGTTCTCTTTTACTCCAATGGAATTCCGACGGAATGTGAATTTGGCCGGGCAAAAGCCAGATCGTGTGTACGAGGCATTAGAAGGCCCATAAAACCCAGCAGCTCCTTTGGGGGGGGGGGGGGGGGGGCGGAGTGCTACACAAGTAATTCCAGTTCAGCAGCTTCCAATGCACATGCCAATAAAAGGTGATTGGTGGCCAAGGGCTACTACACAACATTGCTCTGTATTCCTATTAGCTAACCCCAGAAGTGTCAATGTCTGAGATAAGCTCTTATGTTGTAATTGATTCAGGCACAGAAGTAAAGAATCATTCATTCATCTTGGTTGTCATGGCAACATTCTTCACTTTGCTTGAACTGCTTCAGGATCGGATGCGGCATCTCCCAGTTGTGCCCTTTGCAGCAATAATTCGTTGTATTTTCTGCCTACTAACAGCAGCAAAGTTCTGGGATCTCCAGATCTCTAAACACACAAAATAAGTGAGGCGGGCCATAAACAGACAGATAATTGCAAGCAATATTCTCGACCTTGATCTCCAAATGAGGCAATTTCTCATCTCCTCGGGTGGGGGGGGGGGGGGGTGATAACAAGTGTCTCTGATGGTGGGAGTCACTTGTTATTACACATTCTCATTTACGTTACTCCGCCGAAACTTTAGGAGCAAGTACTGTATTCACACAGCACTTGCTCCTAAAGTTGCAGCGGCGTAGCGAAAATGAGCCGGCGGAATTCAAATTGGGCGGGTAGGGGGTGTGTATTATTTAAACTAGGCGCGATCCCGCGGCGAACGTACTGCGCATGCGTCGACTGTCAGTGCGCATGCTCCAAATTCTGTCAGTGAACGTCAATGACGTCAATCCCCATTCACGGACGTTTTACGCAAACGACTCGAAAAAAAAAAAATTCTACGCGATGCCGACGGCCATACTTAACATAGGATACTCCACTAGGGGGCTGGTTTTTCTTTACGCCGCGTATGTCTTACGGAAACGTCGGAAAGTCACTGCGTCGCGCCCGATTCTCGCTGATTAACATATTCTCGGCGTTAATCAGCGGGAACGCCCCGAGCGCCATTTTTAAAATTGCAGTTCCGATACGACGGCGAAATACAATTACGCCGCTCGTATAGGAACTCCAACCCGGCATTTCTTGTTTTCTGACTACAGAAAACAGAAACGCCGGCTCAAAGTGAGAGTTAGGCTGGAGTATCACTGATACTCCAGAGTAACTCTACCTGAATCTGGCCCATAGATTTTATAGATAATATCCCTGAGCATGTGTTAAACTCAGTGCAGCAGAGTAGAGTATTTAACATACAGCATAGTGTGGAGTATGTAGTGTACAGCACAATGTATATAGTGCAGTTCTCTGAAATATATATAACATACAGCATAGTGTATACAGTGCAGTAATCTTAAGTAAATGATGTTCAGCACACTGCATTCCGTGCAGCAGGCTGGCGTATGTACCATAGAGCAAAGTGCATTCTGTGCAGCAGTGTAGAATATAATGTACAGCTCTCCCATAGGTGGTGTGATGAGAGGCTTCTGGGTTGGCCGGAGCTGCTGCCAATCATCCCGTGCACTCCCAGAAATGCTCTCAGAGTGCCACCCTCCAAGTAACCAAAGACGCCACATATGCCCCGCCCCCTGTAAAGTGCTTCTGCTCCCAGCGCACCAGAGCTACAGGGATCTAGTGGACAAGTAATGCTCTATGGGGACAGCTGATGTGGGGGGCTCTGATGGGGGACACCTGCTTTGGGGAGGCTCTGATGGGGGACACATGCTGGGGGGGCTCTGATGGGGGACACCTGCTGGGGGGACTATGATGGGGGACACCTGCTGTGTGGGGCTCTAATGGGGGACACCTGCTGTGGGGTGCTCTGATGGGGGACACTAATGAAGACTTCTTAGGGGAGAATCTCTGTGTTTGAGTCGTAGATATAGAAACATGTGTAAAGGGGAGGAGGTAATAAGATGAATACGCCCATGTGGGGGCGCCAGAAATATTTCTGCACCCAGACGTCTGTGACCCTAGGATCAGCCCTGAATATACAGCTCAGTGTATATAGTGAAGCAGGTTAGAGTATGTAGCATACAACATAGTGTATTCGGCATAGAGTATATAACATGCAACATTTTGTATACAGTGCAGCAATGTGAAGTATAGGTAGGTTACAGTGTTATAAAGTATAGCAATTTGGAGTACAGGTAGGTTACAGTATATAAAGTATAGCAATGTGGAGTATATAGTATACAACACAGTTTATACAGCGGAGCAGCGTTAAAAGTATAATTTGCAGCACATTTTATACAGCGCAGTAGTGCGGACTATATAAACTACAGCACAGTACAAAGTAACAATGGGAAAAATATAACGCCCATGAAAGTGTTTATAACGCCAATGCAGAGTGGAGTTTATTATGTACAGCACAGTGTGCACTGCTTGTCAGTTTGGAGTATATATAATATATATCACACACATCACAGTGTAGACATAATATCATATAGCAAAGTGTACACAAGTGAAGTAGTGTAGAGTATATTCTATACACCACAATGTAAATAGTGGAGTATATGTTATAGAGTACAGTGTATATAGTGGAGTACATGTTATACAGCACAGTGTAATTAGTGGAGTAAATGTTATACAGCAGAGTGTAAATAGTGTGGAGTATATGTTATACAGCACAGTGCAAATAGTGGAGTATATATTTTACAACACACCGTAAATGGTGTGGAGTATATATTATACAGCAGAGTATAAATAGTGGGGTATATGTTATACAACACAGTGTAAATAGTGGAGTATATATTTTACAACAGTGTAAATAGTGAAGTATATATTTTACAACACAGTGTAAATAATAGAGTATATATTTGACAAAAGTGTAAATATTGGAGTATATGATTTACAGCACAGTGTAAATAGTGGAGAAGTGCAGAATGAGACAAAAAGTACAATTATACAGTAGATCAGTGTGGCGCACATAGCATACAACACAGGGCCCTACAAGATGCATGTTCCCTAAGGCCCCATTTACACCTATGGGCCAGATTCAGCAAGACTTGCGCTGGAGTAATTCGATATGCGCCGCGTAACTGTGAATATGCGCCATCGTTTCTATGTGGCCGTACCCACCAAACTAGATGCGACAGAAAACGGGCCATTTCCGATCGGCCTAACTTTCCGACGCCAGAGTCTCGTCAGCGCATAATTTCGTTTGGCGCATCAGTCGCGCCTATTGATTTCCCCTGCAAATATGCAAATGATGGAGATTTCCAAATTCGCGAACGGATTAGCACCATACGCCGGCTACATGCGCCGCGCGTAACTCGTCCGTCGGGCGCAAAGTTATTTCTACAAATAGCTGCTTTATCTTTACTCCAGACTGCCTCAGGTCAGCAGGAGAGCAGCTACAGCAGCAGCGTTACCGACGAAACTAGCAAGCTGAACAACCACACTTGCAAGGACAACACCTCTGTGTGCCCACATGCCAGGGGCAATCGTGGTCCTAGCACTAGTACTGGGTCCCCCGGAACGAAGGAGGCGGGCACGTGAGAGGATATACCGCACTCGTATGAACCTCTTTGGCATGGGGGAGGAGGAGGTGTATCGCCTCTTCAGATTCAGCCCAGATGCAATACTTGAACTAACCACAACCCTGCAGGGTGACATCACCAGCAAGACACACCGCTCACAAGCAGTGCAGCCACTGGTGAAGGTACTGGCAACACTTTATTTCCTTGCAAGTGGATCATTCCAGCGTACAAGTGGAGTGGTGGCTGGGATGTCACAGTCCTCCGTGAGCAGATGTGTGCACCAGGTTGTCCCCGCAATCCTCAGACGCATGTCCAACCAGTTCATCAGACCAACCACTGAGGAGCTGCGGCTGAAGGCAATGACAGATTTCTACAGAATTGCCAGATTCCCACGCACCATCGGGGCCATTGATTGCACACATGTGGCACTCCAGCCCCCCAGTGCCACAGAGCACATATACCGCAATCGGAAGCATTGGCATTCCATCAACGTACAGGTGATAGCCGATGCCCAACGCCTCATATGGCACGTCCGTGCCAAACACCCCGGGTCCAGCCATGACAGCTTCATATACAATCAGAGCCCCATCCCAGCAGAATTCAAGCAGAACATGTATGGGGACAGCTGGCTGGTTGGTGAGTGACATGGGTGGCAGGCATGACTATCCCCTCTCGTGATGCACATCAGAAGGGGCACATGCATGACTAACATCCTCCTGTCTTTTCCCTTACAGGTGACTCTGCATATGCACTGGGACCCCATCTCATGACTCCTTTCCGGAACCCCCAAACCAGAGGAGAGAGAAAATACAATGAAGCACACATCAAAACCCGTGCAGTGGTGGAGCAAACATTTGGGCTCCTGAAGTCCCGTTTCCGCTGCCTGGATAAGTCTGGGGGGGCCCTATTGTATTCCCCTACCTTCGTGTGTCAGATCATCGGTGCATGTTGCATTCTGCACAACTTTGCTATGAGAAATGGCCTGCAGATTGACATACGTGATGACCTGACCCCCGACCCACACAGTCCCCACCTGCTAGAGGAGACCCAGTCTGCTGATGGAAGAGCAGTCAGGAGGGTCCTCGCCGTAGGCATCTTTGGACACTAAACCAAAACATTAATAACACAGACAGTGCACGCGTGTACACCACTGATGTCCCTAGATCACACACACTACATCCACATCGCATTGGATTAGTCCAAGTCCAGCATGTAGGACTTGGGAGCAGCAACGCCAGCGTCAAGGCCCCAATGATGTCGCTGTCCATTCATACACCTTTCACACGTCATTCATACAGCCGTGGGGTTAACTTCACCACCACGGCCGAGGGTGACACCCCTTTCTGGCAGGAGTGCCACCCCCTCACATTCACACACCATTCACACTGTCCCCTGCACTCCTGACCGTGTGCAGTAAAAAATTAAATACATATCTCATAACATGAGAAAAAAAATAAACAAAAACTCATAACCTGAGTATAAAAAAAATATACAAAAATAAACAAAAACTCATAACCTGAGTATAAAAAAATAATAATATATAAACAAAAAACAAAAAAAAACCCTCATCTGGGATGACGGGGGCTCCTCCTTGGGGGCACTCTCGGGCTCCTCAGCTGCCTGGAGGGAGTGGGTGGTGGTGGGGGTGGGGGGGCATCTGGAGGAGGCTGATCCCCGGGTGGGCCACTCCTGGGAGCTGTTGGCTGCCTGCCCTCCAAGGCCACGGCAATCCTGCTGAGATACAGGTTGGTCTGGGCCTGCATCCTCAGCTGGCGGGTGATATGATGCCGCTGGTCACGCTGCCGCTGCCTCCCCTCTTCCCGGATGGCAGCTGTGTTGGCGTTGACGGCTGCTGTCAGGTGCCGTACATCAGCCTGGCCTGCACCTCCCCCAGGCTGGTCACAACGTCCTGCACACGACTGGTCAGCTGTGACATGGAGCCCAGGCTGTCAGCGACCCGGTCTAAGTGGCCAGCAATCTCCCCCATCTGCTGGGTCTGCCTGGCGTGGTCCAACACCACCTGGTCCTGGACCATATCAGACACCCCCTGGTCTTACGGGTCGCCTTCCTGGGGGCAGGAGAAGGTTGTCCCCGTGGGGATGGAGTCGCCCTTGAGGGGCTACCTAGGATGGGGGAGGGGATGACAGAGGGCCCTGCAGAGGAGGACTCCTCCAACAATAACATAAAGTCCTGCTCAGGGACAGGCTCCTCCTCAACCACCTCTGCAGAAGTGGTGTGGGCACTCTCCTCCACCTCGGTGTCTCCAGCACCCAGGGCCTCGTCATCAGGATCCCGTTGGGATGACCGTAAGAGATGATGGCCCAGCTCCGTCATCTGTGGATGACACAAAGCAGACACATGTTGGTGGTCCCACACACTTGGCACATGTACCCTCCCCCCCCACATGCAACACACCAAATAGGGGATAAAAAACACTTACCTGTCCTGGAGCCTTCCTCCATGGAGTCATAGCCAGGGACCCCCTCCAACTGCTCCCTGTCCAGGCAGCGGGCGACCACCTCCTCCTCCGTGGTCAGGCTGACCGGACATGGTGGACCACCACCTGTGCCCCTCTCATGCCTCCTGATGGTGGCCACCTTGCCACGGACCTTGCGCCGCAGGTCGTTAATTTTTTTTGTATGTCGCTAGCAGTCCGGGTGGAGTACCCTAACACATTGACCCTGGCAGCAATGGTCTCCAGGATGCCCTGCTTCCTCTCCCGGCTGGTCTTCCTACTTTTTTTCCCGTGGAGGAACTGATTAAACGTCTCCATAGCCGAGATGATCACAGACACCTCCTGGGAGTTGAAATTGAGGTTCCTCCTCTCTTTGGGGGTAGCGGGAGCAGCCATCACAGTGCAAAAGTATCTTCCCTGGGGTGGGGGGAAACGGATATACTTTTGCGCCGGAATGGCATTTCCGCTAGCGCTTTTATACGCGCAACGGAACACATTGCGCTGGCGTTTCCCGTGAAGTGGTGCCGACGGAAGTTGTGAGCATGCGCACAAGGGGGCGAGTGGAGCCTCAATCACCTCGCATGCTCCGTGGATGATGCGCTGAACGTAAGCCTCTGCGCTGGGCTCCGCCCATCATTTACATATGATCACACCCACTTCCACTTGCGTCGGGTTACGCCAGCGCATTATCGTTACTCTGGCGCAAGTTTACGCGCAACTGCTATGTGAATAACAGTACTTGCGCCAAAAGTGTCGGCGGAGTAACGTAAATGAGAAACGTTACTCCAAAGTAAAGAAGCGCCCATCTACCTGAATCTGGCCCATATGTGTTTAAGGCATATATTTTATCACTGAACCACCTTGATAGAGCCTTCCGGACTCCCAGATCCCACAATAATTGATTGCTACACATGAAACTTTATAGACGGTACATCTGTTTATTGTGATGTCAGGTGAGCTTGTCGACTAATGCCGCGTAGACACGATCGGAAATTCCGACAAGAAAAGTCCGATGTGAACTTATGGTCAGAAATTCTGACCGTGTGTAGGCTCCATCAGACATTTGCTGTCGGAATTCCGACAAGAAAAAATTTGAGAGCTGGTTCTCAATTTTTCTGACAAGTTCTTGTCGGAAATTCCGATGCACAAAAATCCTATGCATGCTCGGAATCATTGAACTTCATTTTTTTTCTCGACTCGTCGTAGTGTTTTACGCCACCGCTTTCTTGACGTTCGAAACATTTGTGTGACAGCGTGTATGCAACACAAGTTTGAGCCAAAATTCCGTCTAAAAAAAATCTGGAATTTCCAATCGTCTGTATGTGGCATTAGGCTATATTCACCCTGGAAGTTTGGAGCGATGCAAATTGTAGCAGCAGGAAACGTATGATTCTAGTGCTGGGGTAGGGATTGTTTATTTTATCGCGCTCAACATGTTCAGCGACATTAACTAAGGATTAACTGTTGCGACAAGGAGTCTTGCATACAGGTGTTGGCAATGGGGTATGTTTCAATGTTCCTTGTTGACCCAGTGTAGGTCAGGTACAAGTGTTTATCGCACTTCTCAGGACCTCTGTTGTGTCACACACTATCTGCATTACAAGAGTCCTTCACCATGTTTACACATCCTTATCAGCCGCTCTGTCTGCACTCCATGTTGTAGTGTATGTATTTGTCTCAAGTTATTTATTAGCTGGAAGAGCTCACACGCTTGCTTGCGACACAGCAAGCAAAATGTACCTAAACATCATTAATATTATCTGCCATTTATAAAGCATGAACATATTATGTAGAGTTGTTGTTGTGAGTAGATGTCGGAAATTGAACCACCCAACAGCGCCCAGTATATTGCACCTTATTTTCCAGATCTGTCTGTCTGCTATAACCATTTTGAGGATGACCTACAGATCTACACCAACCTTTCTAAACCTTGTTTCCCTAGAGCAGGGGTCTCCAAACATTCTAAGCAAAGTGCCACTTTACTGTTCATCAGGATTCAGGGGGGCCAGACTGTGGCCATTTGGAGTAGAAATGGGTCCTGGCATCAGTTAGAGTAAACCATGCCCCATCTAAGGTATCAGTGAGGCCACGTACACACGATCAGACCGGTCTGATGAAACTGGTCTGACGGACCGTTTTCATCGGACCACCGCTGAAATGGTCTGATGGTCTGATGTGCGGTGACCAGAACGCGGTGACGTAGAACACAACGACGTGCTGAAAAAACGAAGTTCAATGCTTCCAAGCATGCGTCGACTTGATTCTGAGCATGCACAGGTTTTTGGTGTGATGCTTTTGTGTACTAACCATCGAATCTGTCCGACGGACAGGTGTCCGTCAGACAGATTTTAAAGCAAGTTTTAAAACTTTGGTCCGACGGACAACGGTCTGATGGGCCGTACACACCATCGAATTGGTCCGATGAAACTGGTCTTAAGAACAGTTTCATCGGACCGGTCTGATCGTGTGTACGTGGCCTGAGAGGAATCGTGCCTCACTTGTTCATTGGGAGGAATTGTGCCCCAATCGTTGGTGTCTTTGGTAGGAATTGTGCCCCGTGATTGGCCCCATTGTGTATGTCTTTGGTAGGAAGTGTGCCCCGTCATTGGGCCCCATTGATGATGCCATTGGGAGGAATTGTGCCCCATCTTTGGTGTCTTTGGTAGGAATTGTGCCCCGCCAATGGGCCCCATTGTTGATGTCATTGGGAAGAATTTTGCCCCGTCATTTGGCCCCATTGTGTATGTCATTGGGAGAAATTGTGCCCCATCTTTGGTGTCTTTGGTTGGAATTGTGCCCCGTCATTGGGCCCCATTGTTGATGTCATTAGGAAGAATTTTGCCCCGTCATTGGGCCCCATTGTTGATGTTATTGGGTGGAATTGTGCCCCATCTTTGGTGTCATTGGGCCCAATTGTTGGTGTCATTATGAGTAACTGTACCATTGTTGGTGTCAGTGAATGAAATAGTTCCCCAAGGGCCGGATACATGCAAGCAAAGCAGTTTGGAGACCACTGCCCTAGAGGAACCCTTAAAATCAGTTTCAGGTCTTGGGGAAACCCTGCTAAAACCAATCTATTGGTGGTCAGAGGAACAAATGCCCCATACAGTAAAACCTTGGATTGCGAGCATAATTTGTTCCAGTGTAGCACCGGGCTCCCAATGGCTGGGGCGCTACTTTAATTTTAGGGGGTGTCTGAGCCAATAGTTGGGCTCAGACCTTACTAATTCAGTGTAAATTAGCCTCTGTTCTGGCTATGGTTGTGCTTGATAGAAATTTTCCCTTTTTGCCTGTAGGTGGCGTTACCACCTTAGGTCCATGTTGGAACTCGGGCGAACCATGGTGTTTTGGGTGGCTCTTCTCTGGAGCGGCGCAGTGGGAGTGGTTCCCCGCTGTGCGAGCTGGGAGGGGATACTTAAGAGGCAGACGCAGTTTTTCGGGGTCCTTCTCCTCGTGGCCATCCTGCCACGAGATGCGTGTGTGTGATTTCAGCCTCAGGACCATGTTTGGTCCGAGGCTGTATTCCTATCAGATAGGCCCAGCTATACTGGCTTGGGTCTATGGTTCTACAAGGGATCCCAAGCTGTCCATCCAAGTGGGGCGAAGCTGCTTAACGAAGGAAATCGGGGGAGGACCTGCCCAGGAGGAGACCAAGCAAGGCAAGCTAATGTCTCGGGATAAGCCTGGTGACCTCGTTATAAAAGGGATCCACTGCTCAATTTGTCTTACAGTCCGCTGGGTCGGCTTAAAGGCTCTTTTTCTGTAAGGCAGGAAGTTTGGGACTTAAATCCTATGGCAGAGGATTCCTGGCTATCCAATATTGTTTCTCAGACGGTCTGTGGCAGAGACTGTTTCCATACTGTCCGTGCATCATTCCGGCTGCTAGGCCATGTGAGATGGGTCTATCTGGGTGAGGAATACCCACTCAGGAGTGGTGAATACTGGAAATTTAGATACTTCTGTGCCTTCTGTACCTGAACCTTCCTCTTCTCTCTATACTCTCTACTTCCTTAGCAAAAATAAAACCTAACACTTGAAGGTTTTACATCTTGTGTGGACATTGCAATTACTACGGACTTTCTTCCCTGGACAAACGAACTTAGAGGTAACGTGTAATAGCCAATCTAAACCAGCAGCTCCTTTCGGGGGTAGTGCTACACCAGAAGCATGCTTGCAATCCAAAGCACTTGTATACCAAATCAAATTTCCCCATAAGAAATAATGGAAACTCAAATGTTTCATTTTACAACCATTTATTCATAAGTCCTAGAGTCAATACAGAAGTCATTTTGCAAGTCACCTCTGAAGTCGTGGGCAGATCGCCTTGCTGAGTTGCTCGGCAAGTCGTGCCCCCCCTGTGTAAACCGGCTCTAAGTGTAGCAATATGTTGCAAAATGTTGTTCATTCAATGTAACCACATTGCTACACTGATGCCCCGTACACACGATCGGAAATTCCAACAGCAAAAGTCCAATGTGAGCTTTTGAATGGAAATTTCCATCAACAAAAGATTGCTGGTTCTTAAATTTTCAGATGGAAAAATGTCCTATCGGAAAATCTAATCGTCTGTAGCAAATCCAACGCACAAAATTCCAACGCATGCTCGCAAACAATTCAACGCATGCTCAGAAGCATTGAACTTAATTTTCTCGGCTCGTCGTAGTGTTGTACGTCACCGCATTCTTGACGGTCGAAAGTTCAGAGAACTTTTGTGTGACCGTGTGTATGCAAGCCAAGCTTGAGTGGAATTCCGTCGGAAAACCATTCAAGGTTTTTCTGACGGAAAATCCGATCGTGTGTACGCCACATTAGAGGTGATTCTCTTCGCTTTTATACTCAGTTGTGACATGACGCTACTTGTAAATCAAGACATCGCTTGTATAACAAGTCAAAGATTCTTAAATAATTTTGTTTGTCTTGCAAAACGCTCTCAAACCAAGTTACTCTCAAACCAAGGTTTTACTGTACATTGGCATTGGTGGCCAGTGGAAAGAGTCTCCTCCTTACAGAATGCCACTCTTAAAAACAGCTAAAAAGACCAGTGGGTTCATGCAGCAGGCACTGCCAGGTGGAGTTGACCTCGGAACAATGCAGATACCATCAAATAAGAGGTCGTTAAGCCACAAATTAAGGAACCCCTGGAAACCTCTGGAGGAACCCTACAGTTCCACGGATTCCTGGTTGACAATGGCTGATCTACAGTCTCTTGTAGGGAAGAGCCGAACACCCCCCCCCCCCCATTTGGTTCGCACCAGAACCTTTGAACGGACCGACCGTTCGTGCAAACATTTAGAACCCCATTAACGTCTATGGGACTCGAACGTTCGAATTCAAAAGTGCTCATTTTAAAGCCTAATATGCAAGTTATTGTTGTAAATCGTCTTTGGGAACCCGGGTCTTGCCCCAGGGAACATGTATCAATGGAAAAAAAGTTTTAAAAACTGTGTTTTTTTCTGGAGCAGTGATTTTAATGATGCTTGAATCATTTAAAAAAAAAAAAAAATGAAAAATTCCTTTAAATATCGTACCTGCTGTGTGTCTATAGTATGCCTGTGAAGTGGCACATGTTTAAAACTGTCCCTGCACAAAATAAGATTACTATAAGAAATAAGTAATTTAAAACTGCTTGCGGCTTTAATGTAATGTCTGGTCCCTGCAATATGGATAAAAATCATTGAGAAATCTTCCTTTACAGCAGATCTTACAGGCATCCTAAATAAACTAAACCCGGCCACAGCTTTACTAGGTATCAATTTGGATATCTATCCTAAAGAATATAGAACAATTGTATTCCACACACTAGTTGCAGCAAGACTCACTATAACCAGCCTGTGGAAATCAAAGGACACACCCAACTTATCAACAGTTATAGCTAGAATCAATATACAGGCCCAATACGAATTAATGCTGGCTTATAAAAACTATTCCATTACTATATTCAGAAAGAAATGGTTAGCTTGGATCACCCATCCCAGAGCATCCAAATACTTAAAAGAGTGTAATATTTAATCTATTGTCAAGTTTGAAATACCTCAAAGTCAGATATATACTTACCTCAGTTGTAATGTATTATCCTGGACCTACTTTACTGATCTGTGTAGCACGTTTTGTTAAGTTCATTTAATTTCTGTATGTATGTGTACGTGTATATATATATGTTTATGTATATATGTGTATACATTTTCTGTTTCTTTATGATTTTCTATATACAAATAGTTAACTCAATTGGAGGCCTAGCCATGCCTACAGATTGAACCCGATAGGTGTGGGCTGGTACAGGCTACCAAGTACTGTATTGTTATAAGAACAATCTTATGAACCAAGGTAACTCGTTCTGTTACTAAGGATTAATGTGACAATTTTAATCTGTACTGTTAGGTAAATACTTTCAATAAAAATCTATTGTTAAAAAAAAAAAAATCATTGAGAAAAATAGCACAGACACAGACAGTACACGCACCACGTAGCTTTAGGTGCACACTGCAGAGGACACGGGCAGTACACACTATGTAGCTTTAGGTGCAAACTGCAGAGGAAAAAGGCAGTACACACTATGTAGCTTTAGGTGCAAACTGCAGAGGACAGGGGCAGTACACACCAAGTAGCTTTAGGTGTGTAGCGGTACCCCCGAAGGGGCTTCTGAGAATGAATGGAATGGCATGTTACTTCATGGCTAGGGGTGCAACGGATCAAAAAACTCATTCATCGGATCGATCCTCGGATCAGAAGTCATGGATCGGATCATTTTTCGGATCAGCAAAAAAGAAAAAAATACTAATCTTGTTACACCCAACAAAGTTTTAGATTTCACAGTTATTTTCAACACAAAACAGAGCTTCTATACAGTATATGTAAATCTGACAGACTGTTTACATATTAAATTTTAAAAGCCACAGCAAACCTTACATGCTTGCTAATGTGACAGAACACCTCTGATTTTCACATTAAGTTAAATATTAATATCGGAGGTGTTCTGTCACATTAGCAAGCATGTAAGGTTTGCTGCGGCTTTTAAAATTTACCATGTAAACAGTCTGTCAGATTTACATATACTGTATATAAGCTTCGTTTTGTGTTGAAAATAACTGTGAAATCTAAAACTCCGTTGAATGAATGAATGAATGAAAAACGTATATAGCGCAGCACATGCGAACTGAATCGCCTCTGGGCGCTTGGTGTTCCTGTTCCTTTAATATCAAAAGAGATAAATCTTGATCTTTCTCCTGAATGCTAAGTGGTTCTCCTCCAACCGAATGCTGGTTGGTAAAGCTTTCCATAGTCTGGGACCTTGGACCGCAAATCTTCTTTCTCCTTTGGACTTGTAGTTAGCTTTCGGTATCTGGAGTAGATTTTGATTGGTGGATCGCAGAATGCGATTGGGATTGTGAGCTTTTATTTTTCGCATAAATAATGGGGAGCATTCCCATGAATACATCTATGCGTTAGACAGAGTGCTTTAAAAGTAATTCTGTCTTTTACTGGCAACCAATGAAGGGATCTCAGCGATGGTGAGATTGATTCCCAGGGTTTTTTCCCGGTCACAAGTCTGGTGGCCGTATTTTGAACGACTTGCAGACGAGCGATTTGATACTTTGGGAGTCCGAGGTAAAGGGCATTTGCATAGTCCAGTCTGGAGTTCACAATTGTTCCCACCACGACTGCTAAATCTTCTATGGGGATAAAAGGAGTAAGTCTGCGTAGTAGGAGCAGCAGATGGTGAGATCCGCTGACTACTGACCCTATTTGTGCATCCATTGTCATGTAGGTGTGGAAGATGACCCCAAGACTTTTGACTTTGGCGCCAGGGGTGATGATTTTGCCCAAAATGGGCGGGGGAATCCAGGTTGTTGCAGATTGATTCATACGATTGGCGTGAAACAGGAGAAGTTCTGTTTTCACTCCGTTGAGTTTAAGATAACTCTTTGTCATCCAGTTCTCTATCAAAGAGAGGCATGTCTCTAGATTGAGGTGGTGATCCTTTTTGTTGCAAATGTGGAAATACACTTGTGTGTCGCCTGCATATGAGTGATAAAGCAGTTTTTGGCTGCTGATGATATCAAAAAGAGGTCGGAGATAGATGTTGAACAGTACCGGCGACAGAGGTGATTCTTGAGGGACTCCACACGATAATGTGCGTTTCTCAGAAGTGAAAGGTCCCAATTTCACTATTTGCGATCGGTTTTCCAAAAAAGGGGAGAACCAAGATAAATCGCCTTCTGCGACTCTGGCTACTTCAGCTAGCCGAGTCAGTAATAGTTTGTGGTCTACAGTGGCGAAGGCTGCGCTTAGGTCCAACAGAACCAAAAGACAAGATTCTCCTTCGTCTGCGGCCTCGAGAGCATCGTCCCATATTTTGACCAATGCTGTTTCCGTTCCGTGTCCGGGACGGAAGCCCGATTGAAATGGATCAAGTAGGTTGTTGGTATCTAGATGTTTTTTTTGCATTTGTTGTACCACTACTTTTTCCATTACCTTTGAGAGTACATTTAGGCCTGTTATGGGACGGCTGTGGAGTGGGTCCTTGGGGTCTAGGGTGGGTTTCTTCAAGATGGGTTGGATTATGCCCTCTTTCAACTGGGAGGGCACTATGCCTTCCTTGAAAGACTGGTTTATAAGCTGCGTGATAGGTAGTGCCAGGATGTCGGCGCATTCCTTCAGCAGTTTAGTGGGGATGATATAATTTGGCGCTGTGCTGTTACGCAAAGTACCAATGATATTTTTTGTGGCATAGATAGAGATGGATTCCAGAGTGAACTTACCTGATTGTGGTGAATTATTGTGGGTATTATGTGAATAATTGCTGAAGGGGTTGAGGGGGGTATTGTTTTGCTGTATGCTTTCCAGGATTCCCTTGATTTTATTAATGAAGTAATCCGATAATTGATTGCAAAATTGTTGGGTATCCGAATTGGGGGCTTTAAGACATCCTGGATTCATGGTCTGAGTGACCATCTTGAAGAGTTTGCGGGGGCGGTTTAGGGCGTTGTTGTAGCCTCGGAAAAATAATTTTTCTTGGCTTTGAAGATTTCTTTGTTGTATTTTCTTGTTGTTGCTTTGTAGATGGAGAGGTTTTCCTCTGAGGTGCTTCCTTTCCAGGCGGCTTCCGCCCTTCTGCGCTCTTGCTTCAGCACCGACAGCTGGTTGTTAAACCATCTGGAGGTGTTTTTCCGGATGTGGGTTTTATGTTTTGTCGCTATTAAGTCAGCTGACTGTAATAGGGCTGTGTTTATGGCATCCAGGGTTTCTACGGCCGTTTGATGCGACTGAATTGATTTTATTTTTTTCCTTAACGTGGTTTTGAAGAGCTCCGAATGGAGCTACTTCTAAGATCTAGTCCAGTGTGTTGTCACTGGTTTTGATGTTTTTGTTAAGGGGGGGATTTTGGAAATAATGAATTTAATTGCATGGTGATCTGTCCATGGCAACGGTTCATTTTCCAGAATTTTTATTTCTAGATTTTGTCTGAAAATAAGATCGAGTGTGTGACCTGAAGCATGTGTGGGCCCACATAATAGTTGTTGTAGCCCTAATCCTTCCAGGTGGTCAATACAGGCGTCGGCAACGGGGTCTTGTGAGGAGTTGGTCCCGAGATTCAATTCCCCGAGCAGCAAAAGGTGTTTGCCGTTAAGGGTGTAAGTGGAGATAAATTCCATCAATGATAGTAGGAGCTGCAATTTTGGCCCAGGTGGCCTATAGCAGAGAAGAATGTGGACAGTCTCCTGGGGATTTGTTTGTAGTTGCAGAGTAAGAGTCTCCATGAATGGAAGAGGGTTTTGAAGGACTGGTTTGGTGATTGCAAGATGAATCTTGTGGATCACTGCCAGGCCTCCTCCTCTTTGCCCTATTCTGTTTTCAGTAATAATAAGATAGTTTTCTGGCACCAGTTCACTTAGAATGGTGTTACAGTCGGCTGTAAGCCAGCTTTCCATAATAAAGAGGCAGTCTAAATCGTATTGTAGAATGAAATCATGGATTTCTAGTCAGTGTTTTACTGCCGATCTTGTGTTGATCAGAGCACATGCTATCTGCTTAGGTTGGGGTGGATGGTTGAAATTTTTCGACAGTCGATCGTTGATCGATTCTCAAAAGTTGCTCAATTCTTAGGGCCTTTTTGGTAATGGCTGGCAGTATTGCGGCGAATCGCCTCAGACCCCAAATGGTTTCTGCAGAGTCCCACAGATTAGCCATAGTCACCAGTCACTGGGGGGGGGGGGGAGTTTTTCGGTGGCGATGGAGAGAAAATTCACTGAATCCTCTCTCCCGGCTTGGTCCAGAGGAAAGCAAAAAAAAAACCCTAGTCGTGCTATGCCAATGTGCTTTGGTAGGGGAAAAAAATCCCTGAAAGGCGATCGGCGAACCCCTGGATCAAGTACTGTTAGGTTGTGAAAGGAGGGGGTGGGGGGGAGAGATGTCACTGTTGCTGGGGTGTACCAAGATGGCCGCCGACCAGGACACAAGACCCAGGCTGGTGGGCTGCCAGCTAGGTGGATTGGCGATCAGGGGAAGGCTGGTTGTTGAAACCAGGGGTGGATGGGTCCTCCAGGGGTCGGGGGTGAATTACTGGGCAGTTCTGGGGGTGTTTTCACGACAAAATTGCGGCGCGCCGCTAGGCCGCAGATGTAGCCGCGGCCTTTCCTAAGATGCGGCGGCCGCAAATCTGCTGTGGCTGGCGTGGTTCAGGGAGAAAGACGGGGAAATAGAGGCTGGGAGGTGGCGGGAGAGGGATGCTTCGATTGTGGGTGGTGATATGGTGGCAATGTGGGGTGAAGGAGAGGGAAGAAGTCATAGTGTTTAGCCGATGCAGCGGCTTGTCCTGAAAAGGACGGCCGCCAAACGGTTCCAGGGGAGGCGAAATAGCCCTGAGAACAGGGGCCTACCTGGAGATGAGGTCTGGAGAAGGGGGCTCAGAGGGAGGAAAAATAATTAGCTGGTTCTGGGAGCCAGGAGCTGTAGTTGTTTCCCACAGCAAAAAGGCTACCAGGAGCCTGTCTGTCAGCTGCCTGACTGTCTGTCTGTCTGGTCCCTGGCAAGAGCAGACTCGCGTGGAAGGCCTGGAGCATCCTACTCTCCCACTAACACTGACTGACTGACCTGTGAGAGGTCCGTTGGGTGGAACAAGATGTCCGCTTCCCCCCTAATCACCATCATTACTCTAGTATCAGCAGTATCCCCCTCTTTTCCTCTCTGGTGTCACTGGTTTCCCCCCTCCTGTCTCCTCCACTCTGGTGTCACAGGTGTGTCCCCCCCCCTCCTTTCGACTCTGGTGTTACCGGGGGGTCCTCCACTCCACTCTGGTGTCACCCAGGTCCTCCACTCCACTCTGGTGTCATTCAGGTCCTCCACTAGACTCTGGTGTCACTGGTGTCCCCCCTCCTCTGGTGTCACTAGTGTCGCCCCCTCCTCCGGTGTCCCCCCTCCTCCTTGGGTGTCACGGGTGATGGAAATGGATAGACGTAGGTTGGAAGGAGAACAGCAGATTCAGGCATTCAATATGGAAACAGTCCTGCTTCCGACAACACTTAGATTTCTTCGCCACTCCAGTCAAAGTGGGTATAGCGTACCTGGACAGGACTCTTACCGGGAATTTTAGGAAGATGTCTCTCGTACCTGGACAGTATCACTCGGAACTTTAGGAAGATGTCTCTCTCACAGACCCTTCTAGGATGAACTCAGGGAGACACCTCTGCCACAGGCCCTCTCTGATTGTGGTTACGGAGGAGCCCTGTAGCTGGCCAGCTAGAGCCTGTCCTAGGTAGCTAATATAACATACATGTATACAGCTAAACCTGTTAAGAACCTAATGTAGTGCACAAAAGAAAAAATATGCCTTTAAGAGTCATTTGTTTGCGAGTTAAGCTTTTGTGACTCATCAGAAACCTTGGCCAATCACAGCCAATCTCACATTGAGCAGAGTCTTGACCAGTCACAGCCAGCTTTTCATCCTGCTGTCTGGAAAGTTCCCCAGCACATGTGCTGCTAGATTATTCATTCCACAGACAGAGAGCAGAGCAGAACAGATACACAAGGCCAGAGTTCTGTTTTATGGAAGCAAAAGGGGCCAAAAATAGGTATGTCATACAGTTATATAAATGTTCCTATTGTAAATAGTGTGGTTAGAACTGTATACTGATCTAGTTGTGTGTTCACTTGTAGTTCCACCATACCCCCGAACAAACTCAAACCAAACTGAACTAAAGCAACCTTGCAAACCACAGAGTTATTTATACCTTTCAGAGAAATCAGAGAATGCTTTAATAACTTACAGAGAGAGAGAGTAAATACTGAAGAAAGAAAAATATCCACCATCTCATGTTTAAATGACAAGATTGAATATTTGGACCACCATTTTCTGTTATACTTTATTCATCAAGTGTTTTTGTACATGGACTGTCTGCTGCTAAGCAGCAGTATTTTATATAAAGAAAAGTCAAGTTAATAAAGAAGTTATTTTAAGCATTTGGTGTGCTCTTTAAACCTACTGCTTCCATAGAACGATACTAGAGGAATTTCAGAGTAATAGACAGTCATGTTGGACTGAAAAGTCAGAGTTATCACAATTCTTCTAATGCCACAGCGCATGAGGCACTTCATAGTGCTGCGCCTGCCACAAGCCCCCCTTAAGTAAAGTTTCGCCTGAATCTTCTTCTTAACATTGCCCAGGTACTGACTGAAAGAGGAGTCAATCCTTCAGTGTCCAGTACCTTGATCCCCGGTGGTTCGTCTGAATCCTGTTGGACCGCCAGCCTCTCAATGGCGCTCCTCAGATGGACTCACCAAACAGCCACACTTGCTTGGGATCTTCAAAAGTGGGAACTCAGTCGATTACTGAGTCCCCTTTCTGCTTGAATGTTCCAGACCAACATGGCCCAGAACCCAGGAACACCGCGTGGCACACAGGGCCCGGCCAGGTAGGCCATAACGCCAGGGGTGCGGTGATGTGGCCACCCTAAAGGTGGGTGCCACACTCGAAGAAGAAGAACCCAGACCAAATGGCATTTGTTCCATAAGTACCCTCTCCCAGCATGCCCAGCGAGGCCCAAGCCTCCTGATTGGTCGCTTGGAGAGAACACCCAAACCTCAGCTTCCACTGCTGCCACCTATTGTCCTGGGGTGGAACAACACCCCAGGTACAACAGAATGAGCCCACAGCACAGCTGAGCTGAAACAGAGACCCTGCTAAACAATTATAATTGAAATCAGAGTCACTTACACTCTGATTATCCCTTAAATTTCACTAGCACCAGTACTTGGAAGTACATGGGCGCTACAGGTGCAAACTACAGAGGACAAAGGCACATGACGTAGCTTTATGGTGCACACTGTAGAGGACTCCGGCAATTCACTACGTGAGAATACTGCAGCTAGCACAATCACCTGCATGCCAGTAAATTAGAAAGAGCTGATCTAGCTAAACTATACAGTGTATAAATATATATATAACACCTGGGATGCATATATATCCTCTACACCCTGTAACTTTAACTGACTAGCCTGCCTGTCTGCTCTATCTACCTACTAAAAATTACACTCTCTCTGTCTCTCTCTGTTCTCTGTTAACTGCTGCAACACACTACACAAGGCCAACCTGCAGGCGGCCTTTTATTGTGTGGGGCATGTACTAAACCCCCTGAGCCATAATTGGCCAAAGCCACGCTGGCTTTGGCCAATTATGGCTCTCCGTTTTTTGCAAGCTGTAATTGGCCAAGCATTCGGGTCATAGTGCATGCTTGGCCAATCATCAGCCAGCAATGCACTACGATGCCGCAGTGAATTATGGGCTGTAAAACGTAACTCGATTTTGGTGCGAACGGTCCAAAACTTTCGTAATTCGACGAACGGTCGAACATACGATGTTCGAGTCGAACATGAGTTCGACTCGAACACAAAGCTCATCCCTAGTCTCTTGTTATATGGATTGAGGTATAGGGCCCATTCACATTAACCACTGAGTTAACTTGCGTTAATGCAGCAGCAGGGTTGTAGTCCTAAGGGAGGGGGCGAGCACGCTGACTAACCCCCAGCCAGAACGGCTCGGATGATGGGGGCAGTTAACTGAGGAGGAACAGGAAGTGAGAAATTCCGACAAAGAAAAAAACATTTAGAAGGGAAATAAAAGGACGAAGTAAGTGAACCAACAATGCACTAGCTTAAAGGAACCTATTTAGAAAATAAAAAACAAACCTTTACAACCCCTTTAATATAAAAGTGATCTGAGTTGCTATACAGGCAGAGGAAGGGGGTCCCCTTCTGCAACCACATGTACCGGACTCTCCCATTCCATCAGTAAGCCTGATACAGATACGACCAGTCGGATCACATTAAAGCCTTGTACACACGATCGGATTTCCATCTGACAAATTCGTGGAATGTTGTGCGAAGGGCGTTGGCCGTGAACTTGGTATGCATACATCCTGGGGAATGAGGGAGCAGTGTTTTGATTTTCTGGGACTTTGTGTGTGTCCCAGGAGACATCGCCCATTTACGTATCGCCGTGCGGCTTGCGCATACGCAGTAGGGAATCGGCGGTGAAGCCGCAACGCTTCACTTCCTGATTCCCTCCCCGACGATTGCTTGGCTTCGGCTGCCGTAATCGGTGCTGACTTTTAATTATAATTTTTTTTAACCAGACCTCCTCTTTAAGACTATTTTTACACTGAAAGCATCAGCCACTAGCGTTAAAGCGCCGTTCATTTTAGCGATGCTAAAGCGCTGTTTAATCGATTAAGGACCGGCTCCTGTAGATTTACGTTGGCAGAATGTCACGGCTGAGCAGAGTAATGTATATTTAAGTCACTTTGAAATGCCCGCCGTGCCAGGCACGCATGCCCCTGCCGCGAGCTCTGTGACCATGGACTCGATGTCTGTCGGTGTCCTGTGATCGGGTCACAGAGCTGCAGAACGAGGAGACGCAAGTGTAAACATGCATCTCCCTGTTCTGCATAGTGACACTGTCACTGATCATCTGCTCCTTCTCATTAGGAACAGCAATCAGTGACGTGTCACTCATAGCCACACCCCCTAACAGTTAGAATCACTTCCTAGGACACACTTAACCCCTTTAGCGCCACTTAGTGGTTAACCCCTTCACTGCCAGTGTCATTTTCCGATCTGTCCGCCATAAAAACGCAGTCACGATAAAAATCGCAGATCGCCGCCATTACTAGTAAAAAAAAAAAAAAATGCCATAAAACTATGCCCTATTTTGTAGACACTATAACTTTTGCGCAAACCGATCAATATACGCTTATTTTTTTACCAAAAATATGTAGAATACGTATAGGCCTAAACTGTGGAAAAAGTAATGGAGATATTCATTATAGCAAAAAGTGGGGTGTTTTTAATCCCTTTTTTACGTTAAACTCCCGTCACATAGGAATGAATGGGAGGCGGTTTTCAGGTGCTTAGCAGAGGCTATTTCCAGCGCTAAAACACCTGAAAACCGCCCCAGTATGAAAGGGGTCTCAGTGTGAGAGATTTCCCCCCTTCTGTGGCATCAGAAACTGGAAGCGATGAGGATTTTATCACTTCCGGTTTGTTTATATACTGGGCTTATTGGGTATTATATTGTGTTTGTGGTCACTAAAATTCATTAACCACTTCCCATCCCGGCCAATTCTGATACTTCGCTCCTAAATATAAAAATCTACTTTTTTAGCTTGAAAATGACTTAGAACCCCAAACATTATATATTTTTTAAACGCAGGTACAGGTTACTGGTTTAAAGTTGTACAGGAGATCTGCTGCTAGAATTATTGCTCTCGCTCTGATGTTCGCTTCAATAACTCACTTGTGTAGTGCGATCAACGTTTACATTTGCACATAAGCACGGTGGACAGGGGCGTTTAGTATTAAAAAAATATATATATTATTTATTTTCTACCCAATTATTATTATTTTTTACATTTTTTGGGGGATTAACTTCATTGCTATCACTAGGGATAAACAACATGCCTTGTGACAACATGACCCGTGACAGGTCTCTATGAAGAAATCTCTTCTCTAGCCTCCCATGCTGCCAATCAGTGCTTTTTCTGGCTGCTGGTGGCCAGGTAAACAAAGAGGCGGAACCAGAAGTGAGGTGCACTGAATGGAAATCACAGTTTTTAACAAATACTTATAATTGTATTATATTTCACTTTTTAAATAACGCTTTCCTTACCGAGCCATTATAAAATTACGTCGGCAGGAACCCTCCCTCTGGGCAGTCTAGAGCGCCTGTGGCACCGCTCGTGACCTGGTGCGCTTGCCCGGCGGCCACGATTGTCGGTGATGACGGCAGGAGTGTGGATTTGTGTGTGTAAACACACAAATTCACCTCCTGTCAGAGGTGAGGAGATCGATGTGTGTTCCCAGTACAGAGGAACACACGTCGGTCTCCTCCCCTTGTGAGTCCCCTCCCCCCCTACAGTTAGAACACACTTTAGGGAACCTATTAACCCCTTCAGCGCCCCCTAGTGTTTTCCCCTTCCCTGACAGTCACATTTACACAGTCAGTGCAGTTTTATAGCACTAATCGCTGTATAAATGTGATTGGTCCCAAAAACGTGTCAAAAGTGTCCGATGTGTCAGTCACAATTAAAATAGCAGATCGCCGCCATTACTAGTAAAAAAATAAATAATAAAAAAATGCCATAAATCTATCACCTATTTTGTAGATGCTATAACTTTTGCGCAAACCAATCAATAAAGGCTTGTTGGCATTTTTTTTACCAAAAATATGAAGAAGAATACGTATCGGTCTAAACTGAGGATAAACATTTTTTTTTTTAAAAAGTGAAATTTATTAAATCAAAAAGTTAAAAATATTGTGTTTTTTTTTATAGCGCAAAAAATAAAAAACTGCAGAGATGATCAAATACCACCAAACGAAAGCTCTGTTTGTGGGGGGAAAAAAAACATAAAGATTTAATTTGGGTACAGTGTTGCATGACCGCGCAATTGTCATTCAAAGTGCTACAGCACTGAAAAATAAAAAATGGTCTGGGCAGGAAGGGGGTGAAAATGCCCGGTATGGAAGGGGTTACTATCAATTTAAATGAATTAGGCCGTGTACACACGGCAGAGAACCTCGACGGGCAGAACACATCGTTCCGCCCGTCGAGGTTCTCTGCCGGCCGTCGAAATCGGCGACACGCCCGTCGGGAATGGCAACCAGCCATTCATCCAGGCGGGCCGTCGAGCAAATAGAGAGCGTGCTCTCTATTTCTGCTCGACGGGCTTCCCGACGGGAAGCTCGCCGAGAGTGTACACACGGCCGAGGTCCTCGCTGGAATGCAGCTTCCAGCGAGGTTCTCGCTGGTTTCCAGCGAGAACCTCGGTCGTGTGTACGCCACCTTAGGCCTCTTTCACACGGAGTGGTCCGTTTTTTGGTCCGCTCCGTGTGTCCGTCGGCTCAGCGGGGGGTCTCCGCTGAGCTGTCGGGCGGACAGGGCGGTCCCCGCACACTATGCAGGGACCGCACTGTCTCTCCTCCGCTATCCCCTATGGGGAATCGGATGGAAACGGACCGTCTGTCCGTTTGCATCCGATCCAATCCGCCGGACGGAAGAAAAATAGGACATTCTTCCGTCCGAAAAAACGGATGCGGATCTTGCGGACGTTAGCGGATGCATCATCCGCTAACGGATCCGCTCCCATAGGGGCCCATTACAAGTCCGTAAACGGACTTGTAATGAGCGGACTAACGGTCCGCTAATGTGAAAGGGGCCTAAAAATGAATTTTCGCCCATTAATGGCACCTTTAGCGCTAGAAAAGCTGAAGAAAAATGTATCTCTTTAAATTATATGTATGTCTGCACACTGGTCCGTTGGGCTTCCATTGTGGTGTTAAAAACCCAGCTTAGTGCATTTTTGGTCAGTAAAAAAAAAAAAAACGCACAAAAAACACACTTCCTAGTTCAGATGCATTAAAAATGCAACAAGAACGCATCATTAACGCACCTGTGTTAAGTTTTTGGTGCAGTTTTTGAGTCACATGACCTATGAAAACACACCATAAGCACGTGGTAAATGTGGCCCAAAAGCGCTGTAAAAATCACTCCAAAATCGCATTATGCCATTATAGGCACCTTGCTGAAATGTTGGTGCATGTCTACTAACTACTCATCGCTTCCGCTTTCCAGTGGTTACAGAGAGAGAGTAATGACATCAGTTCCTCTCTCTATGTTCAGGGCAGCCGTTGCCACCGGCCGCATCACTCCCAGCCTCCACAATGGGACGGTGAAGCCCCCTTCCACCACCCGCAGAAGTAATCGAGTGGCCAATTAGCCACTCCGAACACTTCCTCATTATAGAGAATCGCTGGCTGAAAAGGTCGAAACTAGGATGATGCGTGTAGATGATGGCATCATCCTCTTATAACTACTGAAACCGAGGTTGGGCGGGAAGTAGTTAAAGTGTAATTTTTGCAAAAATTTGCGTTTAACCACTTCAGACCCGCGCTACTGACAAAATACGTAAACAGCGCGGACCTGAGGCGCCAACTAGATGTCTTTGGACGTGATTTCTAGTGCATTATCCGCGCGCGCCACTGGGTGGCGCGCGGCGGGTAAACACTGTCCAGCCGCATCGCTGGGGATCCGATGAATGTACCTGGCGGCCGCGATGTCCGTCGGGTACATGCGATCGGCGGGAAAACGAGCAGATGACAGCAGGGACGTGGAGCTCTGTGTGTAAACACAGAGCTCCACGTGCTGTCAGAGGAGAGGAGACCGATCTGTGTCTCTTGTACATAGGGACACAGCATCGGTCACCTCCCCCAGTCACCCCCTCCCCCCACACAGTTAGAACACACCCAGGATACACATTTAACCCCTTCCTCACCCCCTAGTGTTAACCCCTTCCCTGACAGTCACATTTATACAGTAATTAGTGCATTTTTATAGCACTGATCGCTGTATAAATGTGAATGGTCCCAAATTTGTGTCAAAAGTGTCCGATATGACCGCCGCAATATCGCAGTCGCAATAAAAATCGCAGATCACCGCCATTACTAATAAAAAAAAAAAATAATAAAAAAAATCATAACTCTGTTCCCCATTTTGTAGGCGCTATAACTTTTGCGCAAACCAGTCGCTTATTGCGATTTTTTTTTTTTTTTTTTACAAAAATACGTCGAAAAATACGTATCGGCCTTAACTGTGAAAAAATAAAGTTTTTTTAAAAAAAAATTGGGATATTTATTATAGCAACAAGTAAAATATATATATATATATTTTTAAATTGTCGCTATTTTTTTGTTTATAGCGCAAAAAATAAAAACCGCAAAGGTGATCAAATACCACCAAAATAAAGCTCTATTTGTGGGGAAAAAAGGACGTCAATTTTGTTTGGGAGCCACGTCGCACAACCGCGCAAATGTCAGTTAAAGAGACGCAGTGCCGGAAGCTGAAATTTCGCCTGGGAACGAAGGGGGTTTATGTGCCTAGTAAGCAAGTGGTTAAAAAAACGCTGCGCAAATATCTTATGACATAAAAAAATGCAGCAACAACCATTTTATTCTCAATGGGCTCTGCGTAAAAATATATAATGTTTGGGGGTTCTTAGTAATTTTCCGGAAAAAAAAAGAAAAAATGCAGATTTTTACATGTATGAGAGAAACGTCAGAAATGGAAGCAGTTAATATATCAGCGGCCCTGGGACGTATTGTCACCATGGTCACAGCAGCACAGCGTCCCTGGAAGAAATGTTCTGTCATGGAGGACGCAGCCCCCTCCATACGTATACAAACTCTGAACACGTGGGACTCCACCCAGCAGCAGGAAGTGTGGATGTGTCCCTCCCATGATACTCAGGCCCTTCCCTCCCCAGCAACACTTCCAGGCGTACTCTACTACCCCCAGGGGCAGCTTTGTCTGTGTCCAGGAGGGGAGGGGGGCATTTGGCACCATGCTCCGAAATCTGATGTACTACGCAGCCCCCCTCAGGGCCACGGTGAGAATCCTGAAGGGTTTCCTCATTGCTTGTTATTGTTTTTTATAAACACCTGCAGAGCATTGCAACTTTTATCCCTCTCCTAGTTTTGAAGGGCAGAGCGTTGCATACAGCCATCTGCTGCGGCAGTCACTTCAGATTAGCTAGACGCTTTGGCTTTAATGTGCTGCAGAGCATGGTCCCTGCAAGGAGATGTGACAGTCTGCAGCCTAAGCAAAGTTTTCACACAGGCGGTGTGTTGTGTCAGGGCCCTCGGCATTCCCGGCAACTCAAACGAATGTTTATTCGTTCCTAACAACCAAACTTGTCAGCAGACAAAGTTGGGCGCTGGTTGCCATGGGTTACAGCATCCATTGCCTTTACTGCGTTGTCATTTAGTAACCTGGCTCTGGTTGCTATGGGTTACAGCAGTGTTTTTCAACTCCAGTCCTCAAGGCACACCAACAAGTCAAGTTTTCAGGATTTTCCTCAGATTAAATGGCTGTGGTGATTACTAAGGCAGTGAAACTGATCAAATCACCTGTGCAAAATAATGGAAAGCCTGAAAACATGACCTGTTGGTGTGCCTTGAGGATTGGAGTTGAAAAACACTGGGTTACAGCACCCCATTGCCTTTCCACCTTTTGTATTTGGTAACATGAAAGGGCTTGGAGTGCCGAATAAGATTGCTGGGCAACCTGCAGCACCCGGGGGGACTAGAAAGGCATGCTGGTACATGTAGTTCTACCATTTGGGGCCTGCTTCCTAGAAGAAGCCCTGGGGTATGTAGCTTCTTAGTGTTTGTTTTGATGTGAAGCAACCTCCTAAAAAGCAATGTGTGGTGGGTTGCTTTTCACCCTTAATAGATTTTTGTTGAAAATACATACACAAAACGTAAGCTCTCATGGCAGGTTTCCAGACAGGAAACCTGTTTGTGTGTACGAGGCTTCAGAGTAGGTATTAATGAGCCAGGTGGGTGGGTTGCAGGGCTTTTGACAGGTAAGGGTCCTTTCACACGGAGCGGACCGCTCAGCTGTCGGCGGACAGGGCGGTCACCGCACACTGTGCAGGGACCGCCCTGTCTCTCCTCCGCTCTCCCCTATGGGGAATCGGATGAATATGGACCGTTTGTCCGTATTCATCCGATCCGCCGGACGGAAGAAAAATAGGGTTTTCTTCCGTCCGAAAAACCGGATCCAGACGGACGCGGATCTTTGCGGACGTTAGCGGATGCATCATCTGCTAACGGACGCGATCCCATAGGGATGCATTACAAGTCCGTTTACGGACTTGTAAAAACGGACGAACGGAGGCGGACGTCTGAAAGGGGCCTAATATGTCACCACCTAATCACGTGTTTTAATCCTGAAAACACCAATTCACCATACTGCAGCTGTGTGAATAGCAGTAAATGTGCTCTATGTACAGCCCTGAGCGGCCAAGTATCTGTGTTTTAGGTAGGTAGTCGGGTGGGGGGAGAAAGATAAAACCGCAGCTCAAACTACTACTTTACTACCCCTGGATTAGGGTGACCAGACATCCCCAGTCTCAGGGGACAGTCCCTGGATTGAGGACACTGTTCCCGGACCAAGTCTGTCCCCTGGTTTTGTCCCCGGATTGGATTTGAACAGGGGCTGGGGCAATTTCAAAGACAGTCAGTGCAAAATAAAAAAATCTGAATTGCGCTCCCCCCGCACCGCCGCTAGCTTAGGGGGGTGAATTTTTTCCATTATCTGTGCCCCTTTGTGATGATCATGTGCTGGTTGAAGCAGAGGGAATTTTTCTTCAGTTTCGGGTGCATGCCCTTTCAGCTCCGCTCGCATGTTCTTCTGCCTTGGCTCAAGTCCCGGCCAACCGCCTGCCTGCTTATCTCCTTGGCTTTCCTCTGTGATCTTCCTCCGCTCCCCACCCAGTAGTAGCCAGGACCCAGAGAGTGAGACTTGACAGGCTGTGAGGTGGTGCAGCAGTGGCGACGGCGATTGAGTCACTTATTGCCACCATTACTAGTAAAAAAATTGTCCCCGGTTTTCATTTTAAAAATCTGGTCACCTTACCCTGGATGTACGTCTAAAGAAGCCCTAAAGATGGCTGTACACTAAACGGATGTTTATACAATGTGTTGAAATTCTCATCAGTACATTTGATTGACGAATGTTGTTCAGAAGTACCTCAATAAATTTACCTTTTAAAGGAGAGTTCCACCCAAAAGTGGAACTTCCGCTTTAAGCACTCCTCGCCCCCTTACATGCCACATTTCGCAATTCATTTTTTGGGGGGGGGGGGGGGGGGGAGTGGGTAACATCTTTTTAGTTGGACTTCCTGTCCCACTTCCTCCTTCCTATCTTCGGCCACCTAGGCGATTCCTCCTCCCGCCCTAGGCAGCCTCTCCCTACCAGCGATCTTCTGGGACACGACTCAGGTCCGAGAAGATTGGCTGGCCAATAGGAGAGCGCAGCGCGACTCGCGCATGCGCAGTGCACACCCGGCCATGAAGCCGTAAGCTGTCACGACTGGGTGCCCACAGTTACGATGGGGGAGAGGAGCGAGTCTCCGGGCTGCCGCATTGCTGAGCCGTGGGGCGGCTAAGTGTTGGTTTATTAAAAGTCAGCAGCTTTGCTTTTTGTAGCTGCTGACTTTTTTAATAAACTAAAACATGGGTGGAACTCCGCTTTAAGCCCTGGTTCACATAGGAGGGATTTGGCATACAATTTGACATGTAAAATTGCATGCCAAATCGACAGCAATTGGACCATCCTAATTGGTGCAACGCCGCATCTGCGGAACCGCACCAATTCCCAAAAGTAGTTTTTGTACTACTTTTGGCGACTTCTGTGCGATTTCCATTGACATCTGTGCAGCAACCCACACAGATGTCTCTGAATCGTCCCCGAAGTCGGCTGAACTTGCACAATTTCATTCCACTGTCTTTGTGAACCTGCGCTCTATGCTGTTTCATTTACCTTATCTCATGCTTCTCGCATGCTTCCTCTTATCTTGCAACCCCCCCCCCGCTGCTTCTCTACAGTGCTCCGTCCATCAGTCATAATCTGACGCAATCACGTACAATGCAATACCAGCAGTCCTGCATTGTAGTGTAGTGTTTTGTAATGCGGTTTGCGAAGCACAAGAGCGTTCAACATGAAGATACCCATTATTCTCAATTATTCAGACCTGAGCGTTGTAGCGCCTGAAACTTGAAAAAGTACAAGAGCTCCTTTGGGGCAGATTTGCGCATCTTTGGCCTTCTGGACTTTAAAGGGTTAGTTCACCTTTACAAAAAAAAAAACCTGATTAGATAAAAACAAACTGTACAGCTCTGACTAAAATTGATTATTACCCTTGCTATAGGTGTAGGCCATTTACAAACTCCATAAAGCCTACTATGTCCCATCCCATTTTTTTTTTTAATTGCTCTACTTACTGTTTAATCATTAATTTTCATTTCTATCCCCCGCGGTGGATGGGGCCGCTATAGCGCGTCACGGCTTCCGAAAATAGCCGATTTAGGCCTCGGGTATTTCCGGCGCTATACGGCGCCTTGCGCACAGACCTAGGAGCTGACTGCGCAGGCGCCGTATATCTCCGAGTCCTATGGCTATGGCGTGTCACGCCCTCCGAAAAAAGCCGAAATAGGACTCGGAGATATACGGCGTCTGCGTAGTCAGCTCCTAGGTCTGTGCGCAGGCGCCGTATAGCACCGGAAATACCCGAGGCCTAAATCGGCTATTTTCGGAAGCCGTGACGCGCTATAGCGGCCCCATCCACCGCGGGGGATAGAAATTAAAATTAATGATTAAACAGTAAGTAGAGCAATTAAAAAAAAAAAAAAAAACAGCATGCTGACGCCAGTATGCTGGATCGTATGGGACAGAGTAGATTTAGGCTGAACCACCACTTTAAGTGAGGCCTAGTCATTACTGCTCACCTCCACCATTACAGGAGTTACTCTGAAAGCTCACGCCTGTGAAGGAGAAGGTGAGCAGTAATGACTAGGCCTCACTTAAAGTGCTTTCACACTGATAGCACCTGGGCGTCAGCAGTAAAGTGACGCTTTTTAGCGGTGCTTGCTTTACCGTTGTTTTTGCGGCGCACTTTTAACCCCCCGCTATCGCCTACAAAGTGCAGCTAAAATGCCCGAAAAATGCCTCCAGTGTGAAACGGGTCTTAGCAACGTCCTGGGAGTACTGTGCCTCTATGGGCAAGGACCTTTGGCTAAGTCTGGGGCGATTTTTTTTCCAGGCCTCAGGGCACATTGCACAGCCACTATTTAAAAGAAAAAAAGAAAATTCTCCTCACGTTTGTTACTTTTCACTTTTGTGTGTTTTTTTCACTGAATGGAGATTGTGAGTCCTCGGGCTTGACCTGAAGTCTAGGAGGATGTGTGAAAAAGAAAAAAATAGAAGGGAGTGAGGTACATGAATGGCCTACATCTTTAGCAAGGGTTTTATTCAACTTAAAGTGGATGTCACAATGTAGAGTATACGATTTCCTATCATTTGTGCCCAGTCTTGCCACACAGAGTTAATCCAGTGCTGAGTAATCCTCTTTTATGTTCAGTGAAAACGAACAGCCTTCCAGATAAAACCCTGCCTAAATCAAAAGTCCGGAATCTCTCTTCTTGCTTTGAGTGAGAGGTTATTTACAAATATAGCTAGGACATGTTTATCATATGTTATGTTTTGTTTATCATAACATGAGGTGATATAACATCATAACACATCCTAGTAATATACAATGAACTTTGGATCACCTCTTGTTATGATAAACATGTCCACGCTAGATTTGTAAATAACCTGTTACTGAAAGCAAAAACAGAGAAACGGACTTAACCTAATTTGGCAGGTTTTTATCTGAAGTCCGGTTAATTTGCACTGAACTTTAAAAGAGGATTACTCAGCGCTGGATTAACTCTGTGTGGCAAGACTGGGCACAGATGATAGGAAATCTTATACTCTACATTGTGACATCAAAACAACCACTTTAAAGGAACACTAAAGTCAGGAATATATATATTTTTTTTTAAAATAACAAACATGTTATACTTACCTCCACTGTGCAGCTCGTTTTGCACAGAGTGTCCCCCGGAAAGCTGTCTTCTGGCGTCCCTCGGCAGCTGTCTCGGTTCCTCCTCGCAAAAGCTTTCTACCTTCATGCGAGGGAGCTCGCACGGTGGAAAGCTTTTGCGAGCGTGCTCCCGTGATACAGCGGCGGCCATAGCCGCCGACTGTATCACTCGTCCCCAGCGTGCGGCGTCATCCGCTATGATTGACAGCAGCGCCAGCCAATGGCTGCGCTGCTATCAATCCACCCAGCCTAGCCAATCAACGGCCAGGCTGAGAGCCGAACAGGATGACGTGGACGCGCCCGGCAATTTCGAACGGTCAGGTAAGTAAACAGGGGGCTCGAGGGGGGGGGGCGGTGCTGTCAGATGTTTTTTTACCTTAATGCATAGGATGCATTAAGGTAAAAAAACTTTTACCCTTACAACCCCTTTAAGTCACAGTTGCAGTTTGTTTTTTATCTACGGACTCCCCTTATCTGCATAGGCAGTTTTTGGTAAAGATCCCACTGCAAGAGCATTTTTGATTATTTTATGGAGTTCAGTTTTAATGGGTTCACACAACGCGTAGATATGAACCCATCCTAAAAGTAGATCCAAAATCTAAGCATTAGCTCAGTAATATACTGTAATTTCAAAAATTGTTTCCATCTTTTAAAATCTGCAGCTTTTGTCAAAATATTTCCTGTTGATCCTGCCATAATAAGCCTTAAAGGGTTGGTTGACCTTAGACTTATTTCAAATAGAGGGTGCAATCAGCGCAAAAATATGTGATCAACAAAATTGATAAATCGTGTGGACTACAAAATTAATAAATCATGTAGACTATAAAGTGAAAAATAAACATGGATAATTATGTATCACTACAAAATAACCAATACTAGGGATGCAGTAACTAAATAGTTAATGTATCTAAGGAATGCTAGCTAAGCACAGAAGGACCTTCACAGAAATCCCAAAAGCATAAAAAATATATATATAAAGTGCAGCGCAAACCATGTGAACAATATAAATGTAAGACTACCTGAACAACCCATTCACCCGTACCCATGTGTTCGTCTCACCCCTAACCATAAATAAAGACTCGGACAACATGTTATCCTTGAATGGACGTAGGGGTCGGCCACAGCTTTATTTTTTCTTTAACCATAAAACATCTGTTTAACCTTTAATACCATCTCAAGGTAAGATTACCAAAGGGGAAGCAACCAGCCAGCCGCCGGCCTAAACCGACGGGCATAATAGCCTTCCACCTTTCCATTATTAATATTACCGCCAGCTGTGACTTAACAATAAATATTTCACATCAAAACACGAATAAACAATGCCTGTAAAACCAAAGCCTTAAAACCATAATAAAGTACGGCAATGACCACCGTCATAACTCCTCCGTACAAAATCCGCTTGCTCATTTCCATTTTTTTTTTTTTTTAAACTTTATTCCATTAGTATTCCTCTTTTTCTTTTTTTTTTTTTTATTAAACACCTGAAAACTGTTTGATAAAACGGGAAACAAGGGGCGGGAGGGCGGGGAGCTCACTTGCTGGGGGGCTGCTGCGGGTAAGAGGAAGAAGGTGGGAGGGACACCCACCTAACCTTGGTCACATGCCCTCCCCTAAATGCCTCCCCCTGTGCACCTACCATTGGTCCTGTCTGCTTGTGAACCACCCTCCCAGAAGGGGAGGGGGAGGAGGGAACTAAAAGGGGGAGAGACTCATTTAACCCATTTCCTGACTGTCCCATCTCCTCAACTAGTCTGTGGCACCTAGCCCTATTTGGGCCGGTGCCAGCCATAAATGTGGTAAAAATAGAGTCCAAACAATTCGTGTCACCAAGAAGTAAATGTCCGTGGACCATTCGATGAGACAAAAAGATGAAAAATCTTCACCACGTAAAAGACAACAATGGTAACGAGTGTAGAAGCTTATCCCTCCACCAGTGCAGATGGCTACTCTCACCTTAAAATATGACCCCTGGGTTAGCAGATGGTCATTATGGCATATAAAGAACCGGAAATAAAGTTGATCTCCTATTTGGTGGTCTCAGCATGGATACCGGAACGGAGGGACATGGAAGAAATAAACAACCATCTAAGAGCTTCCGCTTGATCACTACTTTAATCAAGATAAGCAGTGTACAGGCTACTCACATTTGATCAAAGATAGACAGGCATGTACATAATAAAACAGCTCACAGAGTTCCCCAGGATGGACACCGAGCTCCAAAAACCCCTGGACGTGTTGCGTGAAATACACTTCCCCACCCTACGTCCCTCCGTTTCGGTATCCATGCTGAGACCACCAAATAGGAGATCAACTTTATTTCCGGTTCTTTATATGCCATAATGACCATCTGCTAACCCAGGGGTCATATTTTAAGGTGAGAGTAGCCATCTGCACTGGTGGAGGGATAAGCTTCTACACTCGTTACCATTGTTGTCTTTCACGTGGTGAAGATTTTTCATCTTTTTGTCTCATCGAATGGTCCACGGACATTTACTTCTTGGGGACACGAATTGTTTGGACTCTATTTTTACCACATTTATTACATTTATTATATTCACATGGTTTGCGCTGCACTTTATATATATTTTTTTTGACCTTAGACTTAGCCCAAAAAAACTTCCAATACAAGTAAGGGGCGTCTGTAGATAAAAACAAACTGTGCAGCTTTGACCAATTCTAAAAAATGTAGGTCATTTACATACCTCCTGAAGTCAGAACGTTAATAAGTGAGGCCTAGTCATTACTACTCACCCCCACCAACACAGGAGTGAGCTCTTTCTCTGATTTAAATCCTCTCAGATGCTCTTTCTCTCCACTAATGTAGTAGCTCTGAGCTCAGCATTTGATGGTGGAGATGTGTAGTAATGACTAAGCCTCACTTGGCAACGTCCTGGGAGTATTCCAGTCAGACATCATGAGGTACATAAATGGCCTACACCCAGTGCCGTTTGAAGAAATTTGGGGGCCCCAAGCATCCAAAAAAAAGTGACTTTTCAGGTTGAGAAGCGGGGGGGGGGGGGGACAGGTTGGCGGCTTACCTCTATCCTCCGCAGAGCCGCACACGCCGGCATATGTTGGTGTCTGCACACACAGGGGCCCCAGCAGGGAGGGTCCTTGTTGCACCGCTGCTTCCTCCTGGAGTCTGGTCGGCCGTGTACCATAACCGCGCGGTACACAGGAGATTTAGTTTGCTGTTCCCGGGGGCCGGACTGAAAGGAAGTGAACACTCAATGTGTGCACTTCCTGTCAGTCCGGCCGGGAACAGGAACCTGATTCTCCTGTACCGCGCGGTTATGGTACACGGCCGATGGGACTGCAGGAGAAAGCAGCGGTGCGGCAAAGGGCCCTCCCTGCTGGGGCCCCTGGCCAGCTCGGGGCCCTAGGCAATTGCTTGGTTTGCCTGTCGGGTTCCGACGGGCCTGCCTACTTCTATAGCAAGGACATCATTTAACTTTAGTCAGAGCTGTACAATTTGTTTTATCTACAGACGCCTCTTATCTACAGTCTATACCCTTTAGGGCCAGTTCACACCAGACACAGTTCCGTTCAGTTCCGTGTGCTATTTTTCTGCACAAAATGCATGCACAGTGTTTTCCATGTATTTCAATGGCTCTAGTTGGCTCTAGTTCACAGTCAGTTTCCGTTCAATTTCTGCACCGGAAACTGACTGTATGGTGTGAACTAGAGCCATTGGAAAACACTGCATGCATTTTTAGTGCAGAAAAAATGCACACAAAGCTGTATGGATCTGCGTCTGGTGTGAACTGGCCCTAAGGCAATTCCTCTCACGAGGTAACAACTGTCTGCCAATTGTGCTCCTACATACTGTCACACGCATACTCCTGGTGGTACTCTAATGCCCTGTACACACGAGCGGAATTTCCATCTGAAAAAAGTTGGATGTTTTTTCTCGACGGAAATCCGCTCAAGCTTTGCTTGCATACACACGGTCACACAAAAGTTCTCTGAGCTTTCGAGAGTTAAAGAACACGTCGACGTAAAACACTACAACGAGGCGAGAAAAAGTTCAATGTTTCCGAGCATGCGTCAAATTGTTTCCGAGCATGCATGTTTTTTTCCCCCTGTCGGAATTGCATACAGATGAACGGATTGTCAGAAAAATTCAGAACCTGCTCTCAAACTTTTCCTGGTGGAAATTCCGCCAGCAAAAGTCTGATGGAGCATACACACGGTTGGAATTTCCGATGAAAAGCTCAAATCAGACTTTTGCTGGCAGAAATGCCGCTCGTGTATACAGGGCATTAGTGGACGTGCCGGCACATATATTCCTTGGCCATGGTCCACCATTACCACTTTTAGGAAGCCAGCTCAGAGCAATGATATGCAGCCAAAGCTACTTCAGGAAATGGCTAACTGAAGCTGTGGGAGATCAGCAGCACTGAGATGCAAAAAAGGATGAAGATGTAAAAAGAATAATTTATAGAAAAATAATTATGGCAGTTGTTTATCATACACTGAGCGCTGGGATTTATAAAAAATAAATGACCTTGCAAGTTCTCATTAAGTCTAGAGGTAGAGGAATAGGTCCTATTCATCCAAGCTGTGTGACTACGCTTATTCTCTACAATGCTCTGGCTGGACGTTGCACTCTGATGTCATGACGCACAATAGAAGACCGTCGGACCTGTATTGTAGGTGAGGATGGTAAGCCCACCCCCAACCCAGAATGGGTTGGGCGAGGACTCGCCAGGGCGAGGACTATTTGAATATTACATAAGAGAGAAGTATATAAACTCTAAAGTATATATTAGCTACATATATATAAGCATTAAGAAACAAGCACTGACGCGTTTCAGCGTGAGCCTTAGTCATTGAATATTACAACATATTCCTCTACCCCTAGATTTAACAAATATTAACCTCTTACCATCTTTAGGTCATTTATAAGCAGCCTAAGGTTGGAGTGGTTATAAGTAGGGATGAGCTGAACACCCCCCCCCCCCCCCATTCCAAATGGGCCCTGCTGTGAAATATTAGATCAATAATTGTAATTACATGCCCCTGTTGAACAGGGGCAGACAAATTTGGCCTTTGTTGGTGGTGCCACAACACTGTAAGCCCTTACAGTTACTCTTGGTGGGCGCAGTGAAAAGTCTTGCTGATCAGCCACTGCCTGTGATATTAATATGACAACAGCAATTGTATTCACGTGGTTTTAGGTGCACACTGTGCAGAGGACACAGCACACCACGTGAAAATACTTGCAGAATGATCCCCGGCCTGTGGTATTAATATGAAAAACACCAGCAAATCTATTGACGTAGCTTTAGGTGGACACTGTGCAGAGGACACAGACAGTACACCACGTGAAAATACTGCAGCTAGCACAATCACCTGCCTGCCTGTCAGTATATTAGGAAGAGTGGATTTATCTAAACTCAATACAGTGTTTAAATATATATACAACACCTTGGATGCATATATATCCTTTTACACACTGTAACTGACTAGCCTTCCTGATCTATCTAACTCCAAAAAATTACACTCTCTCACAAAACAACGTGCAATGCCTGTGGCTTGTGTACCACCGCCTCCGGCCTCTATATTAATTTAAAGTGGATATAAACCCACTCTCATCCTTTCTAAACTCCTGCCATAGTGCTGATCTATAAGGATATAGATGCCTCCTGCATGTATCCTTACCTGTCAAACGTCTCACCTCTGTCTGTTATAAGAGCTGAAAAACTGCAGATTCTGTGGGTGGGTCTGTTGTCTGGAGCTCGGTGGGTAGAGTTGTGATGTCAGTAGACTCCATGCCCACCTTTACACTCCCCTTGTCTACATGCATTTTGTCCTGTGTATTTCTTATACTAAATTCTGCTGTGAACACTAACATCCAGTCAAAATTCTGAAAAGTAACCACATGACTTCAGAAAAGGAGTGGAAATTTTAAAATAATGCCTGTCTGAGGCTAGTGCATGAGATATGTAAATAACCTGTCATTCACAGCAAGGGGGAAGAACGGACAAAAGTTTTCTCCCGTTTGTCCATTTATCTCACTGAAAAAAGAAGAGGATTGCTCAGAGCTGGATTAACTCTTGGTGGCAAGACTGGGCACAGATGATAGGAAATCTTATACTCTACGTTGTGACAGCAAAAAAAAAATTGGGGTTTACATCCACTTTAAGCAGTTAGTCAGGGGGCTGCAAAACCACAGATTAGCCGTCTGTTTTTTCAGATTTAGAGCTGCTTTAAAGGACTTCTTTACAGAGACATCGGCCTCGGAAGTCAAACTCAGTATATGTTCAGGTACTGCTGAGTTCATTCAGGTTGTGTTGCCGAAGGAGTTGCTTTTGACCTGCTTCTGAGTTGCTGCTTCTGCATTCGCAAATCGCTTCTCTACATTCTCACGGGAGACTTCGGAGGGACGCTGGTGAAGAAAACCGAACATGATTCAGCTGCATTCAGCGTCTGTCCCCGTAATTACATTGTTCAGTACAGTACTCGCCCCCCTGCTGAGCTTTCAAGAACACAGCGCACAGCAAAGATACCTGGGAAAGAACAAAAACGCCCATGTGCCAACATTTACATACCAGCTGCTGCGGTTTAGTTTGCTTATAATGTAGCCGTATATTGATAATGCGGCGGGTGTGATTTATTTTTCTCTCTTTCTCGGTTTGTTGTGTATTCATTCACTGCATTTATAAAAATGCGTCACCAATCATGTGCAGCGATTTGCTGTTTGTATCCATCTTCTTTGATCTGGTGAATGCTGATATTTCCGAAGGGTATTTGCCTAGATCAGATTATCCACTAAACCCTAGTGATCAACCTACATGAGGCCTAACGGTGACCGCTTGCAGCCTTTTTGGGTCCTTTTTGCATGCGTAAAAAATGTGCATTTTGCGTGTCTCCCCCCCCCTAGTCGCTGACCATCTCCTGTAGCGTGTGTCCCCCCCCTAGTCGCTGACCATCTCCTGTAGCGTGTGTCCCCCCCTAGTCGCTGACCATCTCCTGTAGCGTGTGTCCCCCCCTAGTCGCTGACCATCTCCTGTAGCGTGTGTCCCCCTAGTCGCTGACCATCTCCTGTAGCGTGTGTCCCCCCTAGTCGCTGACCATCTCCTGTAGCGTGTGTCCCCCCTAGTCGCTGACCATCTCCTGTAGCGTGTGTCCCCCCTAGTCGCTGACCATCTCCTGTAGCGTGTGTCCCCCCTAGTCGCTGACCATCTCCTGTAGCGTGTGTCCCCCCTAGTCGCTGACCATCTCCTGTAGCGTGTGTCCCCCCCCTAGTCGCTGACCATCTCCTGTAGCGTAGTGTCGTGTGTCCCCCCCCTTAGTCGCTAACCATCTCCTGTAGCGTGTCCCCCCCTAGTCGCTGACCATCTCCTGTAGCGCGTGTCCCCCCTCAGTCGCTGGCCATCTCCTGTAGCGCGTGTCCCCCCTCAGTCGCTGGCCATCTCCTGTAGCGCGTGTCCCCCCTCAGTCGCTGGCCATCTCCTGTAGCGCGGGTCCCCCCTCAGTCGCTGGCCATCTCCTGTAGCGCGGGTCCCCCCTCAGTCGCTGGCCATCTCCTGTAGCGCGGGTCCCCCCTCAGTCGCTGGCCATCTCCTGTTGCGCGGGTCCCCCCTCAGTCGCCGGCCATCTCCTGTTGCGCGGGTCCCCCCTCAGTCGCTGGCCATCTCCTGTTGCGCGGGTCCCCCCTCAGTCGCTGGCCATCTCCTGTAGCGCGGGTCCCCCCTCAGTCGCTGGCCATCTCCTGTAGCGCGGGTCCCCCCTCAGTCGCTGGCCATCTCCTGTTGCGCGGGTCCCCCCTCAGTCGCTGGCCATCTCCTGTTGCGCGGGTCCCCCCTCAAAACAAGAAAAGTTCTTGTGGGAAATTCCAATCGTCTGTATGCAATTGCGACGAACAAAATGATAAAAATAATTTCATTCGGGTACAGTGTAGCATGACTGCGCAATTGTCATTGAAAATGCGAGAGCGCTGAAAGCTGAAAATTGGTCTGGGAAGGAAGGGAGCGAAAGTGCTTTGATGAGGTTAAAGCGGAGTTCCACCCAAAAATGGAACTTCTGCTTAATCCACTGCTCGGCCCCTTACATGCCACATTTGGCATGTAATTTTTTTTTGGGGGGGAGTCCCCCCTTTCTGTCCCACTTCCTCCTTCCGCCGAGGGACTGGTAAGGCGAATGGCTTAATCGCCTTAGTGCAGCCCCTACCTGTAGGTCGATCACCTGTCCAATCGGACGGCGCAGCGGCACTCGCGCATGTGCAGTGGGTGCCCAGCCGTGAAGCCGAAAGCTGTCACGGCCGGGTACCCACACTTGGAATGAAGATGCCGGCCAGAGAGGGGGCGAGAGGAGCAGAGCCCCGGCCGGCGTGTCGCTGGAACTGTGGAGCAGGTGAGTGTCTGTTTATTAAAAGCCACCAGCTACACTTTTTGTAGCTGCTGACTTTTAATAAACATAAAAGAAGGCTGGAACTCCCCTTTAAGCTAGTACATTGTTGGTTCACTTACCATTTTCCTTCGATTTCAATTCTAAATTTTGTTTTTCTTTGTCTGAATTTCTCACTTCCTGTTTCTCCTCGGTAAGCGTTCCACTGTCATCCGAGCCGTTCTGGTTGGGGGTTAGTCAGCCAAAACAGCTTACTGAGGAGGAACAGGAAGTGAGAAATTCAGACAAAGAAAAAAAACATTTAGAATGGAAATGGAAGGAAAAGGTAAGTGAACCAACAATGCACTAGCTTAACCACTTAAGACCCGGACCAATACGCTGGTAAATGACCCAAGGTGTTTTTGCGATTCGGCACTGCGTCACTTTAACAGACAATTGCGCGGTCGTGCGACGTGGCTCCCAAACAAAATTTGCGTCCTTTTCTTCTCACAAATAGAGCTTTCTTTTGGTGGTATTTGATCACCTCTGCGATTTTTTTATTTTTAGCGCTATATACAAAAATAGAGCGACATTTTTGAAAAAAAAAACACTATTTTTTACTTTTTGTTAAAAAAAAATCAAATAAACTAAATTTTAGTCAAACATTTAGGCCAAAATTTATTTAGCCACATGTCTTTAGTAAAAAAAAAAATCGCAATAAAAAAAAATAGCTACCTAGCGGGAACAGCGACACTAATACAGCGATCAGAAAAATGATCGCTTAGTGACGCTGGCAATAGGGAGTGAAAGGGTTAACTAGGGCGGTGATCAGGGGGTTAAAACTTTATTAGGGGGGGTGGGGGGGCTATCCTGAACCTAACACTAACTGTTTTTTACACTGCCTGTCACACTGACACTAAATGCAGTGATTAGATCACTACATTCAGTGACACTGTGACAGGGGGGTGGGGGGGGGCGATCACAAGGGGTTAATATGCCTATGTGAGTGTGTGTCAGTGTTGTGTTGGTGCACACTTACTTGTGATGTCTTCTCTCATCAGCAGCGCTGGGGAACACAGGAGGAGGAACTGACAGGATGGGAGCGCGCTCCCATTGGCTGGGAGCGATCGCGGGGGGGCGGGTAAGCGCCGACATCCGCCCGCTGATCCCGGATCGCTCCCGAACCGCACTTAGGCGGGGACGTAAATTTACGCCCTTGTGCCTGTACGTGCCATTCTGTGGCCGTATATGTGTGTGCGGGGGTCCTTAAGTGGTTAAAGGAACCTATTTAGAAAAAAAAAAACGAACCTTTACAACCCTTTCATTTTTCTTGTCTAGTTCTAGTGTTGTACGTCACCGCGTTTTTGACGGTTGGAATTTCCGACAACATTTGTGTGACCGTGTGTATGCAACACAAGTTTGAGCCAAAATTCCGTCGGGGGGGGGATCCACGGTATTCTTGACGGAAATTCCGATCGCGTGTACGTTGCATTTGAGGGGATATTCCTTCACTTTGAAGAGATTTTCTCACTTCCCGGGTCTACAGGAGTTTGGAAGATTTCCCAATTGGACACAGATGACAAAAAAAGACTGAGAATAGTTTTCACAATTTTTATACTCTATAAAACCTGGAAAAATAGATTTGGCTTTAGATATCATTTACCTCTCCCCAACAGAGACACAAGCAGCAATAAAAACCCAAAAAGTATAAAAAAAAAAGAACGTCAACTTGACATCCAAAGTAACCATTTACTGAAGTTCTATGTTGGTACACAACCTTTCAAGAATACATAGTCCCTCATCAAGTAGGGTGACCACATTTCCAAACTACCATTCAAGGACACCCTCTTCCCAAAAATTGGCTTGTTCTGTAACGAATCACAGCACAGTGATTGGACACAAGAGGCGGTATTTATGATTTCTCCAATCACAAGCCAGGGGCGGGATTGTTCTCCAATCTCCAGGCATTTCCAGCCAGGGCAAGTACTGTCAGTGATGTGGCTGCCATTTTTAGGGGCATCAGATGGGCCCGGGGGTAGGGGGAGAGAAGCTGTGTCAGTTTCATTCCCGGACACTGTATTGTCCTGGAATGAAGGTGCCTGGGACAGACCTGCAAAATGCGGGACTGTCCTGGGAAATACGGGACACGTGGTCACCCTATCATCGAGGTGGCAAGCAGAAACCTTACTGTTACCTTGATAAGGATGGTCCATGTACCCTCGAACTATTGGTGTTGTGTACCGGTATGGGACCTCCCAATTGCCTGCAAAACGTTCATCTCAGGTGTAATAAGGGTCTCGCTATAAAGTAGCGCACATCTTTCTGAGACAATCTACATAAGTCTATATGTTCTCAATAAAATTGTAATTCATTTAATTCTTGCTCTTTTCCCCACCAGGTCTTCCTCCATTCTCTCCGCAGGTATAGCTCTCCCACTTCACTCCCACGGCAGCCAGTCCCAGATCTGCAGAAAACTCTGTTCCGCTACCTACGCTCTCTCCAGCCTCTGGTCAGCGATGAAGAGCTGGAGAGTACCCGGGAGCTTGTAGAGGAGTTCCTACGTCCTGGAGGACAGGGAGAAGAGCTAGAGAGGCAACTGCAGCGAAGGGCCGAGCGCACTGACAACTGGGTGAGACCACAAGAGCTTACAGCTTGGCACAACTGTGTTCCAATGAGGCTGTTGTAGCAATAGCTGTTTAAAGAGAGGCACTTTGTGGGACTTTGCTAAATAACTTGCTTCCTTGGTTAAAAGGGTTCCATGTAATGATCCATTAACGCTTGTGTATTGTGGCAACATGCATGTAGCCACAATGCCTGGCAATGCACCTGCTTTTAGATGTGGCGTGGTGCCCATCATTGTATATGGCACCCTATTACACTGTACAGTGGAGACACCATGCAGTGTGTTGAGGTGCACTGCATTGTTAAAAATGGGCTATGCTTTTTTTATCTGTTACAGTAAGTTGGCATCATATTTCTAATAATTGGGGTGACTTAATGAAACACACATTAACGTGTGGGCATTATTGTACCACAGCAGATTGCTTAAGTGTGACTAGGCCCTCTGATTATTTTAAATACAACTAGTATAAAAGCCAGAATTTACTTTTTGTAACCTGTGTACAGCAGTAATAATCCTAAGCTAGGTTTAAGTAATAATCCTTAAAGGATCACTAAAGGAAATTTTTTTTTTGGCTAAATAGCTTCCTTTACCTTACTGCAGTACTGGTTTCATGTCATCATTGTTCGTTTTTTCTTTGAAGTTGCTGTAATTCTGCTCTAATCTCCACACTTCCTGCTTGTCTGTTTCCTTATAACCACAGTACTGGGAGCTTTCTCACTGTGGTCTAAGCTGTCATTACTGTGTGTCTAAAACTTCCCAGAACCAATCAGATTCATTTTAAAAACAAAACACTGCCCTGGATTTGTTTGTTTTTGTTCTGTGTGTCTCTCTCTACATCACAGAAACATAAGGCCAGTTTAAAAGTGAAACTAGCCTGTAGGCACATTATATGATTGATTTTTAATAATTTTTAAAAGGAATCAGTTAACTTTTATGTCTCTCTACCCTGTAAACAGTCATTTCAGCAACAAAAATGTTTTCCTTTAGTGACCCTTTAAGCCAATACACACAGCCCGAATGTCAGGTGGCATCGCCCGGTGATCTGCCGGAAAAAAAACCTCCAACTCTCCATAATCTCCTACCATGTCACTTCCGGTGACTATCCAGCAATAATAATTGGAGATTTTCACAGAACACTGGCAGCATATACACTATGGTACAGGATATGAGTTAACATTGCTTGTCGGCCTTTTGGCTAAGATCAAGTGTAGTATCTGTTCTTATCAGTTGCCAGTAGGTGGTGCTATGCTGACCGTCCCCAGTACACGGCGAGGTGGAAAGGGATGGTGGTCGGCGGACGCTAAATCTGCTGGCGTGGAGGTGGAAGCCTTCTGATTTGGACAGAGAGGCATGAGGTCGAAGCTGAGGGGCCGGGCCCCTGGTCTTTGGCCTGGATTTGGTGCTGCCTGCCCCGGTCAGTTGTTCGGGAGAGAACACTTGCTTCTCCTTCCCCTTGGGTAGTATTTCCCGAATGTGATTAGGTGTGAGTGATGGGAGTAGGGGGAGTAGCCTGCTGAGGTGGGCTCTCCCTAATCTCTCAGAACTCCTACCTTCCTGGCTGGGAAGGGTGCTGCTGGTCCGGGCCGGGGGCCAGGGTCTGTTGAAAAGCCTGTGGAGATAGTGCCCCTGGAGTTGCAGTCCAGGGGTGCCATACCTTGCACAAGTGTTTTGAGAGGGACACTTACACCGACGGACTCTTTCACCACCACCACTAGTTTGTATCAAATACTGTATTTTTAACCCAGTCCAGTATACCCTTATTTAAACGTTTAAGTCCTGAAGGGAGGTGGGGATGGGCCTGTATACATGCTGCATGCTGTTTTAATTGGGGCAGCAACTCTGCTCTCTCCTACAATCAGCATGTTCACTCCCCAACAGATATGTGTATGTATGCAGCAGAGCCTGATTTGCTAAAGTGAGAACTAAACTTGTGTTTACTTCAAACATCCAGTCATGTACATGGGAAGCTGGATTTTTAAAATGCTCCTGCACATGATTACATATCATTTATTTTTGTTTTTTTCTTTACAAGAAAAACAATTACAGTATCTGTGTCTGGCGCCATTGACCCTGAAAGCAGATACGGAGCCAAGCATCTAACATAAGAGAGCTTCTGAAATCTCAGATTACATATGGACACTAAAATAGTGTATATCAAAAGGATGACCTTTAAGGAAGCTTTGAAAGGCATAGCTCTGTGAACTAGATTAGAGGGCATAGAGCAGCCTTTCTACTCCGGAGGAGCCCTTGAAATTATTTTCAGGTCTCGGGGAACCCTACTATAATTATATCTACAGCTCATGTTCATTAGTGAGTGAGTTGTAGATACAAGAAATAAGTAAAAGAATAAAGATAAATGTGATTATATCTATATTTGGTGGGAGGAAGAATGTATCTTGCATTGGAGGTCAGTTAAAAGATTGTATAAAGAGATTTTATTGGTAAGAATGCCCTTTACATTGGTGGCCAGTTAGAAGAATGCCCTTTTTTAGTGGAGGTCAGTGGAAAGAGTGACCCTTGTGGTGGTGGTCGGTGGAAAAATTACTCTTATGCCGCATACAGACGATCGGACATTCCGACAACAAAACTGTGGATACATTTCCAACAGATGTTGGCTCAAACTTATTGGTGGTCCGTGAGAAGAATGACCCTTATTGGTGGTGGTCAGTGGAAAAGACTGACCCTTATTGGTGGTGGTCAGTGGAAAAGACTGACCCTTATTGGTGGTGGTCAGTGGGTAAGACTGACCCTTATTGGTGGTGGTCAGTGGGTAAGACTGACCCTTATTGATGGTGGTCAGTGGGAAAGACTGACCCTTATTGGTGGTGGTCAGTGGGAAAGACTGACCCTTATTAGTGGTGGTCAGTGGGAAAGACTGACCCTTATTAGTGGTGGTCAGTGGGAAAGACTGACCCTTATTGGTGGTGGTCAGTGGGAAAGACTGACCCTTATTGGTGGTGGTCAGTGGGAAAGACTGACCCTTATTGGTGGTGGTCATTGGGAAAGACTGACTCTTATTGGTGGTGGTCAGTGGGAAAGACTGACCCTTATTGGTGGTGGTCAGTGGGAAAGACTGACCCTTATTGGTGGTGGTCAGTGGGGAAGACTGACCCTTATTGGTGGTGGTCAGTGGGGAAGACTGACCCTTATTGGTGGTGGTCAGTGGGGAAGACTGACCCTTATTGGTGGTGGTCAGTGGGGAAGACTGACCCTTATTGGTGGTGGTCAGTGGGGAAGACTGACCCTTATTGGTGGTGGTCAGTGGGGAAGACTGACCCTTATTGGTGGTGGTCAGTGGGAAAGACTGACCCTTATTGGTGGTGGTCAGTGGGAAAGACTGACCCTTATTGGTGGTGGTCAGTGGGAAAGACTGACCCTTATTGGTGGTGGTCAGTGGGAAAGACTGACCCTTATTGGTGGTGGTCAGTGGGAAAGACTGACCCTTATTGGTGGTGGTCAGTGGGAAAGACTGACCCTTATTGGTGGTGGTCAGTGGGAAAGACTGACCCTTATTGGTGGTGGTCAGTGGGAAAGACTGACCCTTATTGGTGGTGGTCAGTGGGAAAGACTGACCCTTATTGGTGGTGGTCAGTGGGAAAGACTGACCCTTATTGGTGGTGGTCAGTGGGAAAGACTGACCCTTATTGGTGGTGGTCAGTGGGAAAGACTGACCCTTATTGGTGGTGGTCAGTGGGAAAGACTGACCCTTATTGGTGGTGGTCAGTGGGAAAGACTGACCCTTATTGGTGGTGGTCAGTGGGAAAGACTGACCCTTATTGGTGGTGGTCAGTGGGAAAGACTGACCCTTATTGGTGGTGGTCAGTGGGAAAGACTGACCCTTATTGGTGGTGGTCAGTGGGGAAGACTGACCCTTATTGGTGGTGGTCAGTGGGGAAGACTGACCCTTATTGGTGGTGGTCAGTGGGGAAGACTGACCCTTATTGGTGGTGGTCAGTGGGGAAGACTGACCCTTATTGGTGGTGGTCAGTGGGGAAGACTGACCCTTATTGGTGGTGGTCAGTGGGGAAGACTGACCCTTATTGGTGGTGGTCAGTGGGAAAGACTGACCCTTATTGGTGGTGGTCAGTGGGAAAGACTGACCCTTATTGGTGGTGGTCAGTGGGAAAGACTGACCCTTATTGGTGGTGGTCAGTGGGAAAGACTGACCCTTATTGGTGGTGGTCAGTGGGAAAGACTGACCCTTATTGGTGGTGGTCAGTGGGAAAGACTGACCCTTATTGGTGGTGGTCAGTGGGAAAGACTGACCCTTATTGGTGGTGGTCAGTGGGAAAGACTGACCCTTATTGGTGGTGGTCAGTGGGAAAGACTGACCCTTATTGGTGGTGGTCAGTGGGAAAGACTGACCCTTATTGGTGGTGGTCAGTGGGAAAGACTGACCCTTATTGGTGGTGGTCAGTGGGAAAGACTGACCCTTATTGGTGGTGGTCAGTGGGAAAGACTGACCCTTATTGGTGGTGGTCAGTGGGAAGAATGACCCTTCTTGGTGGTGGTGGTCAGTGGGAAGAATGACCCTTCTTGGTGGTGGTGGTCAGTGGGAAGAATGACCCTTCTTGGTGGTGGTGGTCAGTGGGAAGAATGACCCTTCTTGGTGGTGGTGGTGGTGGTGGTCAGTGGGAAGAATGACCCTTCTTGGTGGTGGTGGTGGTCAGTGGGAAGAATGACCCTTCTTGGTGGTGGTGGTCAGTGGGAAGAATGACCCTTCTTGGTGGTGGTGGTCAGTGGGAAGAATGACCCTTCTTGGTGGTGGTGGTGGTGGTGGTCAGTGGGAAGAATGACCCTTCTTGGTGGTGGTGGTCAGTGGGAAGAATGACCCTTCTTGGTGGTGGTGGTCAGTGGGAAGAATGACCCTTCTTGGTGGTGGTGGTCAGTGGGAAGAATGACCCTTCTTGGTGGTGGTGGTGGTGGTCAGTGGGAAGAATGACCCTTCTTGGTGGTGGTGGTGGTGGTCAGTGGGAAGAATGACCCTTCTTGGTGGTGGTGGTGGTGGTGGTCAGTGGGAAGAATGACCCTTCTTGGTGGTGGTGGTGGTGGTGGTGGTCAGTGGGAAGAATGACCCTTCTTGGTGGTGGTGGTGGTGGTCAGTGGGAAGAATGACCCTTCTTGGTGGTGGTGGTGGTGGTCAGTGGGAAGAATGACCCTTCTTGGTGGTGGTGGTGGTCAGTGGGAAGAATGACCCTTCTTGGTGGTGGTGGTGGTGGTGGTCAGTGGGAAGAATGACCCTTCTTGGTGGTGGTGGTGGTGGTCAGTGGGAAGAATGATCCTTCTTGGTGGTGGTGATGGTCAGTGGGAAGAATGACCCTTCTTGGTGGTGGTGATGGTCAGTGGGAAGAAAGACCCTTCTTGGTGGTGGTGGTGGTGGTCAGTGGGAAGAATGACCCTTCTTGGTGGTGGTCAGTGGGAAGAATTACCCTTCTTGGTGGTGGTTGGTGGGAATTTACCAGTGGATTACAGTTTAAGGAAAGCCATCCGTAAAGACAATGACAATTGGTGCTGGATCTGCGTTGGCCCTAGAACTATGCAGGTATCATCAGATGAGAGATTAATCAGCCACTGCTCAAGGAAACTCTAATGCCCCGTACACGCGATCGGAAATTCCGACAGCAAAAGTCCGATGTGCGCTTTTGAACGGAAATTTCCGACCGTGTGTATGCTCCATCGGACTTTTGCTGTCGGAATTTCTGCCAACAAAAGATTGAAAACTGGTTTCTCAAATTTTCAGACGGGAAAAAAAATCTGATCGTCTGCAGCAATTCCGACGCGCAAAATTCCAACGCATGCTCGAAAGCATTGAACTTAATTTTCTCGACTCCTCGTAGTGTTGTACGTCACCACATTCTTGACGGACGAAAGTTCCGAGAACTTTTGTGTAACCGTGTGTATGCAAGTCAAGCTTGAGGGGAATTCCGTCGGGAAAAACCATCCAAAGTTTTTCCGACGGTAACTGACATTTTTTTTAGGAAGTTAGCAATGCAATTATTCTACCTAGCAGAGGTATCCTTTAATAGTGCTATTACTTAAAAGGATAGACTTATGCCGCGTACACACGATCGGACATTCCGTGGATTTCTTTTTCAGATGGAATGTTGGCTTAAACTTGTTTTGCATATACACGGTCACACAAATGTCAGAAATTTCGAACGTCGAGAACGCAGTCACATACAACACTACGATGAGCCGAGAAAAATTAAGTTCAATGATTCCGAGCATGCGTTGGATTTTTGTGCGTCGGAATTGCATACAGACGTTTTTTTTGTCGGAGAAAAATTAAGAACCAGCTCTCCAACAAATGTCCAATGGAGCCTACACACGGTCGGAATATCCGACCAAGAGTTCACATCCAACATTTGTTTTCAGAAATTCCGATAGTGTGTACGTGGCGTTGCATTACTTTCCTGTAACAGCAGCTGACCGTGTCTAAGAACAACTAAGCAGTCCAGTAGATGCCAGAGTTGGCCCTAACTGCCCTGTGCACTCCATGTTTTAATAGACCCGGGCAGATACTCTTTTTTTTTTTTTTTTTCCCTCTGCACTACAGGCCCATATGCCATATACACCATGTGTAGGGGTAGCCAACATCTTATTGTGTGCTTTACTGCAACACGCAGAATGCACAATAAGTGTGTTTGCGACGTGGGGCATCAATTTTAAATGTCATCTTAATACATCTTCCAACAGACGTGTAGCAACACAGCTCAACATGTGATAACTTACTAATGCCAAAGGTTTGGGCACAATTATACACTGTGGTTTTAGTAATAAACTGACCTTTCAATAACAGTATTCTATTCTATTCAATCCCAGAGCAGGAGGTCGCGGGCCACATGAGAGGGCTTCGTGGGCCGCATGCTTGTAATCCAAAGCACTTGTATATCAAAGCAAATTTTCCCATAAGAAAAAAAGGAAACTCAAATGATTAGTTCCACAATCATTTATTTATAAATCCTTCAGTTTATAGTCCATATAAAAAGATTATAGCAATGTGATAAATTGTGTAATCCTAAAATGTCCATCCACAAATGGAAGCCTCCCCAAGGGGATTAGAAGCAAAATCCAGTATAAAAGAGAAGAGAGGAGCCTCTAAGGCCGCGTACACACGATCAAATCTATCTGCTGGAAACGGTCTGACAGACCGTCTCAGCAGACAGATTCGACCGTGTGTATGGGCGAGCAGACGGATTTGTCCAGCAGACAGATTTTAAAGCCTGCTTTAAAATCTGTCGGCTGGGAACCCGTCGGACCGACATGTCTGCTGGTTAGTACGCTAACCAACAGACATATCTGCCCGCACATGCGTCGAATGGATTCGACGCATGCGCGGAAGTGTTTTACTTCCTGGTGCGGTGACGTGGCGGCATCAACGTCACCGCCACGTCACCGCGCTGTCTGCCAGCGGGGATTTTGGTTTGATCGTGTGTACAGCGATCAAACCAAAACAGCCAGCACACAAATCTGTTCAAATCGGTCTGTCAGACCGATTTGAACAGATATATTTGGTCGTGTGTACGCGCCATGAGTGTAGCAATATGGTTACATTTAATGAAGGTACAACATTTTAGCAACTCACATGGTTGATGATTAAGAGAGACACATCTAAGTATGCAGGGATCCGGGGTAAAGCGATCAACATAGAGCGTCCTCCGCTGTCTGTCGTGACCGGGAAGACTACCCTGCAGTAGAACGATCTGAAAGTGAGGCTTGAACCGCTTGTGGAAGGGAGGACATCAATAGCAGTGCGGAGGACGGTCTATGTGAACAACTTTACCCCAGATACCTGCATACTTAGATGTGTCTGTTTTAATCATCAACCATGTGAGTTTCTAAATGTTGTACCTTCATTAAATGTAACCGTATTGCTACACTTAGAGGCGCCTCTCTTCTCTTTTACACTCAGTTGTGACATGACGTTACTCTTATATTAAGACATTGCTTGTATATCAAGGCAAAATGTATTAAAAATGTTGCTTGTCTTTCAAATGCTCTCAAACCAAGTTACTCTCAAACCAAGGTTTTACTGTACTTTCTAGGAGGTGTTGGACATGCCAATGAGTCCGGGGCATTCTTCATAATCTCTTTAAGGGGGAGGAGGGGGGTTTATGAGTACAAAAACAGATAGTAAATTGCCTAGTCAAAGAACTTTAGTTAATGTCCAACTAGTGCTCCTGGGAATACAAAAGTTCATAGATAATGGTGGTTTATAATTTATGATGTTTTTGGAAGTCAAAATCATTTGTAGGCCCATTTTTCCACATCGGCTGCAACACGCATCTGTTGCAAGCAGTGTTGGGGGGGGGGTGCCATTTAACTGGCAGAAATTTTGACTGACAAAGTATGATGGAGCATACACACACTCGGAATTTCCATTCAAAACCTCCCAAATTTTGACCGTGTTTACGGGGCATTAAAGCACCGAAGTGGGATAGCAAGAAATGCATTTCCACCACGAAAAAATGGTAATGGCATTTTTAAGCAGAAATCTGTTAAATGTATGGTGGTACGTTAATATAAAGAGTAATATTTTTATTTTTAAGAATTCAACTGGGCTTTTAATTTTACTGATTTATGTGTAATTTGTGATATATATGAACACTGGTGCATTAGAAGAAATGGGTTCTACAGGGTGGGCCATTTATATGGATACACCTTAATAAAATGGGAATAATTGGTGATATTAACTTACTGTTTGTGGCACATTAGTATATGTGAGGGGGGGAAACTTTTCAAGATGGGTGGTGACCATGGCGGCCATTTTGAAGTCGGGCATTTTGAATCCAACTTTTGTTTTTTCAATAGGAAGAGAGTCATGTGACACATCAAACTTATTGGGAATTTCACAAGAAAAACAATGGTGTGCTAACGTAACTTTATTCTTTCAAGTTTCTGACCACTTATAAAATGTGTTCAATGTGCTCCCCATTGTGTTGGATTGTCAATGCAACCCTCTTCTCCCACTCTTCACACACTGATAGCAACACCGCATTGAAATCTGCTGCAATGACCCGGTTACTGCGTTCTCTTTGTTTACAGCCATTGACATGTCGCCGAGGTTAACACGAGCGGATAGAAATTGTGTTGATGTCTGGTAAACGCAGTAACCGGGTAATTGCAGCTGATTTCAATGCAGTATTGCTATCAGTGTGTGAAGAGTGGGAGCGACATTATGGCGGATACATCGGACAATTTTGACACATTTTTGGGACCATTGTCATTTTCACAGCAAAAAGTGCTATAAAAATGGATTTACTGTGAAAATGACAATTGCAGTTTGGGAGTTAACCACTAGGGGCGCTGAAGGGGTTAAGTGTGACCTCATATGTGTTTCTAACTCTAGGGGGAGGGCTGGACGTGTGACATCATTGATTGTGTTTTTCTATATCAGGGAACATACGATCAATGACAGTGCCACTGTGGAGAACAGGGAAGGTGTGTTTACACACACCTCTCCCCGTTCTTCAGCTCCGGGGACTGATCGTGGGACACCGGCGGTGATCGGGTCCCACGGTCACGGAGCTTAGGACTGGGTCACGTGCGCGCGCCGGCGGCGCTTAAAGGGCCACGTACAGGTACATGGATGTGCCCAGCTGTGCCATTCTGCCGACGTATATCGGCGTGAAGGGGTCCTTAAGTGGTTAAGGGGTTGTAAAGGTTAGTTTTTATTTTCTAAATTGGTTCCTCTAACCATATGCCAACCGCCGCACGCAGATATACGCTGGCAGAATGGCACGGGCTGGCAAAAGGACGTACATATACGTCCCCTTTAAGATGCAGCATTGTGGATGCACATGTCCGCCGTGAGCTCCGTCACTCCAACCACAGACTCCATGTCCGCGGCATACCAGCGTAAGGAAGAAGGGGGAAACAAGCATTTCCCAAGTCTTCCTAGTGACAGGACAGTGTACACAGCTCCCTGTAATCGGAAGCTGTGATCACTGTTGTGTCACACACAGCCCATCCCCCCTTACAGTTAGAACACATCCCTAGGCACACTTAACCCCTTCAGCGCCACCTAGTTGTTAACACCTTCACTGCCAGTGTCATTTCCACAGTAATCGGTGCATTTTTATAGCACTGATCAGTGTAAAAATTACAATGGTCCCAAAAATGTGTCAAATGTGTCCGCCATAATGTCGCAGTCACAATAAAAATGGCACTATCTACTAAATTGCACTAGCTTAAAGGAACCTATTTAGAAATGTAAAAAACAAACCTTTACAACCCCTTTAAATAAACCAGGGGAGAATGTCCAAACTCTATACGGATATCACTGTTGGAAAACATTTACCATTCTGTGTCTACCAGTCATATAGGTGTAGGTGAACTAATCAGAAGCCACATGTGCCAGTATGTTTTTGGACTGTGTCAGAAAGCCATATTTCCTGGAGGAACCTTGCATCAAAGGAGAACGTACAAACTCCACACCGATATCGCTAAGCACCATGAGGCCACAAAGCTAGTCGCTGGCCCACCCACCATGTTATAATTTGGTGAAATGTAGCACTGTCACATGGTTATTGTCACCAGTTTTCATAAATGCCTACTATATGTTCTATTCTCTGCCCACTTCTCATATCTATTTAAACTTGTATCTTCCCTAGCTGTCAGACTGGAGACAGGAATGTATTTACCTAGAGAACCATCTACCGCTCCCTGTACATTCAAGCCCGGCTGTCATTCTCCCCCAGAGGGAATACAGAGACTGGAGGGGGCAGCTGAGGTATCACTCTAACCTATTTTCAATGTTCCTTCGGCATATATGTCAATTGATCATCATTTATTGTATTATAAGTGTCACTCTGAAAGCAGTTATCTTGTTTCGAGGAAACGCACTTCCCCTTTCTATAACGGCCATGTCACACCACATGGTACATAATGTGTGTTCATTGTGATGTGGGTGTGTGCTGCAAAGCGTTATAACGCAATGGGATGCTCACTTTTGTTCATTCTTCAAGGGTAACTCACATTTTTTTCACATTGTGGCTGTGATGCCCAGTGCAGCTGTTGTGGTGGTCCCTACCAGTGTTGCCAACCTACCAGATTGAAATTTACTGGCACGACACACAAAATTTACTGGCGCAGCCAAGTTTTTACTGGCATTTCACAAAAGTTACTAAATTACATTTTTAGGTGCAAATTTCAGTATTTAGGCTACAAACAAGTAAACTAGGCAAATAGCAATGTGATTAAGGTAAAACAACCTATTTTTGTTATTTTCGATATAAGGGCAAATTATTTGGTCACATCACCCCCTGCCTCCATCCCCCTCTGCTACCAACACCCCCTGCCTTTACCCCCCTCTGCCGTGCCTCCAATCTCCCTCTGCCTCCAATCTCCCTCTGCCTCCAATCTCCCTCTGCCTCCAATCTCCCTCTGCCTCCAATCTCCCTCTGCCTCCAATCTCCCTCTGCCTCCAATCTCCCTCTGCCTCCAATCTCCCTCTGCCTCCAATCTCCCTCTGCCGTGCCTCCAATCTCCCTCTGCCGTGCCTCCAATCTCCCTCTGCCGTGCCTCCAATCTCCCTCTGCCGTGCCTCCAATCTCCAAAGTGTTTGGGGACCTGGATCCTGTCCCATGGGACATGTATCAATGCAAATAAAAGTTTTAAAAAAACTTCAGTTTTTTTGGGAGCAGTGATTTTAATAATAAAGTGAAACAATAAAAGTGAAATATTCCTTTTCACCCGTACCTATGGGGTGTGTAAAGTATGCCTGTAAAGCAGCGCTTGTTTCCCGTGTTTAGAACTGTCCCTGCACAAAGTGTCATTTCTGAAGGATAAAAAGTCATTTAAAATCACTGCTCTCGAAAAAACTGCAGTTTTTAAAACTTTTTTTGTGCATTGATACATGTCCCCAGGGGCAGGACCCGGGTCCCCAAACACTTTTTAGGACAATAACTTGCATATTAGCCTTTAAAATTGACACTTTAAATTTCAAACGTTCGAGTCCCATAGACTTTAAAGGGGTTCACACAAACTTTTGGTCTGTTCGCAGGTTTCTGGTGCGAACCGAAGGGGGGGGGGGGGGATGTTCGGCTCATCCCTATTCCTCTTTATAAAAAGTGGAGTAAGTAGAGGAAATCTGTACAGATAAGATATGGAGGCTACCATTGGAAAACCCCAGTTGTCTGGTTGTGAAGGTGATACAAGGGGAGTCAGTGCTTTAGAAATCCCTGACCCAGAACAAGTATGGAGAAAGTGAGCTTGAAGTGAGATCTGAACACCTGATCTGCATTCTTGTTCCATGTCTCGGCATCGAAGGATCAACATGACAGTCGGGCAACTAGCTTTTTCAGCAGGGGTCTGCATTGGCAGCTCATTATTACATAATTTTTTGTAAAGATCAGCCTCAAGAGACTTGTCAGAATGCAGTGACATCAATTTCATTGACTTAGTGCATGGTATCAATTCTGAATATTGGCAATTGTGCCATTAAATTATGATATATACCACTTTTTATTTATTGAACTATTGCCACATACAGGGCAATAAGAAACAATTGTTCCCAGTGGTTCATTTTCTCTCCTACTTTCTTCTGTCAGCCTAACTTTGAACTGTGTTCTTAAATGGGGATAAGGAAATCACATGGAATGGATAACATTTTAATTTGGGGTTTATAGGGGGAAAAAAATATTATTTTAATGTATGTATATTTAACAAACGATACAATTAGAAGCCTTCGGGCCCTTTTACCGGTACGGACCGTATGTCCGCTTTTTCATCCATCCGTTTGCGGGACATACATTGGTCCCTATGGGATTGCGGGTGTCAGCGGATAAACATCCACTGAAACCCGTAATCGTCTGCCTCCGCAAAGATCCGCTTTTGCGGACAGAAGAAAACCCTATTTTTTCTTCCGTCGGCAGAGCGGATTGGATGAACAACAACACACGGTCCGTGTACATTCGCTCCCCCATAGGGGAGAGTGGAGAAAAAACAGGGAGGTCTTTGCACAGTGTGCAGGGACCGCCCTGTTCATCCGACGGCTCAGCGGGGATTTACGGAGCGATCCCCGCTGAGCTTACGGACATACGGAGCGGATCAATACTGATCCGCCCCGTGTGAAAGGGCCCGTAGATGGGAGCTTGAGGCCGGATTCACACCTATGCGAATTGGTTGCGGCTTAAACCGCATCCAATACGCAGAACATTTCTAAATACATTGTTTTCAATGAGGCTGGTTCACATATGTGCGATGTATTCGCACTGCGCATTGCAGAAAAAACGTGTGCGTATTTTAGGCCTTGCGGTGCAGTTCAGGTGCGAATTCAGTCCCATTATCTTCTATGGGCACGCAGCTGATTCGCAGATGTGTTCAGTTCTCTTCAGGAGTTTCTCTCATTCAGCTCAATACACTTCCCCTCCACTCTCCTCTCCCCTGTAACTTCTCCCAGGTCTCCAAATTCGCAGCTAAAACTCAATGGATCTGCTGAACACTTCTGTAATCTCTCTGCAAAGATAAGAGAGCTGAAATTCGCACCGCACAAGTGTGATTCCAGCCTTAGACTTTCTAATGGTGTTTTGAATTGTTCTTTTTCAGCAATTTTTTTTCATTTATTCCTTGGAGATCCCATATTAATGTCCTTCTTTCATATGATTTCAGATTTGCCTCTAAATTAATATGTGGTGTTTTGGATTTTAAAGCCAAAATTGAAAGGTAAGCTTTTTTGTTTGTTTGTTTTGTTGTTTTTTTCTTTAAGGGTAACTTTATTGTTTGTAAAGTAAAAGGTGCAAACAATGCTCACTATTTTTGGTGTATGTTATCAGATCTGTTTTTAAAGGAAATATTTTTTTTATTATTATTATTTAGCCTTTTAATTTTAGGACTAACAATATTTTTTTACAATAAAAACAATTGCTTATAAAAAAATTGCATGTTCGTTTTCATTTGAAGAGAGAGCTGGAGTCTAATCACAATCCTTCCCAAAACTTTTATTTTGTAAATGATAAGTGATCTGGGACATCCAAATAATCCCAGCAGAATGCTAACACTTTTTAGCTGAAGTCTTAGGCCCCGTACACACGGCAGAGAACCTCGACGGGCGGAACACATCGTTCCGCCCGTCGAGGTTCTCTGCCGGCCGTCAGAATCGGCGACCCGCCCGTCGGGAAAGGCAACCAGCCATTCATCCCGGCGGGCCGTCGAGCAAATAGAGAACCTGTTCTCTATTTGCTCGACGGCATTCCCGATGGGCGGGGCAAGCCGAGAGCGTACACACGGCCGAGGTTCTCGGCAGAATGCGGCTCCCAGCGAGGTTCTCGCTGGTTTCTGCCGAGAACCTCGGCCGTGTGTACGGGGCTTTAGGGCTCTTTCACACAAAGCACCCGTTCAGGTCCGCCTGCCAGTTTTTTTTGCGGACCTGAATGGGCGCTCTGTGTTTGTCTATGGAGCCGCGGATGTCAGAGGTGACATGCCTGCTGACATCCGACGCGCTCCGATCCGCCAAAGTATGACGGAGGAAAAACCTACTTTTCCATCTGTCTGGCGGATCTGATCGGGTGAACACAGACAGATGGTCCGTGTTCATCCGATCCCCCCCATGGGGCAGAGCAGAGAAAAGACAGGGCAGTCCCTGCATAGTGTGCGGGGACCCCCTATCATCCGCCAGCTCAGCGGGGATCAACGGAGCGATCCCCGCTGAGCAAACCGAGGTGCACGGGGCGGATCTTTACTGATCCGCCCCGTGTGAAAGAGCACTTAATCTGGCCATAGATGTATCGAAAAACGGAAAAGGTTTTGCTTGCTTTTAACATTTTGTTTTTGGAATGAATGGACTTTACCAAACAAAAACCACATACACTGTTAGAAATTTAGTTTGAGAACATTTTTCCATCCTGCTCCTTCAAACTTTTTCATCATTGCAGTCAAAAAACAAATGTCGATTTGACCCACTAGTGATTAGGAAAATGAACGGACTTTTAGACCCCTTTCACTCTGAGGCGGTTTTCAGGCATTTTAGGCGCTAGAAATGGCCTCTAAATGGCTTTTGACATTGGGGCGGTTTGCTTGCGGGATGTTAGGAAAGTCCTGCAAGCAGCATCTATGGGGAGATTTGGGAGCGTTGTATACAGCACTCCTAACACACCCTGCCTGGCAGTGAGGGAGCAGAGTGTGGGATCCCTTGGACCATTTCTTGAGTCTGTGAGAAAGTGGCAAAATTCCTGTTTCCTGGCTGTGTGTAAAGGGTAGCCCGGAAATATGTCTGCCCTTAGTAGTGTTACACAGTGGTGTAGTAGTTAGCACTTTTGCCTAGCAGCAAAAGGGACCGTGGTTCGAATCCCAACCACTACACCATCTGCCTGGAGTTTGCATGTTCTCCCTGTGCTTGTGTGGGTTTCCTCCGGGTACTCAGGTTTCCTCCCACTCTCTAAAGACATGCTAGTAAGTTAATTGGCTCGTATAAATTGGCCCTAGTCAAGCGCGTCGGGACCCTTCGGGGTAAGACCGCGCTATATCAAGATAAAAAACAATATTGAAAAATCCGCGCTTAGGATGAATACAAAGCTGGTGCCCCCCTGGGGAGTCTCAATAAAGGGACTAAAAAATGTGGTAAAATTAAGTGGTAATGTGGCGCTGCTAAAAGTAATAAAGTGGGTGCCTTAAGAGAGTGGGTCTATGTCGGGTGACCTCAGGTAGGACTTAGTCCAATGATATATGGACACCCTGTGAACGCACTCGAAAACCAACTGGGGTGTGCGTAGGTTACCCCTTTGCTGGTAGGATAAGGTGAAAAAGTGCCAACAGGATGGCTATGTCTGGATCATCAGCCTGAAAAGGTATACAGGTGCCGTGTGCAAATAAAAAGAAGAGATTGTGGTCAGGAGCCTGTGCAGGTCAGCAGGCTGGATAGGGCTGTGACCGTTATGTGCAAGACTGTGTAATGAACACCTTAATGTGACTGAAAACTTTAAATCAACCAAGAAAATGTAAGCAGTGATGTGCTACACTGGCCCCCCTGTCCCGTACAAGCTGCGATTGCTAACTGCTGACACCGCCGGTGTAGTCCTCTGTCAGGTGCAGCCAGCTGGAATAGTTGGCGTGCGAGTGAGCGTTCGTACGGGCGTGCTTGCGTGGCGGTCACCTGACACGTTTCGTCATGTGACTTTCTCAAAGGTGATGGTTGCAATATTACAGTGTTGGATCACTTTGTGTTACTTACCTGTGAGATATTGGGAATTGGTAGAATACCTGCTGGTCTGCACAGATTCCTGACCATACATACAGCAACACACTGCACAACTTATTCTTCTTTTTTTCACTTATTTTTGAATATATATATATCTCTTTTCACTTCGCACAAGGCACCTGGAAGCCTATGGAGGTTGGTGGTTCAGGCACAGCTACACTTATCTTGCTTTTTATTTCACTCATAACAGTTGTGTCTTTGTTTTTTACTATATTATACAAAGTTTTCAGTCACATTAAGGTGTCTTGCACATAACAGTCACAGCCCTATCCAGCCTTTGCTGACCTGCACAGGCTCCTGACCGCAATCTCTTCTTTTTATTTGCACACCGCACCTGGATACCTTTTCAGGCTGATGATCCAAACTTTTTCACCTTATCCTACCAGCAAAAGGGTAACCTACGCACACCCCAGTTGGTTTTCGAGTGCGTTCACAGGGTGTCCATATATCATTGGACTTAGCCCTACCCGAGGTCACCCGACATAGACCCACTCTCTTAAGGCACCCACTTTATTACTTTTAGCAGCGCCACATTCCCACTTAATTTTACCACGCTATATCAAGATACCTCTCAACTCAACTGAGGGCCATTGATAAGCCAGTACAGCAAGCCCTCCTATACCGGGTAGGGTGACCACGTGTCCCGGATTGCCTGGGACAGTCCTGCATTCTGCAGGTCTGTCCCGGGCACCTTCACTCTGGGACAATACAGTGTCCTGGAATGAAACTGACACAGGTCCCAGCATGAACCCCTCAGAGCTTAAGATGTGACACCCCCCCCAAACTAGTGAAGAACTACAGGTCCCAGCATAGATCTGTGAAATCTATTGGGTCACACCCTTAGATCTCATGGGTTCATGCTGGGAGTTTCAAAATTGGGGTGGGGGGGGGGGGTCACGTCTTTAGATATCATCGGTTCATACTGGGATTTGTAATCCTTTGCTTTGGGGGGGGGGTTGACCTCCCCAAAGTTAAGGACTACAGGTCCCAGCATGACTCCCCAGAGCTGAAGATGTGAGACCCCCTGCCCCCCAAATAGTGAAGAACTACAGGTCCCAGCATAAACCTGTGAAATCTATGGGATCACACCCTTAGATCTCAGGGGGTTCATTCTGGGTGTTGTAGTCCTTCAAATGAGGGGGGGGGTCACATCTTTAGCTATTAGGAGTTCATGCTGGGACTTGTAGTCCTTCACTTTTGGGGGGAATGTGACCCCCAAAAGTAAAGGACTACAGGTCCCACCATGAACCCCTCAGAGCTGAAGATGCGAGGCCCCCCAACTAGTGAAGAACTACAAGTCCCAGGATGAACCGGTGAAAACCATGGAGGGGGGGGGGGTCACAATTTTTTTTAATAAAGTTTTTTTTTTTTTTTTTTTTTTTTTTTTTTTTAGGGGAGGGGGGGGGGGGGGTGTCCCTGAATGGCAGTTTGGAAATGTGGTCACCCTAATACCGGGCCCGCACCCCATCAGTTCAAAAGGGGGGCCTGCTGTACCGCCTTATTGCTGACACCTCTTTCAGCATACCCGACAGGGGGAGGGGGGGGGGGCTGTACGGGGCCCCATGATCCTTAACAGCAGCCCTGGCTACACTATTTTCCTTCTATTTTTGAATCAAACTTTTGATTTTGTCCAGTGGCCAGCAAAGCAGCTAATAAAAGACTCGGAATGTTAGAGCAATTCCAGACTGCAACTCACTTGGTGAGCTACAAACACATTCCTGTAAGCACTGCAGCCGTGTTAAGTCCATTCTCTTTTACTATAATCTGAGTTATCCATAATTAGATTGCCTTCTCCTTGAGGGCAGGGACTGATGGGAACTTACATTGTGTAAAGTGCTGTGTACGGTGCTATATAAATGCCTGTAATTCATAAATAATGCAAACATCAATAATGTAGACATCTTAGTGGAAGTGTGACCCATCATAACTGCTCTCTGCTCTGTGTTGGCCATACATAGACCTATTTTTGTACAGTAACAATTCAGACAAAGCAACACAACATTGCAGTGTTCTAGATACTGAATGAATGACGGGCATTATTTGTAGTTCTCTTTCAATCTCATTAGTAATTGCCAATGACCAATCAGCCGAAAATCATAAGTGCCACATAAAACAATTGCAAAATATGTGTGTTATTGTAGTAAAGAAACATTAACCACATCAGCTCCTGGTTTTACCCCCCTTAATCACCAGGCCATTTTTGGCGATACGGCACGGCGTTGCTGTAACTGACAATTGCGCGGTTGTGCGACACTGAACACAAAATTGATGCCCCCCCCCCCACATAGGGCCAGATTCAGCAACACTTGCGCTGGAGTATTTCGATATGCGCCGCGTAACTGTGAAGATGCGTCGTCGTTTCTATGTGCCCATACCCACCAAACTAGATGCGCCCAATAACGGGCCATTTGCGACCGGCGGAACATTCCGACGCCAGAGTATCGTCAGCGCTTAATTTCGCTTGGCGCATCAGTCGCGCCTATTGATTTCCCCTGCAAATATGCAAATGAGGGATTTTTCCCAATTCACGAACGGATTAGCACCATACGCTGGCTACATGCGCCGCGCGTATCTCGTCCGTCCGGCGCAAAGTTATTTCTACAAAAGGCTGCTTTATCTTTACTCCAGACGGCCACAGGTCAGCAGGAGAGCAGCTACAGCAGCGTTACCGACGATAAGAGCTAGCTGAGCACCCCCACTTGCAGGACAACACCTCTGTCCATGCTTGTCTGTCAAATTTTACAGCCATGGAGGAAGACATCATAGGTCTCCATAGCCGAGATGACGGCTGTCAGCTCCTGGCCATTAAAGTTCAGCTTTCTCCTGTGTGTTTGCGGGGAACGGGAGCAGCCATCTCAGAACAAAAGTAACATCACTGCGGGGAGGGGGAGCAGGATATACTTTAGTGCCGGAATGGCGCTTCTACGGGCGCATTTAAACGCCCAACGGAAGGCATTGCGCTGACGTTTCCCGGGAAGTGGTGCCGACGGAAGTTGTGAGCATGCGCACAAAGGGGGCGAGTGAAGCCTCACTCACTGCGCATGCTCCGTGGTTGATGCGCTGAACGTAAGCCTCTGCGCTGGGATCCGCCCATCATTTACATATGATCACACCCACTTCCCCTTGCGTCGGGTTACGCCAGCGCATTATCGTTACTCTGGCGCAAGTTTACGCGCAACTGCTATGTGAATAACAGTACTTGCGCTGAAAGGGCTGAAAGGGTCGTCAGAGTAACGTAAATGACAAGCGTTACTCTGGAGCAAAGATGCTCTCATCTACCTGAATCTGGCCCATAGAGATTTATTTTGGTGGTATTTGATCACCTCTGCGGTCTTTATTTTTAGCGCTATAGGCCCCTTTCACACGGTCTGTCAGTTTTTTGGGCAGGCCTGAAAAGGGACTGCAACATTGCGGCAGACAAATCTGACACTAAGTGATACTTTTTGGGGACTCAGTTCCTGAGCCTTTCCGAGTTCAGCTCCGCTGTCTCTGAGCCTTTCTGAGTATTACCGAGGCTCTCTGGCCAATGCCGGAGAGCCACGGAAACAGCGGAAAGGCCTGATGACAGTTTGGCCGAACTACTCGGTTTTACGAGCCTTTCCGAGGTCACCCGAACTGTCCTCTGGCTTTTTCGGCCGTTTCCAAACAGTGCTATTTTGGCTCTCACCTCAGGCCAAATGCGGTACTGCAGGCCCCATTAGCTTGAATTCTGCTAGTTTTGTGAGACAACACTCGCAAACCGAGTCAGAATTATTTAAAAAAAGTTGCTCATCTTTCAGAAAGTTTAACTGAGTTGCTCGTAAACAGAGGTTCCACTTTATAACTTTTTTGAAATGTGTTTTTCTGGATTTTCTTTTGTTGTTCTGTCTCACTGTTAAAATTAACCTACTATTAGAACTATAGACTGATCATTACTTTGTCTGTGGGCAAACGTATAAAGTCAGCAGGGGGTCAAATACTTTTTTTCCCTCACAGTGTGTGTGTGCATATCTATGTGTATATATGTATCTATGTGTATATATGTATGTGTGTGTGTGTGTGTGTGTATATATATATATATATATATATGTGTATGTATATGTATGTATATGTATGTATGTATGTATGTATGTATGTATGTATATAATATATATAAATATGTATGTGTTTCATCTGTGTATTTAGCCCTTTACCTGGAATTCAGCTTTAATAGACACGGGATGATGCAAATTTGCAATATGTAAGGCTTCAAAATCTTTCTTTTCCCTTGAACCAGCCCTGGTGGTCTCGAGGAGCTGTGGCGAGGTCACCCCCTGTGTCCCAACCAGTACAACAAATTCTTTGGCTCCTGCAGAGAGCCTGGCTACAAAAGAGATCGGGTCCTTCTGCAGCCACCGAACAAAGCCCCACCTCATCGTGTGACCGTCTGTAAGAACTACCAGGTGACTCTCTTGATAATAGTAACGTCAATGTCTGGCTGTTTTAAAATTTGATGATAGAATTAAAAAAAATATATACACTATGGTCAACTGTATATGATATAAAGTACCATTAAAGCTCCCAGAAACAAAGTCAAAGCCTTGCCATGCTCCCTGTATTCAAGGCTGTTTGTAGAGATCATGATTCCCTAGGATTTTTTTTCCCCATAAAAGCGAATGCTAGAATCAGTGGCGGCTGGTCCTTAAATTTTTTTGGGGGGGCGCAAACAAACAAAAAAAAAATTGAAGCCTCACTGTGCCCATCAAAGGCAGCCTCACTGTGCCCATCAAAGGCAGCCTCACTGTGCCCATCAATTGTCGCCACTGTGCCCTGTAAAATGCCCCCCCCCCCACTTACCTTTCTGGGTCAGCAACCCTGCTTCCACCGTCCCTCGATGTCTTTTCCCGCCATCGATGACGCTTTAGCCAATCAGGTTACCGGTAACCAGAACCGGTGAACCTGATTGGCTGAGACCCTGTCAGTGTTAGCCAGGGAACGCACCCCCTGTGCCTCCCCTGGATAACTATTTGGAAGCCGATTACAGCCAAGCAGCTGCCCCGTTATTCAGATGACCGGCGCTCACCAGGGGGCCGGCCACCTGACTAGTGGGCGGCAGCAACAATACATAGATTCATGCAATGCATGAATCTATGTATTGTTGAAGTGGCGGTGCAGAAGAGAGAGGGGGCGGCGCTCCTGCGCCCTCTATGGATGCACAGCCACTGGCTTAAATGCTCTAGTTAGTAAAAGCAAGTTCTTATTTTCTTTAAATGCTAGCTATGGTTCTACCTTGCTTTATCTTTCCTGAACCATAAGGAGTCTTGAGACTCCTCTTAACTGCCCCTTTTACCCTGTATAGTCCCTTTTTGATAGTCACAAATCTGTAAGGATGGACAGAAGGAGACAAAATAAAGAATTGGTGATCACAGTTTGTGCATTTTAAACCTTCTCAAATTTTCTGACGGAAAAAATTCCTATCAGAAATTCCGACACGCAAAATTCCAACGCATGCTCGGAAACAATTTGACACATGCTCGGAAGCATTGAACATAATTTTCTCGGCTCGTCGTAGTGTTGTACGTCACTGCAATCTTGACGGTCAAAAGTTCAGAGAACTTTTGTGTGACCGTGTTTATGCCAGCCAAGCTTGAGCGGTGTGTACGCGGCATTAGTGGCATTCCCCTAGCCCTGATGCTTCCAGGCAATGACCCACAAATGCTTTAAGTAAAACGCAGCCCTGCCCGTACCCCGTAGCGAAAAATAACCTATGGATTGTAGCCCATGGAATAATGGATGTGGCTTATCTTCGACTTTTAAAGCTGAAATTGGAGCTTAGCACATACAAAGCAGACGTGTGAGAGGAAAGCCTGACCACTATAAAACATTTCCACACGCATGGGGATCTATTTATAAAACCTTTTTTGACCAGATATCACAATAGATTGCTAATAGGATTATTTCATTTGATCGTCAGCGCCATCTAATGGCCAAAATGCAGTATTTTTTTCTGATGAGTTTTATAAAAATGATGGCATTTTGGCCACTAGATGGCACTGACAATCCTAGGAAATATTTGTATGAGAGTACATTTTAAGGGGAATTTGTGCAAGCTGAACAAAAGCTTGTGACATTCATCCAATGAATGTTTTATAAATAGATCTTATAGTATGAATTCACATTTTTTTTTTACCGTCTTTTCTGTCTTCCCTCTCGTATGCGGCTCTACCTCAGTTTTTTGAGCTTGATGTCTACAACAGCGACGGTTCTCCACTGACAGAAGACCAGATTCACCAGCAGATGCTCTTCCTGCGAGCGCACTCCAAAAAAACTGACAAGGAGCCGGTGGGAGTGCTCACCACGGACCACAGGAACAGCTGGGGCCGGGCGTACAATACGCTAATCCGTGGTAAGTGTGTTCTGAATAAATACAGCTGAAGCACAGAACAGAAAATGACAACAGCCCTTCCAATAAGGCCTCGTTCACAAAGGTGTACACCCATGAGAGGGTCCACATGGGGATGCACAGGTGTGTTCTGTCTATGCCTGTGCAGGCAGTCCATTTATGTCATGCAGCAGCGGCACGGACACAGCCACTGTTCCCAATTTGACATCCATGTGGGTGCAGGTACACTGAACCAAATGGTGACCGTGTATGTTCAGAACCACGTACCCTACACCACAAGTCAAACTGGGAGCATTTTAATGTAACGAGTCGACAATTGAAATTGAAGCGCAAGTGCTTCAGATACAACTTTATTCCATTAAAAGACAGGGGTACAATCCAAAAAAGTAGCCAACGTATTTGGGGTGAAGGGCGGGGGGGGGGGGGGGGGTTACCCCTAGCACCTTGGCATGCGGGGAGGGACTGATGGTTGTGCCATTGATCTTGACTAAGAAGTCAGGGAAAGGGGCACGTGGAGCAGGAATTTGAGCTTGTTTTGGATAGATTGAGTTTTTTTCTTTTTTCCCAAGAAATGGATAGATTGAGTTTGAGGAAGTGGTGTGACATCCAGGCTGATACAGTGGAAACTCGGATTGCGAATAACGCAGTTGAGAGTTTCGCAATACGAGCACTGTATTAAAAAAAAATCCTAACTCGGTTCGCGAGTGTTGTCTTGCAAAACAAGCAGGATTCAGGCCAAAGCGGTGTGCAGTACCGCGTTTGGCCAGATGGGGGGGCAACGGAGCCGAACGGCGCCATTAGCAGCCGATCGGCACAGTTCGGAAATGCACGGAAAGTCCCGACGACAGCTCGGCTGACCTCGGGAACAAAGTCTTTCCGATGTTTGTCAAGGTGTCCTCGGGCCTTTCTGGCTGTTTCCGAGGCTCTCTGGTGCCCTCCCACCTCTGGCCGCATGCGGTATTGCATGCCATTGAAGTCAATGTGGAACAATTTTTTTTTGTTTCCATTGACTTCAATGGGGAAACTCGCGTTGATATGCGAGTACTTTGGATTACAAGCATTCTCCAGGGAACGGATTTTAATTGTCGTATCGTAATCCGAGGTTCCACTGTATGTCTGTTAGTAAATCAGTGATTCATAAGGAAACTGATGGGGTGAGCTACGGGATAGAGAGATTTGGGTAACATCAGCATAGAAATGGTATTGGAAGCCACGGGAGGCTATCAGCTGACCCAGGCAGGAGGTGTAGATTGAGAATAGGAGAGGTCAAAGGACAGAACCTTGGGGGACCCCAACGGTGAGAGGAGGATGTAGAATTGTAAGAGATACTGAAGGTATTTATTTTTGTAACTTAATTCTGCATAAAACATTTAAGTGTAATTTCATGAGATCATTTAAGAGGGCGTGTTTAAGGGCGGTGCAGGGTAGGGATCGGTTGGGTCAACTGGTGGCGAGCAACGCTTAAAGCGGAAGTAAACCCATCGATTTAACAGTTTCAAAAAGCAGTTACATTTCCGGCATGCCGGGATTGCTAACTGTCACATTGGTTGTGCTCTCAGCCAAACTGTCAAACCATCCAATGGCTGGTGTCAAAACTGATCACACGTACAGCATCATGGCAGTTGAAGATTATATATAGGCCAAGATGGCAGCTTCCTTGCCTGAAAATCATAGGTGGGTTTACTTCCACTTTAAAGCGGAGTTCCACCCTTAAAACCACTTTGTTTCATCCCATCCAGCATACTGGCGTCAGCGCCAGTATGCTGTTTTATTTTTTATTTTTTTTAATCCATGTACTTACTTTATAATAGATCATTTAATTTTGGGCGCACCGCGGTATGTCGCCGCTGTAAGGCGTCACGCCTTCCGAAAACAGCCGATTAGCGTTCGGCTCTTCTCGGCGCCTGCGCACAGACCCAGGAGCTGACTGCGCAGGCGCCGTATATAGCCGCGTCACGCCCTCCGAAAAAAGCCGAACTAGGACCGGCTATTTACGGCGCCTGCGCAGTCAGCTCCTGGGTCTGTGTGCAGGCGACGTGAAGAGCCGAGCGCTAATCGGCTGTTTCCGGAAGGCGTGGCGCCTTATGGCGGCGACATACCGCGGTGCGCCCAAAATTAAATGATCTATTATAAAGTAAGTACATGGAATAAAAAATAAAAAAAACAGCATACTGGCGCTGACGCCAGTATGCTGGATGGGATGAAACAAAGTGGTTTTAAGGGTGGAACTCCGCTTTAAGGCCTGGCTAGTAGCTCAGGACTTGCTATATTGTATTTCCCCCCGTGAAAGTGGAGTTACCCTTTAAATCCAGCCACAGTTTTTATTTGCGTCTTTATCTCCAGACCGTCTGAACAGGGAGTCTGTCCGGAGCATCCAGCGCAGTCTGTTTACGGTGTGTCTGGACGCCACCGCACTGAAGTTCTCTGAAGATCTGTACAGCAGTCGTACGGCCGCTCAGATGCTGCATGGAGGAGGGAGCCACGCCAACAGTGGGAATCGCTGGTTTGATAAAACCCTGCAGGTGTGTTCAGCACTGCACCCTCACCGCGTCCTCTGTGTTCTTCCCTCTGTAGTGACGAACTACATTCTGTGTTTCTCTGTGCTATGGCACTGATGCAGCATGTCTCAGATAATGTGTTGGGCCCATTAAAAAGAAGAAAAACAGAATAGGGTTCTTTCACATGGGCGGACCGTATGTCCGCTTTTTCATCCATGCGTGTACGGATGAAAAAGGGACATACATTGGTCCCTATGAGATCGTGGGTGTCAGTGGATGAACATCCGCTGACACCCGATCTCACCCAGTTCCGCAATCCTCCGATTCTGCAGACGGAGGAAAACCCTATTTTTTCATCCGTCTGCGGATCGGATTGGGTGAACACAGACAGACGGTCCATGTTCATCCGATCCCCCCATAGAGGAGAGCGGAGAAAAGACAGGGCGGTCCCGTCTTGTCAATCCCGGCTGAGCAAGCAGAGGTTCACGGGGCAGATCATCACTGATCCGCCCCGTGTGAAAGAGGCATTCGCACCGAGCAAGTAGCTTCAGTGAAAGTAATTTTAGTGGTTTACTGCACTCTGCCATTCATCATTGCCCAATGGTGTTGCACATTGAGGCCCTGAACTGCTCCCGAGGTGGGCTATGAATAAGCATTGTAAACCATAGTGTCTCCCTTCGATCAATTTAGTAAGCATTGGATCAGTTTTGAGGGTGACAAATTGATTAGCTGGGGTAAAATTTGAATGATCGTTTCTGATTGATCAAACAAATATCTGTTTGTCAGACATCTGATCCTAATACAGATCAAATAAATAATCATTGAAGGACACAGCTGGATCTTCAGATCATGACCAATGGGTTTTATTGCACCACCTGCAGGAGTAGGATGACCGGTAAACCAAGAATGAAAGAAACACCCTTGAGGTGGTTCCTTCTGATGACCAAACCCCACCATCTGCTCCTCAGTTTTTTTTTGCCTACCGCTTAGGACCTAGAAAAATGTCTGCAAAACCACAAATTGGAGAAACAAAAAGTGCTACTCCACGCAATTGGACTTTACAGGTACAAGATGAGGCAGGCATACAATATAAAAGATGTACAGTTTTATTCTTTTCAATTAAAACAGAAGAGTGAACACTCTAAAAACATATATATATATATATATATATATAATATAATCTCTCTCTATCCTTCAGGCCAGGTTCACACTGGGCTGCGGGAATGAAGCCGAACTCACACGATTTCACATTACACATTGTATCTGGCTCTATTTTCTCCCCGTTTTTCAGCTCGCTGACCAGTGTACAGAGCAGTGGCGGTGCGTCCATAGTGGGCGCTAGAGCGCCGCCCCCTCTCTCCTGCACCCATCAATCAACAATACATAGATTCATGCATTGCATGTATTGTTGCCACTGCCGCCCACTATTCAGATGTCCGGCCCCCTTTTAAGCGCCAGCAATCTAAATAACAGTGGTGGGCGTGTTTTGAAAGTGCCTGATTAGAGCGAGATGCTCTAATAGTTTTCCAGATTAGAGCCTGTGGGCTCTAATCGGCTTCCAAATGGTTAACCAGAGAGTGCACAGGCTGTGCATTCCCTGGTTAAACTGTGTTGTGTTAGGGCAGGGGTGTCAAACACCAATTTCATCGTGGGCCGCATCGCACTATGATTGTCCTCCTAGTCCCCTACCCTCCCTTACATCACAGTGCACCCTCTTTCCTTATGCTGCTGCTGGGGCACAGTGGGGGCAATTGATGTGTGTGTGTTTTTTTTTTTTTTTGAGCTGCCACTGGTACAGCACCAGTCGCCACTGGTACAGAGCCCAGGGTGTTTGTACCGTGAATCAGCACAGGTCTCAGCCATGAATCATTGGACAGGACCGGCTGACAAATTTGCTCTGCGTCCAACCTCAGAGTGGTCAGCGGCGAATGCTCATGTGTGCCCGCAAACCCCGAAGTCTTTGCCAACGTACGTGATCCTGGTGGGGCTGTGCCGCTCGCCTGCAGTAGAACTACAGTGGGCAGGTGGAAAGCAGTTATTTGAAGGACACAGCACCCACTCTGTCTTGGTTGCTGTCTCTGAATACTGCTGGCTACTAATTTAACTGTGAGGTGCAGATAGGGGGTTTGGCTACCAACAGGGACTCCACGTAGGGTGTTTTCTTATTTGCATCCCACTCCTGCAGGTGGCGTTATATCAAACCCATTCATCAGGATCTGAAGATCCAGCCGTGTCCTCCAAGGAACTCCGAGTAAAAGATATTACGTTGAGTACAAAAATCCCATTTGGATGGTATTTTTCAATCGGTACCACATGTGATGCATCATTTTGATAGTGTAATTAATGATGATTTGCTCTTTTTGTGATCGCCCGTACATAGATTGATTACAAATTGATATATATGGCCTCCTTCACTGCCATTGTCAGAGTGGTCTGCACCAGCTTAATAAATAAGGCCATACACAGGGGCGAACTGACCATTGAGTCACTCAGGCACTGCCCGAGGGCTCCATGCCACTAGGGGGCCCCATCAGGGTTGGCAGGCTCAGTAAAACCAGGGACAGTATGTAAAAATCTGTGTTTTTTTTTTTTACATCTGTCCCTGATATGTCCGCAACCGAAATGCTTTTGATGTGAAAATCCAGAGATTTTAGCTGCCCCGCCTCCTGTACTGCTTCCTGACATGGTGGCCATCTGTAAGCCTGGGGGCCCCATAATCTTCTATTGCCCAGGGGCCCCATGAGTTGTCAGTCCGCCGCTGGCCATACACCTCGCTTCCCCTCTCCCTTACTAATATCTCGCAGCATCGCTCCCAACAACTAACACCTTGCAGCACCCTTTACCTTCCTAACCCCCGCGCACAGTGACACTGAGTATGACTCCTGCAGTTCGTGGTGGGAGAAGACGGAACATGCGGTCTCATATATGATCAAGCAACAGCTGACGCCTCCGCGGTCCTGAGGATGCTGAGACATGTTTTAGACTACTGGTACGTGAGTAGTATGTTTCCCTAAATGGATTACCAATTGCATATGGGAGTGTTTGCATTTCTATCCATCCAGTCCAGAGATTTACACATCGCAGGCTGGAGACCTGTCTCTTCTCTGCTACGGTTATATTGATACAGCTAGGTAACCGCCCCACCCCCAGCCTGACCCTGGACAGTGAGGGACCAACAGCAGTTTCACCCTCGGCTCACACTGCTCTCTCCTCCTATCAACATGTTCCTTGTCGGTACATGTGGCATATATGATTGGCTCCTAGTGCTGCCCTTCCCTCTCCCAGTCTGTGTGCTGCTGTGCAAGGAATACATGAGGATTGCGGCAGGTTCAATTCAGGTAATTACAATAACTGCATTCCATAACATTACATAACTTACCCCCCTTCAAGACCAGGCCATTTTTTTCGATATGGCACTGCGTTACTTAAACTGACAATTGCACGGTCATGTAACGCTGTACACAACTAAAATGTGTCATTCCCCCCCCCCCCCCACACACAAATTGAGCTTTTTATTTGATCACCTACTTTTTTTTTTTCTTTTTTGGGCTATAAACCAAAAAGACCAATAAAAAAAAAAAAAAAGAGAACTTTTTTTTTTAATGTCTGCGATAAAACATATCCAATAAAACAATTACAAAAATCTAATTTCTTCATAAATATAGGCCAATATGTATTCTGCTATATATTTTTAGTAAAAAAAAAAAAATCCCAATCATCGAAGATTGATTGGTTTACGTGAACATTATAGTGTCTACAAAATTATGGGATATATTTATGGATTTTTTATTCCTTCTTTTTTTTTTTTTATATTTTAGTGATCAGCGACTTATAGCGGGACTGCGACATTGTGGCAGACAATTGTACATTAATTGACACTTTGGGAACCAGTGACACGAATACAGTGATCAGTACTAAAAATATGCGCTGTCACTGTACTAAAGACACTGGCTGGGAAGGGGTTAAACATCTGGGCGATCAAAGGATTATCTGTGCCTAGCATGTGTTGTGTACTGTGAGCTGCTTTTAGACCCCTTTCACACTAAGACCGCCCCACGCTAGCGGTAAAGCGCTGCTCGTTTTAACGGCGCTGGGCGAGAGTGTGGTGCTTATAACCCCAAAGAAGGAGTTAACAATAGGTTAAAAGTGCCCAAAAAGCCGCGCTGCCGAATTGCTTTGCAGCGCTGCCCATTGATTTCAATGGCAGGGGTGGTTTAGGAGCAGTGTATACACCACTCCCGCACCGCCCCAAAGGTACTGCTTGCAGGACTTTTTTTTTTTTTCTTCCCAGCACTCTGACTTTCACACTGGGTTGGCAGGGGAGGCGCTTTACAGGCACTATTTTTAGCGCTAAAATGCCTGTAAAAGCGCCTTCAGTGTGAAAGGGGTCTTACTAAGCAAAGTAATGGATTTTGTTCCCTGCTTTGCAGAAACACAAAATCCCTTTTTCCTTCCCTCCGTCAGAATTGAAATCTGCTTTGTTTACATAGGCAGATCTCCAAATTTGCCAGAAATACCAACGATTGGCGTGTGCCAGGGGACATTGAGTGCCCGGCACCCGCAGATCGGCTACTGCCACCAATATTCACAGCAGAAGCAGCCCACTGGCAGTGCACGCGCAACTCCTGCAGGCGGAAGTGAAGAATCGCGTATATATACATACGTGATTCTGCAAAGGAGAGCTGCTCTGTAACAGTAAAACTGATATGGGGTGGACATTAAGTGGTTAAATAGTATTTTGTTTTATATACATTTATATAAACCTCCATTCTGCCCTACGAAGGTCCCAGTTTGTCTTTGTGTATACTACAATGTAATGTGTTTTTTGTTTTTTAAATATCTTCACATTTTTCGTTATAACTCAGGATTACTTTGAGACTAATTTTCTTCCTTCTCTAGTTCCAGGGGTCCCAGTTTGCTGCCTCCTCGAACACCCATCACCAGAGTCCCTCCCCCGAGGAAGCTGTATTTTAATTTCCCCCCTGAGACTAAGCAGCACGTAGAGCAGGCCAAGCAGAACCTGGACATGTGAGTGGGTGATGCGCTGTCGCTATTAATGGGGGGTGTGGTCTTCTGGGTGCTGTAAAATGTAATAAGTCACTGGGGATGTATATAGTAAATCATTTTGCTTCTTTTTTTTTTTTTCATTTTAAACTGGTGATTCTGGCAGTAATATTATTCTGTCCTAGAAGTAGTTGAAAGTAGTGATTTCTTAGCTAGACTCTCTGCATTAAAGGAGTTGTAAAGAAAAAAAATGTCTGCAAGGTAGACAGACAGAATAGTGTAATGATTCTGTTAAAAAACGAGTAAATACCTATTACATTCCTTCATCTATATCGCCTCCGGCGTTTCTGTTCTCTTATTCACTTCCTGGTTTGCGGCGCTCGTTCATGTAAGAACTACATTTCCCAGTATGCATTGCGGCACACCCAGTAATTCACACCTCCTTGAAGTCTCTAACACATATAGAGCGTCCTGCCGCACAGATGTAGTTCCCAGGAGGGGGCGAGCATGTCACTGACCACCGCAGTAAAGTCTCCCTTCACGGTGGTCAGTTACAATCAGACAAGCAGGAAGTGAACAGAACAGAGAAAAAATAGAGCAACTTCTGAGCAAAAACGAACAATGAGGAAGTGAAAAGAGGAACGTTTTTCCTTTACAACCCCTTTAAAGTCTGATGCATTTTTTTTTTTTACGATTGTGTGTGGGCAAAGCCGTTTTAATAATCGAAAAATAATCGTGTGTACGCGGCATGAGAGTTAATGCTATGCAGCCAAGTTACCCTAACTAAGTCACTGAGATGTTGCTGTGAAGACTCCATGTTTGTGCAGCTTTCATATGGATGTGCATCTTTTAATCTTCTGCAGTGTATGTATGTTATTTGCTCTTCTGAGCCTGTTTTGCATTATTGATTCTAACTTTGCACCTATATAACCGGTATAGTAAACTGCAAGTTAGACTCCTTTCACACTGGGGCGGTTTGCAGACACTATTGCTCAAAAAATAGCGCCTGCAAACCGACCCTAAACAGCTGCTGCTGTTCCTCCAGTGTGAAAGCCCGAGGATCGGTGCACTAACAGGACGGTAAAAAAAAGTCCTGCCAGCAGCATCTTTGGAGCAGTGTGTATACCGCTCCTTCACCTCTCCTGCTTCTTGAAATCAATGGGACAGCGTGGCTATACCACCGGAAATGCGCCTCTGCAGAAGCGCATTGTGGGCGGTTTTGAACCCTTTCTCAGCCTCTAGCATTGGTAAATCGCAGCTAAAAATAGTGGCCCTTTTACGGCCACCGAACCTCTCGTCCCAGTGTGAAAGGGGCCTTACAGTTACTCCCTGAACATTCAGCCTCTTACCTGTGCTGTTAGACACCTTTCACGCTGGGGTGTTTTTCAGGCGCTTTGTCGTTAAAAAAAAAAGCGCCTGAAAGACGCCTCATCTGCAATCCCAATGTGAAAGCCAGAGTGCTTTCACACTAAAGCAGCCTGGAAAAACGTCCCAGTGTGAAAGGGGTCTTGAGTAAAAAAAAAAAAAAAAAAAAGCGCCTGTAAAGCTCCTCAAAGAAGCCTCATCTGCAATCACAACGTGAAAGCCCAAGTGCTTTTAAACTGAGGCGCTGCGCTGGCAGGGCGTCAAAAAAGTCCTGCAAGCAGCTTCTTTACAACGCTTTAGGAGCGTAGAATATACCGCTCCTAGAGCTCCTCTTCCCATTGAGAAACATCGATGCGGAAAACAGACTCTTGGGGAAAATTTACTAAAACCACTGTACATGGAATCTGGTGTTGCTGTGCATATTAACCAATCATGCCTGTAAACGATTGAACCAGGCTGACCCATGGTGGCAAATGCTGATGCTACCTATACTTATATATGGTCACCTGGGAGGGCAGTCGATTGGACTATCTTGGTACTGATAATATAGATATTGAGGCGTATAGTATCATAAAATTGTTTATTACGTAAAACTAGACAACATTTAATATTACAAGCCAGGCCCCACCCAAATACAACAAATTACTGCTAACCGGAGACCCTGAGAGATTTCTGTTGTGGTGGAGTGTGACAATGTCTTTGACCAGTTTCGCCAATGTGACCGCTTCTTCAGGAGCAACCAATCATGCCTGATGGCATTTGATCTCATTAATCCAGTTCCACAAGATGGCACCATTAATGTAGAGATAAGGAACAGTCTGGTAATAATGGCCACATTTGAAAACAATCTCCTGATTTGTGCAATGTCCCTAAATCTCTATTTTTCTCACCCTATACAGACTGGTGAATGATTTGGACATCTGCTGTTTCACCTTTGCCGATTTTGGGAAGAAGTTCCCACAGAAACACAATCTCAGTCCTGGAGCTTTCCTACAGATCTCCCTTCAGCTAGCCTATTACAGGTAAGGTAAAGGAGAAGATAATTTGTTTGGTTGGAGCATGGGGGCCACTAGCTAGTTTGACCTGATATTTCTCCCAAACCTCTCCGCAGGTTACACAGCTCTTTATGTGCCACATGTGAGGTGGTTTCACTCCGAGTATTTCATCAGGGAAGATCGGATGTTGTACGCTGTTCCTCCCCCGAGACCCTGGAATTCGTACAAGCTGCTGATGATCCAAGCAAATCGGTATCTCATGGGTTGGGACAGTTGCATGGCTATGCCATGGATCCTCAGGGGAGGAGTTATTTGATAGCAGGATAGGTATCCCTACACCCAGTAGTGTATTTAGATTTTGTGCTAGGCCTGACTAAACTCATGAACCCCCTAATTTAAATATGACCCACCCCTTTCTGTCAAGGCCACACCCCTTGCTGTTAAAGACACGCCCTGACATTTTCAAGTGGGGACAGTAGTTCTGAATGCCTGAGTGGTGCAATTAATTCCTTAATTTGCATAGATTTCCTCTCACTTCCTGTTTGGCTATGGGGCAGAAAGTTAAGGGAAATCTCTGCAATGGGACAGGGATGGCAAAAAAAAAAAAAACTGACAGGGGCTATAACCCTCCCTTACTCTATCCAAAATGAAAATAAAAGTGTTGCCTATAGTTCCACTTTAAGCACAAATTTCTAATCATTTTATGGAGAGGATTTAGAAGATATAACCATGCCAATGGTGCAGCAGAATACATATATAGCACAGTGAGGAAGGTTTGTGGTCCAGGATGATAGGACAGTCAAAATTAGAAGCTCCACCCACAGTTGCATAATGCTGGCCATCCACTTACCGGAAGCAGTGCGGCCGCTTTACGGGGGGCTCTAGACTAATTTGCCTCTCAGCCCAGTCCGCCCCATAAGACTGGCACTACACTTAGTGTAGCGCAAGCCGGCAGAGACTCTTTCTGTGCTGCCCCCCCCCCCCCCCTACAAAGTGCTGCCCTAGGCCTGGGCCTTGTTGGCCTAGGCCAAGATACAGCGTTGCCTATACCTAGATAAGCTTGCATTCAATTACATAAACTACATAAGTGCAAAAAACAGAGGCATTCACTAAGTGCAGGCAGACAATCCACTCATTCATAACCTCGAGTAATACCCTGCTGATGTATTTTGTAATTAATAGGCCACATGTTTATGAATGTTAACTAAGCTTATGGAATGGAAGATTTTGCTTTACATAGGTGACAAGGACACTTTATGCAGTTTTGTGTGTGTTTTTATTTTTCCTGGTGTAATTTTGTACTGTGCTTTTGGTGTACTAGGTGGAAGAGAAGCTGTCTTTAATGCTGAGAGCGATACAGAGTCACCAAACAGCTAGAGAGCAGGTAAGAAGTGTAATTACATTTATTTTTATGCATGAAATTTATAATTCAAAGATGCTTGAGATCAATTGATTTCTAGATAAGGACTCTTTTTGTTACTTTGGAATTTTTAAAGTGGTTGTAAACCCACTTTGACAACTTACACCTACAGGTAAACCAAGGCTGCAAGAAATATCTCCTTAACCTACACGTTTAAGGAGATGTATGCAGCAAACACTGCACCGATGTCTATGGCGCAGGCGCACTGAGCGTCCCGGCATTCTAAATGGGATCATGCCAGCATTATGCCGTCCTGCGCGTCGAGAAAAATGCTCTGGAGCCCACACACGATCGTTTTTTTACGACCAATTAAAAAAAAATGCTTTTTTATCGTCCTGAAAAACGGTCGTGTGTACGTGGCGTAAGAGCTGTGCATGGTGTCATAAGCCTAGGCTTTCTACCAGACAAGAAAAAGGAATTGGGCTGTATAAGATATTTACTGGCAGAAGAAAATGTTTTACTATCCAAAGTTAAAACAAGGGCAGAAGATTTAATAGATGGAAAGTTAAAAAAAAAATGACTGACGGTCCAATTTAACAGCAGCTTACATACTGCCCTTACGCTGACCACCCTTGACTATTGCACTACTTGCTTGCGGTATTTTTCTGGAATGGTCTTTTTCATATGTGATTTCTATGGTGGAATTTGTTATTTTACTGCTTGTCCCTTTTGGAATACGGTTTGTTGGATACTTTGTTTCTAAATAAAGAATTTGGAAACAAAAGGGAGGCAAAGCTTTAGGCCTCTTACACACTATCGGTTTTTCTTCAGGTTTTTCTCTTCAGGTTTACCAAATCCATCTAATATGAGGTCTAACCTCAAGAGTCTCAATTTGTATGCAATCAGGCAGGCCCTTGCACTACATGGTTTTGGTAAACCTTAAGGCCGCGTACACACGAGGGGATATGTCCGCTGAAAACGGTCCGATGGACCGTTTCAGCAGACATCTCCGCTCGTGTGTATGGGCTAGCGGACAGATTTCTCCACCCGACAGATTTCAAAGCATGCTTTGAAATCTATCCGGTGGGGATCTGTCCGCCCGACATGTCTGCTGGTTAGTACACTTACCAGCAGACATGTCGGCCCCCACCGCCGCCGCGCCGCTGCCGAATGGATTCGGCGCATGCGCGGAAGTGTTTTACTTCCTGGTGCGGTGACGTTGCGGTGACGCGGCGGCGTCAACGTCACCGCCGCGTCACCGCCACGTCACCGCGCCTTCCGGCGGCGGGGAATTTGATCCGATGGTGTGTACACGCCATCGGATCAAACTCCCGATCGGACATATCCGATGGAAATGGTCCGCGGACCGTTTTCATCGGATATATCCGATCGTGTGTACGCCGCCTTAGAGAAAAACCTGAAGGAAAACTGATAGTGTGTAAGAGGCCTTAGGCAATCTTTTATCAATTTAGTTCTGCTTTATTTTAGTCTGAACACATTCTGACAACTGTCGTACTAATAAATTAAACTACCTGCTGTCCCGATAATCCCTGGGCTAGTGTGTGATCATTTTCCTGTACATGAGTGAAAACATATGAAGTGAGCGTAGCTTTTTGTTAGCTTTTTATTAGGGTTGTCCCGATACCAATACTAGTATCGGTATCAGGACCGGTACTGAGCATTCGCGCAAATGCTCCTGATGCTTCACCCGATACTTTTTTTGTGAGCGGAGAGGGGAGCATTTCTCGGGTATGTAAAATATAATGTTACTAATGGTGGAGAGGAGAGCTGCTGCCACTGTCTAGTTGATCAGCGTGCGGGGAACATAACCGCTTTCATTTCAATAGCTGTGTGTTCCCCGCCGCGCGTCGTCATATATAGCCCCTCCCCCTTTTCTGGGTTTTTTGATAGACAGATCACCAAACCCAGGATTGGACGGGTGATCTGTCTATCAAAGTGCCTGGACATGGGGGTGGGGCTATATATGATGACGCACGGCGGGGAACACACGGCTATTGAAATCAAAGCTGTTATGTTCCCTGCGCGCTGATCAACTAGACGGCGGGGGGCTTTCTCTTTGCCACTTGGGACCTACACAAGGCTGCATTTGGGGGACACAAGGCTGCATTTGGGGGACACAAGGCTGCATTTGGGGGACACAAGGCTGCATTTGGGGGACACAAGGCTGCTTTTGGGGGACACAAGGCTGCTTTTGGGGGACACGAGGCTGACTTTGGGCGCATTTGGGGACACAAGGCTACACATGGCTGCATTTAGGGCAGTGCTTCTCAAATAGTGGGGCGCATAAAGGGGGGCTCGTTTAACTACTTGCTGACGGCCCTACGACTTTGTACGACCGCAACGCAGCCCTGAATCCCCAGCGCGCGCTCCAGAGTGCGCAGCGGGGAACTCCTGTGCTGGCCGTGTCCCTCGGACACAGCCAAGCACAGATCGCGGTAAATAGCCAATCACAGCGGCTATTTACAGCGCGATCTGTGCGGCCAATGGGCGATGATCTCATATGTAAACATATGAGATCATCTCTCATTGCCGACTCTCCGCTCCTCACACAGAGTGCGCGTGTGAGGAAGGAGAGAGAACGGATAACTGAGCGACTTGGGGGAAAAAAAAAAAGGTAACAAATCGGTGCCCCAGTACCACGGTGTGCCCACCAGTACCACGTGCCCACCGTGCGCCCACCAGTAACACCGTGATGATACTATTTACAGTCGCGCGCGGGTGGGGGGACGCAAAATGTTTTCTTCTTCCTAGGGGGGGCATGTCAGAAAATTGAGAAGCACTGATTTAGGGACACATGGCTGCATTTGGGGACCCATGGACAAATAAAAAAAAAAAAAAGTATTGTTTTTTAATAAAAAAACAAACAAAAAAAACGCGCCTATACTTGCCTGCTCTGTGCAATAGTTTAACATAAATAAAATATCAATATTCGCATTGCAGTTCTGTGATCTTTATAAACAAAGCGTATACGTTTCTATAGTCTCTGAACTTCTTGTTGAATCTTCTTATCTATTATACGAATATCTTAAATTTTACAGTGAGATTACTTCATATTAAATTCATACTCACCAAAGTGTGCTCTTCCTGGACACAGGAGGGATCGGGAGAAAGGGAAAAACAATAAACTGCATTAATAGTGTATGGAGCGCTGTGCATTTTGTAGTATCAAAGCTACTTAAATATTATAAATATTTTAAGTGAAAATTGCACTTTGATGTATATGATTTGAAAAGGTGCCCAGTTACATAGTTAGTCAGGTTGAAAAAAGATACACGTCCATCTAGTTCAACCTTAAATAAATAAAATAAAAAATATCGTACAATCCCATATACCCAATTCTACACCCACAGTTGATTCAGAGAAAGACAAAAAAAAAACAGCAGAGCATGATCCAAATTGCTACAGCAGGGAAAAAAATTCCTTCCTGATTCTCTAAGAGGCAATCAGATTTTCCCCGGATCAACTTTACCTATAAATGTCAGTACCCAGTTAGTTCTATAGAGACAGGAAAATGCAAAGTTTATGTCCTGGGACTTGTAGTTCCACGCAGACTGGTGAATTACAAGTGTAGTATGCAGAAAAAATGGAAGCTTGGTGTTCTAGGGCTTGCTGCAAATATCTCTATGCTGTGATTACTAAGTCTGTTCTGATTAAACAGTGGGTCAGTAGGGGGCGATATATAGCTTCAACCTATGTAGGAAGTCTGCGAAGCACCAAAATTCATTACATCAATTCTTAGATATATAGGGTAGGGGGGGGTTCAAGAAAAATGTGTATTACAGGCACTGTATGTGTGCACATACACATAGATCCCAACTGTCCCGGATTACGAGGGACTCTCCCTGATTTGGAGCAATGTCCCTTATTCCTCCTCATTTGGTCTGTTCTATATAAATGTATATAAAATGCACTATTTATCTATCAAAGTGTTTCCCAGTGCTAAACCTTTCATTTGATTTCTAAATTGCTGCATTTTGTAAATTCCAAAAGCCAATATAAAAGAATAGTAGTGGTAAAAAAGCACTTGTGGGTTTAACTAATTATGATTATTATTATTTTAAATGATTTATATAGCACCAACAGTTTACGCAGCGCAATTACAGTACAGTTCAATGCAGAAGGTACAGGAGGAACCCCGCTCGTAGAGCTTACATTCTAAGGGGAGGGTGTGGTGGTACAAAAGGTAATCTTCTTTTTAAATTTTTCGTACAATTCTCCTTTAAGGGGGCGTGACAAGGGGTGTGTCCTATGCCTGCATACTTTTGCTGATAGGTGTCCCTCATTCCCATCTCAAAAAGTTGGGAGGTGTGCATATATTCCTACAGATCACAGCAATTCATATACAGTACTTCCCAAAATTTCTTAAAAGAGCTTTCTGATTGTAAGCTGTAATGAGCAGCGCCCTCCGATTTACTCCTGTATTGAATTGTATTGTAGCTGAACTGTCTGTTGTAAAGCGATGCGCAAACTGTTGGCACTATATAAATCCTGTATAATAATAATAATACTTTCAATATTATATATAGTGCCTTTTGGGTCTCGCTTCACACTATTACAATGCAGGAAATCGCATGTGATTTGGACAGGAATCACACCGCATTCCTGTTCAAATCTCATACCATTCCTTGCAATGTGATTTGAGCCCATTCATTTTGTATTGCTCAAATCGCACAGCAAATCGCACCGCACCCACAGTAAAGGGATAGGTGCTCCTCTTCTTCCTCCTCCTCCCTCCTCCCTCCTCCCTCCTTCCTCCTCCCTCCCCCTTCTTCCTCCTCCCTCCCCCTTCTTCCCCCTTCTTCCCCCTTCTTCCCCCTTCTTCCCCCTTCTTCCCCCTTCTTCCCTCTCTTCCCTCTTTTCCCTCTTTTCCCTGTTTTCCCTCTGTTCGGTTTGCATGAACATGGTTCAATCGTGATGTGGTGCGGGAAACGCACAGGAATCCCTGTGAATCCCGCACCGCATCAGCGTGAACCGGGACTAATGGTACCTTCTCCAAAGCGCTTTACAAAAGAAACAAAAAACAAATGCTAGACACAAAAAAAGCTCTTCATACGAATGTACAGATCTGTATGCCTGGGTGAGTGAGGCCTAAGCAGGAGGACAGCAGATACACACGCACACACGTGCACTTTTTTTGCAATTGGGTATTGTCTGCCTTTGCTAATAATGTTAAAGTATACAGTAACCTGTTATAATAGCATAATATCCGTCATCTTTCCACTCTCCTCCTCTCTCTTTCTTTCACATAGGTAATGGTATTTTTAACTTGAATGTTTGGTTGCTCGCTAAATCCTTGCTCTCATTATCCCACGGATTCCCAGCAGGTGGAGCTGATAATTTTCTATAGTCTAGCACTTGTTCTCTTTTTCAAGCGTTAAGCATGCGGCATGCACGGCCTCAAACTTTAAAGGGCCATTCTCTTAAAAATATTTAATTCTGATAACTGTAATACATATAATGGCAGTGTTCATTATTTTTATTCCTTTTTTTATCCCACATACCTTTTTTTTTTTATATATATATATATATATATATATATATATATATATATATATATATATTTTTTTTTACCACGTTTACATTAATACCAAACTGTCCAGTTGCATTGGCAATGAGCGTGGATAGAACAAACTAGAACACTTAGAACAAACTAGAATGTAATGCAGTAGTTGACATTTCCCTGGCAGTGTTATTACAGTACATTACAAAAAAGTGCAAAAATGCATTGCTCAGGGGAAGATTTACTAAACCTGGAGAGTGCATAGAAATCAATTGGCTTACATATTTTATTGTCAGCTTAAAGTGGTTGTAAACCCTAAAAAAAAAAAACTGCAAGACAGACCTGCTGCAGTAGATGGGTCATGTGGGCGAACTCTGGCTGCAAAATGGGGACATTTTGCCGCATTGGTAGACATGGGCAGGTTGCATTTTTGGGCATGGATATAGTTGTTCCAAATATTTTATTTTTTTAACTTAATTCTGCATCAAACATTTAAGTGTCATTTCATGAGATTTATGAGGGCGTGTCTAGGGGCAGGATTAGGGGGCGGGACATGGTAGGGGTTGGGCGGGGCAACTGGTGGCGAGTACGCCTTGAGGCCTGGCTAGTAGCTCAGGACTTGAAATTTTGAGCCCTGGTGTAATACATGGTGGTTGGAATGGCCTTAGAAGGACTTGTGCATTCTGCAGACTGACAATTGGTTTTCTAACATTCTACAGTACTTTAGGTCAAGTGAAGGCATTCCATAATAACAGAAATGAATTGTAATTGTAATTACTATAAGTGTTACTTATAATACTAGTGCATTAAATGTAAAATGAAATCAACATTTTGGGGAGGTCCTACGTGGCAACTGTCTAAAGAGCCTGCATTACGCCAAAGACACTACGTTTTGGCACAATTAATATGTAAGACCTCTACGGTCATTTTAATCTATTTTTTTTTTTAATCTTTGCTTGTACTTTGGACTCTTCAATTCTAAATAAACTTTCAAAACCATTCATTGTGAAAAGAGGTTGTTGGTTTTCCTTATTAATGGTCAACCTGAAAAAGTCGCCATTGTCTGTATGCAAAGCATAAATTATTGGTTATATAAATACCACTGGGATCAATTGCAACAATATATTTGTTTTTCTAGGTGTTACAGGGTCAGTCAGTAGATGGCACTATCTTGGCTCTGAAGATGCTTTGTATCTCTACTGGGTTGGCCCTCCCCACTCTCCTTATGGATACATCATATGCCGTGTCTTCCCACTGGAAGCTCTTCACAGGACAGGTTTGTACAATCACATGGACACATAATGCAGCGTTGTTGGAGAGGTTGCTTCAAAGCAAGTCCCATGTTTGTATAAAAATACCCTTAAAGCAGGAACGTGCAGTCAGGAAGAGGGGGGGGGGGCAGGTGAGGCAGAGTCTCACCTGCCATGAACAGAAAAAAAAAACAATTGCGCTTCTAGGGTCGTAGCTCAGCGACCTGGGGTTACAGATACAGGTAGCGTAACTAGTACCCCACCACTGCTCAAAATTTGTGGCTCCTCGGATTTATGCTTCCGTAGATACTGGGCTTCTTTAAATACAAACTGGAACACTCTGTCTACAGCAGACTGAGAGGTTGAGCTCACAGTGCCTCTCCTCACTTCCTGTCAGAGGCTCAATGGGCAGCTTGGAGTCTTGGACCAATGGTAAAGTACCATTGGCCCAAGCTGTCCAATAAAAATGCTGCAGTGGAGGCACAACTCTCACTGGAGTGTCATAGAAGTAGGCATGTATCTAAAAGACAAATGCTCCCTCCCAGCGCTCTTAACTACAAGGAAAACATGGGTTTATGTGTATAAGATTTACCCACAATCCCATTTTTTCTCACATAATTAAGAGGGAGAATGAGAATCTGATGCTGTGGAAAGGTACTGTTTTTATCAAGCTAAATCATATATTTATATACTTGCTATATGTTGGCACATAATAATTTATTATTTATTTACTGTGAAATTACGAGCTGGAAGTAAACTTTAGTAATTTGTCTGTTAAGCCACCTGCTTTAGTAAATTACCTTAAAAAAAATATAATAATTATTTGTAAATGGATACCGAAGATGTCACGATTTAAAATTGCCCACACTTATGGAATGGCGCCAAACCTCAGTACTTAAAAATATCCATAGGTGGCACTGTAATTTTTTTTACAGGTTAGATGTTTAGAGGTAGAGGAGGTCTAGTGCTAGAATTATTGCTCTCACGCTAACATTCGCGGCGTATGTAACCTGTGTGTAACTTGCTCTGATACTAGCCAGTGCCTCACCAGTCACTGGCCTCACTGTACGTCCCTGCCTTAAAGGGCAGTGCCATTTGCTGAGCTTTATAAAATTGGTAGCAGAGGAAGAAAGGGGTTCATAAAGTGAAAGCAGCATTGAGATGTGTGGGTACATAATGAGCATTGTTGCAGTGAAAGGATGGGAGTAGTAGGAATTTTCATTAAAGTGGAGCTGTTTCTTGCTCATGTGGGGCAAAGCAGCAGATTCACTTTAGGGCCAGCAGCTGATTAAACTTGCCTAACATTTGCTCTCCTGAAGCTCTGTCCACTAATAGGAATGAGGAGAAGTGTGGTGTAAGTGATGACATGGAGCTTACACAGTGTTAGAGAATCTTCCCTTGTCCATGTGACCGCACTTGGTACTTAAGCAGGCAATCACTAGCACTGTTACTAAAGAGGAAAGGGTGATACAGGCTCTCCATACGTGGGAGCATTTTTCATTGCTCACAGCAGCCAAACTGAGTGACATGAATACATGTTTTTGCACGGGCTGATAATAAAGTGAACCTGTTGCTTTGCCCAGCATAGGCACACATATGACTACACTTAAAAGCTCCTCTATGCTGCATAGAAGAACTCTCACTACACATTTTTGTTGGTCCCGTTCTTCAGATGATAAAATGCATGTAGCAGTTTGTCCCATCTTTCTAGCTTGTCTTGTTGCCCAAGCAGGCATGCTCACAGCAGAGCTCTGTGCCATCATACTGATACAGAGTGTCAGAATGAGGCTTAATTTTTTTGGGGCACCTCCCACAAATTGGGTATAGATTACGGGAGGAGCATAGAAGGTGGAGGACAGTAAGAAAAACACCAGTAGATCATTAGAAAGGCTAAGGGAAGCTGTTACACATGAATGCACTGACTGGTACTTCGTTTTTTTCACATCTGTGAGATTAAAAGTACATTCAGGTGCATGGTACAGGTACATGTTCTACTGCTCAAGTCAGGCAAGTTCCAGTCACACCTGTGCAAAGCCTCAGCCCACTATTTAACTGTGCAATGCCGAAACTTCTGTTGGCCAATAAGAATGGCAGGTGTGGGTTATTAACAAGTTGTCTTGAAATCTAGTTACAGTTCATCTTTGCCTGCAAGTTTTTTTTTTACTTATTTGCACCGTGGCCATGATGAAGGAAGTGTAAACCTGAAACGCGCTGGCTTTCTCGTACAAGTTAAACATTCAGTAATAAATTCTTCTGGTCTCTGTGACACCCATGCTCTGTCTTTATATATCAAGTTATTCTGAATGTCAGATTTTGGATTTTTATATTCAAGCCCCTTTTTAGCTTGTTTCTACCCAGTCACATAATTACACAACCTTAGAACACTTGCACGAGGCTCGTAGTGTGATGCGTGGTTGGGTACACATCTAATACCCATAATTGCATAGTTCTAGCGTTCTCTCTATTTCTCCTCTAGGTTAACTCTCCCATGGCCTGTGTGATGTGCTATGGACCACTCGTCCCTGATGGTTACAGCGTCTGCTTCGCCCCCTCTCAGGAGAGCATCACCGTGTGCGTGTCAGCCTTTGACTGCTGTCAGGAGACGGATGCTGAGAGACTGTCGGACAGCCTCCATGTCGCACTGCGGGACATGCACTCCTTCATTGTACAGTGCCGACCTGGGGAGGAATAAGCCTGAGTAATTTCTTTCCATTACAGAAATGCAGATATAAACCTGGGTATCCATCGCTTTAATTTATAAACGTGTTTCTCAATAAAACAGTAACCAGAAAAGCTTGAGATGTTCCATTTATTATAAAGGTCATGCAATGGCAGCAGATTCTATTGTTGGGCAATACCAGAAGTGATGAGCTGTGATTCAAGTCCACCAATCGAATTTCGGATCGCTGCTGAATTCTGATTTGGTTTTCAGGGATAAAATAAGCATGCAAGGTATTCAGTTAATAGACCCTAGTACAGGGATCCTCAAACTACGGCCCTCCAACTGTTACAGAACTACAAATCCCATGAGGCATTGCAACACTCTGACATTCACAGACATGACTAGGCATGATGGGAATTGTAGTTCCTGAACACCTGGAGGGCCATAGTTTGAAGACCCCTGCCCTAGTATGTGTATGTGAGTAAGTGGTCTTGGCCTGTAAGCTCCCTGAGGTGAGGGACTGATTTGAGTTTACCAGCGGCGGCCGGTCCATAAGGGGCCACCCTCCTAATCTCCATGCGCCGGCCTCTAATCTCCATGCGGAGTGCCGGATGCATGAATTTGTACGTGCTTTTTATTTTATTTTTAGAGGCTGAGGTTCTAATTGGCATCAAAAAGGTTGGGCTCTGGGCGCAGAGCACTGCGCCTCCAAGCCCACCCACTTGTGAGATTAGCGAATCAACATTCGCTATGGTCTTCCTGCTCAGGTTGGCCAGGAGGAAAAGCCGCCCACAGCCTGGATGGGGTAAGTGCGGGGCTGGCGGGGGCAAGCTAGCTGGGGGGGTTTATTTGCGCTCCCCCAAAAAAAAATTACGGTGTGTCGGCCCCCACTGAAATGTACTATATGTAGAGAGCTGCATAAATTAAAGATGCTATATAAATACCTGTAATAAATAAATCTGTCACTGGTTTTGATTGGCTCCGTACCTAGACAGCAGTGGGATTACCTTTTGTTTATGCTGCATAGGGCCTCCATTACACCATACAGAATAAAGAAAAGTGAATGTGGTGTTCACAGCAAAAAGTAGAACACTGGATTAGCTGCTATGAGCAAGACAAAGTCCTACTTTTTTTTTTTTTTTTTCTACAACATTTATTTATATGCCCTATGTTAAGCCATCCATAGGTGGGTTGGCAAAGTCAGGATCTGCCACACAGATTGCTGATAGTGGCTTCTGAATGGTTCTGCTATTCTCTTCTCTGCACCACAGGAGAGGAAAAGATCATGCCACTTGGCTAAGAAATCTAATATACCATTGCAGGTATTAGTTATCAACCTCTAGCTGGTTAGAACTGCATTAAAGAGGACCAGTAACCTAAAGAAGTCTCACTTTCAGTGGCGTCACTAGGGTTGGTGTTACCTGGTGTGATTAAAACATGGTGCTCTGTCCAGCCTCTGCGGAGTGACAGCAGGACAGGCAGTAGGGAACTGAGCAGGCTAGCGCGTTTGTGTGACTCCCCCCCCCCCCCCCAGCCTCCCATAGTGCTACTTGATGGTGTCAATCACACTATAACGCACGTATTTTGCCGTGACAAATTGCGGTGTATTGTACCGCGATTTGTTGCGACAAAACGGGTCGTTTTAACCTTTTTTTTTACTTAACATTGTTGTCTATGCTGAAAGCCGCCTGAAAAAAGGGTCCGGGACTTGTTTTGGGCTTTAGGCGTTTCGGCGTTCGGCGTGGAGATGTGAACCATCTCCATAGACAACAATGTAAAATCACCCCTCCAGCGGCACGAGCGTCGGGCGTAGGGCGTAAAAACGCCTAGGTGTGAATGCAGCCTCATGGTGAGCCTTAAAGCGGAGGTCCACCCTAAAAATAAATTACATAAACACGCGCCTTAAAATACATTAAACATTTGCGCATGCGCAGTATGAAACGGGCAGTGAAGCCGCAAGGCTCCACTGCCTGTTTCCCTTAGTGAGAATGGCGGCGATGGCACACAATCCGATGGACAGATCGGCCTCGGGGGGCCGTCATCAAGTGCTCCCTGGACAGGTAAGTGTCCTTATTTAAAGTCAGCAGTAGGGATGAGCTTCGAGTTCGAGTCTGTTCGGCCGTTCGCTGAATTTTGAACATTATGGGCCGTTCGCGAACAAATTCGAGTGGCGCGTCACGGCCCATAATTCACTGCGGCATCCCAGTACATTGCTGGCTGATGATTGGCCAAGCATGCCGTAAGCAAAGAGAGCCATAATTGGCCAAAACATAATTTTGTTTGGGAGCCAAGTCGCATGAACGCACAATTGTCAGTTAAAGCGACGCAGTGCCAAATCGCAAAAAGGGGCAAGGTCCTTAACCTGCATAATGGTCCGGGTCTTAAGTGGTTAATAAGTCTGCATACATACATCCCCGACATTTCATACTGTTCAAAAACAATATCATTTTTTTTTCAAGCTCCTTCTTTTTATCATTAACAAGCAGTCCTTGAGCTCCAGTACAGTGACTTTGTCTAGGATCAGATGATGCGATCATCCTGCTGCAGGCAAAGGGAAGCATTTGGTCAGTCTCCTAACCCCCAGTGATCAAAACTGCAGCACTGTCATTTTGTAACAAGTCATTTAAAGCAGTATTAGCCCCCGTTCACACTGGTGCCGCTTTGAAATCGCACTACTTCAGCGTGATTTCAAAGCTGCACATCAGTGTGATTGGCACTACCGATTTAATTGCAGCTTGCGACTTCATTTAACAGAAATGTATGCAAGCCGCAACAAAATAGGAAAAAAGTAGTGCAGGAACCTTTTTCATAATCGCTGCGACATTACCATGGTTCCCGCTGCGAGAAACGAGGGACACGTTACTATTTGAACAATCAGATCTATATACGAAAAATCAGCCGAACCATAGTGCTGTCATGTAATTTAATGACGATAAATCGTTCAGTGGATATCAATTTAAAAAAAAATTAATTCTTTTTTTTTTTTTACATATACCTAATGCAGAAAGTTCGGACAGGAAAAAATATTAACCTTTCATTTTATCGTTCGTTTGGCAGAAAATTTCCAAACTCGTCCTTCGTTTTTTTTCGTCTCAAAAACATCCCAATGATTATCGATTTTGTGCCCATTAACTGTTCGAAAAATGAACGAACTGTCTAAATGAATTTTGGACGATTTTTTTGTATAGTGTATGGCCAGCATTCGAGAGAGAGAGAGAGAGAGAGAGAAAAAAACACCTGTAGGTGCTGAGAGTGTGTGCCCTCGGTACTAAGTCTGCTGCAAAACCTGTTACTTTGGTCCCTATTTACATCCACACACATCCCCCCATCACGTTTGGTTCCTTTGATGCAGCTAAACATCTAGTAGTCCCGGCAGTTTCTGGATCTATTGCTAGGAGATATAGATCCAGAAACTGAACAGCAACCCCTGAAGAAGCCTGACATATGGGCGAAACATGTTGGGAAGGCCATCTTATATTGCTGTTTCGATGAAATTGTGATATACTGTACTAGTCATTTATTTTTATTTATTTTTTATTCTGCTCCTCAAAATGGAAAATAAAATAATTTTTATACATTATATTTGATATTTTGGAAATTTACTTTGCACCTAAAAAGTTCCAATCTTAATCTCTCTCTATTTACAGCGATGTGAATGGTTCCTTTGCTGGAAATGGGGTGAGACTTGTCAAGAGATTTGGAACTGTCAAGGCAGCGCACCGGTGTGAACGAGGGGTTAAATCCAAAAGTGTACATTTATTATACTGTAGCTTACCACAGGGCTTGACAAATCCCCGGGCGCCAGGTCGCAATTGCGACTAGAGTTAGCGACCTGGCGCCTGGGGCGGCACAGCAGGGGTACCCTGTCTCCGCGAGCACCCCTGTGTAATCGCATTAGGCCGCAGCTTTGCAGCCTTCTGCAGGCCTATGCTTCTTTCTGGAATCTGGTGCCCTATTGTGGTGGCCGTTGGTATGACATGACAACCAACAATGCTAATGGAGATTTTTAGGGAAAAAATTCCTCTTTTTATAAAAAGAATAAGACAACAGTAAAGTTTGTCCAATTTTTTTTTTATATTGTGAAAGATAATGATACGCCGAGTAAATTGATACCCAACATGTCACGCTTCAAAATTGCGTTCGCTCGTGGAATGGCGACAAACTTTTACCCTTTAAAATTTCCATAAGCGACGTTCAAAAAATTCTACAGGTTGCATGTTTTTAGTTACAGAGGAGGTCTAGGGCTAGAATTATTGCTCTCGCTCTACCAATCGCAGTGATACTGCACATGTGTGGTTTGAACACCGCTTTCATATGCAGGCGCCACTCACGCATGCGTTCGCTTCTGCGCGCAAGCTCGGCGGGACAGTGCACGTTCCTGGCTTCTAACTTTTTTTTGCTGACTCCTAGATTCCAAGCAAATTTGTCAAGCCCTGGCTTACCGATTCTTATGTGGTGGCTGCATTTGTTTCCTTTTTAATATGAGGGAAGACATGGATCACAGATCTATGCCTTCCCCTAGTACAAGCACCTCCTATGCTGTAATAAAACACAGGATGCACAATAAGGAGGCACTTGAAGAAAGATGGGCTGCACGGTCGAGTCGCCAGAAGAAAACCATTACTACACAAATGCCACAAAGTATCCCGCTTACAATACGCCAAACAGCACAGAGACAAGCCTCAAGCCTTCTGCCACAAAGTCATTTAGAGTGATGAGACCAAAATGTAGCTTTTTGGCCACAACCATAAACACTACACTTTGAGAGTCCACAAGGCCTATGATGAAAAGTACACCATTCCAACTGTGAAACACGGAGGTGAATCGCTGATGTTTTGGGGATGTGTGAGCTACAAAGCACAGGAAATTTGATCAGAATTGTTGGCAAGATGAATGTAGTATGTTATCAAAAAATACTGGAGGAACAGTTTCATTCATCAGACAGCAGTAGTGGCCCATCCATAGGGGGTGCCCGGGGGCCCCCCCGTAGTCACAAAAAAAAACCGGGCCCTTTAAGTATTTTTTTTTCCTTCAAAATTTTGTTTTTACTAATATTAACTGCAGTGATGGCGGTCCGTCTATAGACTGCAGCGCCGCCCCCTCTGGCTCTCGCAAAAAACATACATTCATGCATTAAATGCATGTTATTTTTGCCAGCTGCCGCTGGTCTATTTAGATGGCTGGACCTTTGGCGCCGGCTACCTGAATAACGGCATCTGGTTGGCTGTGCGGAAGTGCCTATCAGAGCCAGCTAGGGGACATACGGGGGATGTGTTCCTTGGATAAGACTGACGGTCGTCTCGGCCAATCAGGTTCGCCGATTCTGGTTATCGGTAACCTGTTTGGCTGAAGCGTCATCGAGGACGGGAGAAGACATCGAGGGACGTGGAAGCAGGAAAGGTAAGTGCATTTTACAGGGCACAGTGGTGACAAAGGGCACAGTGGCGACAATGGGCATAGTGGCAACAATTAAAGGGCACAGTGACACGCACAGTGGCATCAATGGGCACAGCAGTGACAATGGGCACAGTGGCAACAATTTAAGGGCACAGTGACATGCACAGTGGCAACAATGGGCACAGTGGCGACAATTAAAGGGCACAATGGTGACAATTGGCACAGTGGCGACAATTGAGGGGCACAGTGGCTGCGTTTGGCATTGCACAGTGGTGACAATTGATGGCACAGTGGCTGCGTTTGATGGCATGGCACAGTGTTGACAATTGATGGCACAGTGGCTGTATTTAATGGGCACAGTGAGGCTGCAATTTGTATTCATTTTTTCGTTTGCGCCCCCTCAAAAATGTTGAGCACCAGTCGCCACTGTCAGCCAGTAAGCTGTGCACAGGACGTACTTGGACATTCTAATGCCGCGTACACACGGTCGTTTTTTGCGATGAAAAAAAACCAACGTTTTCTGTGAAGTAAAAAACGACGTTTTTGAAACGTCACTTTTCAAAGACAATTTTGCATACACACCATCGTTTTTTCACAAAAAGCAAGGTTACGTTCACCACTCTTTTCCATTGAAGCTCGCTTCATAACTAGCTTCTGGGCATGCGCGGGTTGAAAAACGTCGTTTTGAACGACGTGTTTGCTACACACGGTGACTTTTTGTGAAACAAAAAACGACGTTTTGAAAAACGTCACAAAAAATTCAAACATGTTGGAATTTTTTTTTGGTCGTTTTTTTGAAGACAAAAAACGACGTTTTGCCCACACACGATCAATTTAAATGACGTTTTAAAAAACGTCGTTTTTTTTCATCGCAAAAAACGACCGTGTGTACGTGGCATAAGGCTGCGTACACACGATTGGTTTGGTCCGATGAAACTGGGCTTAAGGCCAGTTTTATCTGACCAAACCGATCGTGTGTATGGCCCATCTGACCGTTGTCCGTCGGACCAAAGTTTTAAAACTTGCTTTAAAAATGGTCCGATGGACGCCTGACCATCGGACCAAAACGATGGTTAATATGCAAAAGCGTACGCAAAAGCATCGGACAAGCGCCCAGAGGCGATTTAGTTCGCATGTGCTGCGCTATATAAGTTTTTCATTCATTCATTCATTCAAAAACCTGCGCATGCTCAGAATCAAGTCGACGCATGCTTAGAAGCATTGAACTTCGTTTTTTTAGCGTGTCGTTGTGTTCTACGTGACCGCGTTCTGACCCGATCGGATTTTGAACCGATGGTGTGTACGCACATCAGACCATCAGTCTGTGACCCGATAAAAACGGTCCGTCGGACCATTCTCATCGGGCTGGACCGATCGGGTTTACGCGGCCTAACATGACAATGATCCAACACACAAGGCCAAGGCGACCTGTCATTGGCTACAGCAGAATAAAGTGAAGGTTCTGGAGTGGCCATCTCAGTCTCCTGACCTCAATATCATTGAGCCCCTCTGGGGAGATCTCAAACGTGCCGTTCATGAAAGACTGCCCGAGAATTTACAGGAACTGGAGACTTTTACCATCTGAGAAGATAAAGAGCCTCATCCACAAATACCACAAAAGACTTCAAGCTGTCATTGATATTAAAGGGGGCAATACACGGTATTATGACAAGTAGTTTCTATTGTCATTATGATTTAAAATGAGTAAACACAGTTGATTGATAATAAATGGCTTCAGCCAAACACTAACCAGAAAGAAAAGTTTTTGTGTTATCATTCATATTCTCTGAAAAATGGCCAAGAATTCATCAATTTTGCCAGAGTATGTAACCTTATAAGCACAACTGTATATACAGTAAAGCATGCTTGTTATACTCAGTGTCACCTAAGGTTTTTTTTTCCTCTGCATTGTGTAAAAAGGCCATTGATCCTGTCTCCTCTGATCCTCCTCCTTCTACTGCCCCCTGGACAAGTCCGGATAAGACAGATCCTTTGGAGTCAGGCTGCACATGCTCAGTTTGGTGTGTATTGGTAGAGTGCATGTGATCAGCACAGGGCCAATCAGCACTGTACAGACAGAGGGTAAGGAGCCCTGCAACCTCATAGGCAGTTGCGACTGGTGGCATTTTAACCCCTTCCTTTTCAACCGCTCACACTTCTCATAAACCCCACCCCTTATAGAATCAACCCACTCTATCCCCTGTATTTCACTTGCTTATACAGTATACAGCCCCAGCATCACAGATCAGGGTATATACGTAGGTCAGCATTACAAATATGATATATATGTAGCGCTGATATTCTCCCATATCTGATGTGTGTTTGCATACTGTAATAAAACGTCTATGGACATTGCTATGTTTGAGTATTTGGAGCCATCTAGTGGCCAAATACTGGTTATGCAGATATTTTGTTTTTCCTGAGAGAAGCACAAAAGACTAGACAGGAAGTGACTGTTGTTTTAGGAGGAGGAGCCTGACCTTTTTCACCCAGGAGGTTCGGTGACCTACCCATGAACACTTTCTTCAGCAGTGCATGCTGGGTAGGAGATAAAAGGAGCCGGAGCGGCCATTTTAAGTCTCTTGGAATCGTGTGGCCTGCCTGAGAGGACCTGTGGGGAGACGGTGGCCAGATTGCAGAGACCCAGACACACTCATTTGAGCATCGGAGGACGGGATCCACCCAGCGGAGCTGAACAGAGCGATTGGCCCAGCTGGCAGAGAAGCAAGTTGCAGTCACCGGACAAAAGTTACCACACGGAGCCTCTATCCAGCGGGTGAGCGGGTCACGGCCCACAGTTTGTTAAATTTCACACGCAGTTAGACTCATATACAGGCCTCACTGGAAATTATAGTTCCACGAAGGAGCAGAGCAACTGACACTGAGAAGGCTTGAGGCCTATCTACCTTGATGTCTCAGACAATGTTAAAATAGTTGTTACAGCTACACCAGGAGCATTTTCACTTCAATTTAACTCACCAAAACTGTGGATTAAGAATTACAAGGAGCCACTTTAGCTAGCAAAGAAAAGAAGATTCAGGACTAAGTACTTTCCAGCGGACTGTTTCCAGCGGACATGTCTCATCGGATTTTGGTCCGATGGCGTGTACACACCATCGGGCGAAAATCCCCTCGGGCTGAGGACGCGGTGACGCCGCCACGTCACCACTCCAGGAAGTAAAATACTTCCACGCATGCATCGAATCCATTCGGAATCCTTCCATCGGACCAGTTTCAGCAGATATATTCGATCGTGTGTACGCGGCCTAAGTGAGATCTCACGCATAGCTTATAAAGTAGTAGGGAGAGCTAGGAGAAAGATCAAGACTCATCTCTTTTGATACCAAAGGAGACAGGAACAACAAGCGCCCAGAGGCGATTAAGTTTGCATGTGCTGCGCTATATAAGTTTTCATTCATTCATTCATTCATTCATTCCCAGGTATAAACCTATATATATATATGCATATATATATATATATATATATATATATATATACATACATACAGGGCTTTTTTTCTGGGGGAACTTGGGGGAACTCAGTTCCACCACCTTTGGCTCAGACCCTTTGGTGCCCGCTCACTACAATCACTTGTGAACACAGAAGTCTGGTTTCTGTGTTTACAAGTGACTGCTTTGTAACCCCCTGAACTCTGCACACTGTATGTAATGCAATTCTGGTATTTAATGCCCCTTTAAGACCCTTCTACTGTTTGTGAAATCTGAACGGGTCGTGGTTGAGTTCCTGCACCTATTTTCTGAGAAAAAAAGCTCTGTGTGTGTATATATATATATATATATATATATATATATATATATATATATATATTGAAATCCATTGTGCTGTCATCTTATGTTGGGATGACAGCACAATTACTGTAATCACTTATTTGCATATTCTACAGTAAAATATATCTCTGGTTAGGTGTCCAGTTGTTGTGGCATACTGCTTTCTTCCACCAGGTGCAGTCAGTGAATCCTGGGGTATTTTGTACCGTCTTACATTGTATTGTATTGCATTGCATTGCATCACAGCTGTGCCAAGGGGATGGAGCCAAGTTAGTGGGGTTTATTGGTAGAGCGCAGGCCCAAATCAAACCAGCAGCTCCTTCGGGGGTCAGTGCTACATATACATCAGCAGCATCACATAAAGGGTATTTAGATCAGCAGCATCACAAAAGAAGAGATTAAGGGGGGATATGATCAAAATGTACAAATATATAAGTGACCCATATAGTGAACTTGGTGTTGAGTTATTCACTTTACGGTCAATGCAGAGGACAAGGGAGCGTTTTTTTACATCTAGAGCATGGGTGCCCAACCAGTGGCTTGGGCGCCACATGTGGCCTACGTATCCCTCTGATGTGGCCCACAACCTCCTGCTCTGGGATGGAATAGAATACTGTTATTAAAGGTCAGTTTATTATTAAAATCACAGTGTATATATGGGCATATCTGTTCTGCAGTGGTTACTGGGCTGCTTTGTATTGCCTCTTTTCCACTGAGCGGATCGGTTCGGTACGGTTCGCTATTTTGGGTGTTTCCATTATGAAAGCGTGCCATAAAAGCGAACCGTACCGGACCAGCAAGGGTCCTGCTTCTCATGAGGGTCCAGAGAAAGTGGAACGGTTCCATTAGGGCGGACCTACAAATACATCTCACTGATTGGTGGACGCGCTAGGATTTTTTTCTAAAGCCTTAATGGTCCCTGACGGTCCGATTTGCAGTGGAAACACTCACGGGAATAGACCGGTCCCATCCTAACCGCTCCGAGTTTACTGACCCGAACCGATCCGTGCAGTGGAAACAAGGCATAACTGACCTGCAGATGTAGAGCAGTTTACCTGCGTGTTACCTGCATTGAGCCATAGACTTCTGTTATTACCTGTGAGTTTGGTGAGTTTTCTCAAAGTGCACCAAACCTGCAGGATATAACAGAACTCTATTGCAAAGTGCAGGAAAGCCAAAGATACGCTCCGTTGGTAACCACAGCGCATCAGTGTGAAAGCAGCCTTGGGCCCCTTTCACATGGTCAGTCCAACCTAGGGTTGCCACCCGTACGGGAATGACCTGTACAGTCCGGTTTTTGAGACTTGTGCCCGGGTTTCTGTCCTCTTCTAACCCGGACACAGCAGTATACCTGCAGTCCTGACCCTCCGTCTCACTCACTTTGCTTTTCCCCGCAACTTGTACGTGCTGCCTGCTATCCTCCTCCCCCGGGCAGCCTGTGAATCCTCGCCGCCACTGCTGAGAGAGAGTGTCAGCAGCGCAGGGGACAGAGAGAGGAGTAGAAGCAGCAGCAACAGGACAGCCCGCCCAGATCTCATTCGCAAACACTGCAGCTGTACAGGGATTTTCTCCTTATCTGCTACGGTGAGACACCCCCCTCCCCCTCTGCACTGTGACCAGAGCTGTTGACTGTGAGTGTAACTCTGAATATCTTTACTCACTAAACTGTCATTCACCCTTTTAAGAGGGAGGAGGGGGTAAATGTCTGTATTCTTCCTGACATGTGGTCTCTATCTACCAAAGGGGGGGTAGAGATGTTCCCTCCAATCACCCCTCACCTATTCCTAAATGGGGGTCCCCCTTATCACCCCCCTACTGGCTGGGGGTCTTCTAAAACTACAGGGGGCAGGGAGGCAAATTCCTGTATATCTGAATGGGGTCCCCTCTTATCACTCCCCCCCAGCTGGGGATCTTCTTTACTGGAGGGGGGGGTACTCTGTACTCTGTTTTTGTGGGGGGCGCAAACAAACAGGAAAAAAAACAATTGCAGCCACTGTGCCCATCAAACACTGCTACTGTGCCCATCAAAACACAACCACTGTGCCCATCAAATGCAGCTACTGTGCCCATAAAAACGCAGCTACTGTGCCCATAAAAACGCAGCTACTGTGCCCATAAAAACGCAGCCACTGTGCCCATAAAAACGCAGCCACTGTGCCCATAAAAACGCAGCCACTGTGCCCATAAAAACGCAGCCACTGTGCCCATAAAAACGCAGCCACTGTGCGCAATGCCCATCAAACGCAGCTACTGTGCCCACCAAACGCAGCTACTGTGCCCATGAAACACTGCCACTGTGCCCATAAAAATGCAGCCACTGTGCCCAAACACAGCCACTGTGCCCATGAAACACAGCCACTGTGCCCATGAAACACTGCCACTGTACCCATGAAACACTGCCACTGTACCCATCAAATGCCACCACTGTGCCCATCAAACGCAGCCAGTGTGCCCATCAAACGCAGCCAGTGTGCCCATCAAACGCAGCCAGTGTGCCCATCAAACGCAGCCAGTGTGCCCATCAAACAAAGCCAGTGTGCCCATCAAATGCAGCCACTGTGCCCTTAAATGCAGCCACTGTGCCCAAATGCAGCCAGTGTGCCCATCAAACGCAGCTACTGTGCAAATCAAACACAGCTACTGTGCCCAGCAAATGCCACCACTGTGCCACCAAATGCAGCACTGTGCCCAAATGCAGCCTGTGTACTCATCAAATGCAGCTACTATGCCCATCTAATGCCACCACTGTGCCAAACGCAGCCACTGTGCCCATCAAACGCAGCCACTGTGCCCATCAAACGCAGCCACTGTGCCCATCAAATGCTGCTAGTGTGCGTCGCCCGCCCGGCACTTACCTTGTTTTGGTGGGGCAGCAGTGTCCACGCTCCTCAATGTCTTCTCCCATCATCTCTTCCCATCCTCTGCGATAGGCGTCAAATCACAGCGCCTGTCGTTTCAGCCAATCAGGTAACAGATAACAGACCCAAGCATCTGATTGGCTAAGAGGCGGTTCAGTGTTAGGAAAGCAAATATTTATTTGCTTTCCTAACACACCGCTGAGTGAACAGCGACCGCCCAGCATGGACACCTTTTAGGATGGCTATTAGAGCCTATGTCTCTAATCAGGTGCTTCCAAAAATACACCGCCGCTGTAATTCAGGGGCCAGGCACGACCATAGATAGATTTTATGCAATGCATGAATCTATGGTGATAGAGAGAGAGGGAGGGGGGGGGCGCACCGCCACTGCCTTTTTATCACCTCCCCACAGTCCTCCTAGCTGGAGATCTACTTTAACTGAAGGGGGGATGGAGGGGGATTTCCTGTATTGGGGTCTCCTCTCATCACCCCCCTGCATTGCTCCTCACATGGGGGTCTTCTTTAACTGGAGTGAGAAGGGAGTTTCTGGATGAGGGTCCCCTCTTATCACCCCCTGTAGTCCTCCTATCTGGGGGTCTTCTTTATCTGGAGAGGAGAGTATTTGTCAATATTCCTGTATGGGTGGGAGTCCCTCCTAATCACCTCCATGCACTCCTCCTGTTAAGGGGTCTCCTTTTCCTGGAGAGGGGTCAGTATGCCTGGAAGTGTGTGTGAATGGGGGGGGGAGTCCCCTGACTCCATTTGGGGTTCTTATATTACTTCTTGTACTTCTGCATGTGGCTCCATAAAATACTCATCTCTCAGATTATTGCCCATGGGCAGTTGTATAGAGTCCTTCCTGCCCCTTTTCACGCCAACCTCTGTCAGCATTAGCACAGACTGTCCTTGGGGGATTATACTGGTACTGGGGGGACAGACTGACCTTAGGGGGGGGGGGGGGGGGATTGTACAGGGAAACAGACTGACTTGAGGAGGATGTAACTAGGCAACAGACTGACCGGGGGGGGGGTGTTATACTGGGGGGAAGACCAACCATCTTGCCACACCTACTGTTTACCAGGGAACCGCATTACTGCTCCTCTCGGGGCGTCCCAAGTCTTTTACAATACTATAATGTATATTGGAAATAAAATAAAAAAATTGCTGTGCACAGCTAAAGTGTTCGGGTTTGGCTTAATGAAAAGGTGGCAACCCTAGTCCAACCCAGTTGGACCCTTCATTCACCTCTAAGGAGTGGCAGATGTAAACAGACTTGTGTTCTACCTCCAATCCAATTTGCTAAAAAAAAGTATATAGCCGCGTCACGCCCTCCGAAAAAAGCCGAACTAGGACCGGCTATTTACGGCGCCTGAGCAGTCAGCTCCTGGGTCTGTGCGCAGGCGCCGAAGAGCCGAACGCTAATCGGCTGTTTCCGGAAGGCGTGACGCCTTATAGCGGCGACATACCGCGGTGCTCCCAAAATTACATGATCGATTATAAAGTAAGTACATGGAATAAAAATAAAAAAAACAGCATGCTGGCGCTGACGCCAGTATGCTGGATGGGATAAAACAAAGTGGTTTTAAGGGTGGAACTCCGCTTTAAGAAAGGCCTGGATTTTTTCCTAAATGTACATAATATAACTGGGTACTTACATTTATAGGTAAAGTTGATCCAGGGAAAATCCGCTTGCCTCTTGGGGGATCAGGAAGGAATTTTTTCCCCTGCTGTAGCAAATTGGATCATGCTCTGCTGGGGTTTTTCGCCTTCCTCTGGATCAACTGTGGGTATAGAATTATGTATATGGCATTGTATGATATTGTTGTTATTATTTTTTAAATTTTTTTTTTTATGGTTGAACTGGATGGACTTGTGTCTTTTTTCAACCTGACTAACTATGTAACTATATATGGTATATAGATCAGCAGCATCACATATATACTGATTTCGCAGCACACTGTCCGCACCCCCACACTGGTGGAGGACATAACAGCACCCCCCTGGATTGCAGAAACTGATAGCCCGTCCCCCACTTGGGGGTTGCAGGACACACTGACAGCAATCCCCCCCCCCCCCCCCAGTGAGGATCGAGGCACACTGATAGCACCTTGGCGCTCACAGGACAAGCTGACCGCACCACCCACATTCTCCTCTGGAGGGCCGGCACTTACCGGGCTGTGGCGTCCTCTCCTCCTGCTGTCTCTCCTTCAGTGGGAAGTGGGCAGCAGTGGCGGTGGAGGAGTCCACTCCTCATGCTTCCTCCGCTCTGTGTCTCCTCTTTCAAATAGGATAGTCTGGTGCTTTGGCCAATCAGGAAGCAGGTCTTACAGTGCTGCCTTCTGATTGACAGGGAGGCACTGTGGTGCGAAAATTCATTCGCTATGGTCACACAATTGGGTGTGATCAGGGTGCACTCCCTTCGCCCCAAGCCCACCTTTTTTTGAAGCCTATTAGAGCCTCTGGCTCTAGTCGGGTGATTAAAAAAAAACAAAAACACCCCTCTCACCACTGCCATAGGAATCCATGCGTCCGCTGTCCTGAAAGGGGCAGCAGCAGGGTTGGGGGGAGGCAGTGCCCATGCGCCCACAATGTATGGGCCGCCACTGCTCATAGGACAGTTCAGTGCAGTATGAAAACTCTTCCTACAAGCTTCAACACAAACTGATAGAAGTCATAAGATTGCTATATACTGCCAGCTGGTGTGAAAAGTTATTTAGCAGTTTATATTTACTAAAATAATTGCATGTCCATGTTCTGTGTATTGTGGGAGACCAGATATAGTGAATGCAGGGTCCTGGGTTTACTAACACTTTAACCCTGACTGACTGATGCTGAGCAAAGATGGTGCCATCCTGGAGAGAAAAGCAGCTGAAGACACTATTGAGGGGTGCTGTGATCTCTATGAGAGGTAATAAATACCTGTGAATGTTACACTTACACATTACATAGCATGCATGCTCTTAAAATGAAAAAAAAAAAAAATGTCTGATGTTGGGTTTTGCAAAGAATGCTGAGACTCTTAGTGTTTCTGGGTAATTTTGCATGAGTCGGTGGGTCGTCGTCGTGCGGCGGGGGACAGGAGATTGTGTACCTGCTAGAGGAACGGCAGAGATGAAAGTCCCCAGCAGCATGTACAGGGAATAGCGCAGCCCATGCAGGAGAGGGCAGTGACGCAGCTGCCGCTGGCGCTGACAGTATGATTAAAGGTTTGTATTAAAGCTTTGTTACCTGTGCTAAGCGGGAGGAAGGATTATAAAGGCGGAATGTTCTTAGGAAGCGGCGGAGGAATATAGAATTCTCCCCAGAGGGGGGGGGGGGGGGAAGCAATAGAAGTAAAACGTGATGGAGGCAGAGCTGACTGGTCCTAATAAACCACAACTGCCGACAACCAAAGAACCATTTCCCTTGTGGCTTCCTTAATGAATCCCAACTAATTACACGCTATAGTCTCCCAGAATTCTTACATAATCATCCCTCAAATTGTTTTTTTCTTTATGAGATTTTTAAAGAGAACTTTTTCATTTTTCATTAACCATACAAATGAAATACATCATTCATTAGGACCTCGTTCCCACTTGCAGTGCCATAGGAACACTCAAAAATCGCTGGCATTTCTGCAGTGTGCCAGCGTGAGCATGTGGCACCTTGTGGTGCCATTCGTTGTCAATGACGCCCCAAACCCATCGCGAAATAGATGAGTTTTTACGCATGCAAAAAACGCGCGTTTGAAATATGCGTGAGGCTCAAAAACAATGCAGCTATAAGAGCTTCAGCAACTCCGGGAAGGCCGTCCACAAGGTTTAGGAGTGTGTCTATGGGAATGTTTGACCATTCTTCCAGAAGCACATTTGTGAGGTCAGGCACTGATGTTGGACAAGAAGGTCTGGTTCGCAGTCTCTGCTCTAATTCATCCCAAAGGTGTTCTATTGGGTTGAGGTCAGGACTCTGTGCAGGCCAGTCAAGTTCCTTCACCTCAAACTCGCTCTTCCATGTTTTGTGCACTGGTCCAAATCATTTGGTGGAGGGTGGATTATAGTGTGGGGTTGTTTTTCAGGGGTTGGGCTTTTCCCCTGAAGTTCCAGTGAAGGGAACTCTCAGGCCGCGTACACACGGCAGGGAACCTCGACGGGCAGAACACATCGTTCCGCCCGTCGAGGTTCCCCGCCGGCCGTCGAAATCGGCGACCCGCCCGTCGGGAATGGCAACCAGCCATTCTTCCAGGCGGGCCGTCGAGCAAATAGAGAACGTGCTCTCTATTTCTGCTCGACGGGCTTCTCGACGGGAAGCTCGCCGAGAGTGTACACACGGCCGAGGTCCTCGCTGGAATGCAGCTTCCAGCGAGGTTCTCGCTGGTTTCCAGCGAGAACCTCGGTCGTGTGTACGCCGCCTTAAGGTTTCCTTATACCAAGACATTTTGGACAATTTCATGCAGTGCAGGACAGTCAAGTTCCTCCTCCCCAAACTCGCTCATCCATGTCTTTATGGACCTTGCTTAGTGCACTGGTGTGTAGTAGGGTGACCACATTTCCAAACTGCCATTCAGGGACTTCACCCTCGTTCACAAAAATTTGCCAATTTTAAAGGCTTATATGCAAGTATGGGGGGTCCGGGTACTGCCTTGGGGGACATGTATCAATGCAAAAAAATGTTTTTAAACATTTTCAGGAGCAGTGATTCTAATTATGCTTAAAGTGCAACAATAAGAATGAACAATTCCTCTAAATATAGTGCCTGGGGGGTCCCCTTACTCTGCCTGTAAAGTGGCACATGTGTACCATGTATGAAAAAATAAATTTCAAATAAAATTCATTCACGGTTGCAATTGCATGCATCCGGCTATTGAAAAAAAAAGCACAAAAAACATAGTGCCCCCTCCCCCTAGTCCATACTAGACGCCTTGGGCTCAGCCCCCCACCCCAAAGCACCTTGTTCCTATCTTACCCTGGCTGGTGGCTGTGATGGTATGCAGGCAGGGGGATTATCAGAATCTGTAAGCCTCCAAAGGACCCAAAGGGTCTGGAATGGACTAGGGGAGGGGACCAGCTTTTACTATGCTCTGGTTGGGCGCAGTGCATTGCAGGGCATTTGGCGGGGCGAACACCCTGGGCTGGGAAACAGACAGTTTCCACCTGTCGGCTCATCAGGTGGCTGTGTCAGTTTCATTCCGGGACGCTGTATTGTCCTGGATTGAAGGTGCCGCGGACCCGGGACAGAACTGCAAAATGCGGGACTGTCCCGGGCAATCCGGGACACGTGGTCACCCTAGTGTGTAGTCATGTTGGAACAGGAAGGGGCCAGCCCCAAACTGTTCCCGCAAAGTTGGGAGTATAAAAAAAGTCCAAAATGTCTTGGTATGCTGACACCTTAAGAGTTTCTTTCACTGGAACTAAGGGTCCAAGCCCAACCTCTGAAAAACAACCCCACACCATAATCCCCCCTCCACTAAATGATTTTGACCAGTGCACAAAGCAAGGTCCATAAAAACATGGATGTATGAATTTAGGGTAGAACTACTTGACTGGCCTGCACAAAGTCCTGACCTCAACCGACAGAACACCTTTGGGATGAATTAGAGCAGAGACTGTGAGCCAGGCCTTCAGTGCCTGTCCTCACAAATGCACTTCTGGAAGAATGGTCAAACATTCCCATAGGCACTCCTAAACCTTGTGGACAGCCTTCCCAGAAGAGTTGAAGCTGTTATAACTGCAAAGGGTGGGCCAACTCAATATTGAACCCTACGGACTAAGACTGGGATGCCATTAAATGTAATTTGCATGTAAAGGCAGGTTTTCCAATACTTTTGGTATATAGCATGACTTTTTTTATGTGTTTTTGGTTGCATTTTTTTTTTTTTAATATGGGGGATAATACTGGACATCATTCAACTCAGAGGACACCTAGTGGTAAAAAAAAATAATTACTGAGGAGGTGAGTATTGTAGCCAGATCTGCTTTAACACCTGCTGGGTGACTAACAAAACAAAATTGCCTCGAGCCAGGCTTTAAAGAAGATCTAAACACTAACTGAATTTCATTTAAACAAAAAAAAAAAATATTACTCAGAGCTACTGATCTCCTCCATCCTTCTTACATCTACTACTGTCTATATGCACGCCATTAGTGGCTGCACATCACTTCTCAGGGCTGGGTTCCTGATGGCGACAACAGTGGACCATGATTGTGCAATGTGTGTCAGAAAAGCTGCTTAAAGTCTCCATCCAGAGCATGTGTGTCAGGGTGACAACAGGAGAGCTATTGGAAGACAGGGATAGAGTGTTGTCACCCCAGCTGGCATTACAGCACTAAACATGAAAGTGAAATACTCACTAAAGTCCATGTGCCGTTCCCCTGCCGGCTGCATGGCTTAGAGATATTTAGCGTCTGCTGGTTTGCCAGTCCACTCCTCCCTATGGGGCTGATGGCTAAGAGCTAATTCGTTTACCAAGTATTAGGACTAAAATTACAATTAGTGGTTGGTCCTTGTTACAAAAATCACCAGGATTTACAACAGTGGGTAAGTGGCTTTCAAAACCACTTTAAAGTGGTTGTAAACGTAATTTTAAATAAACAGGTTCATACTTACCTGCTCTGTGTCGTTCCAAACCTCCTCTTCTCGGGTCCCCTGCCGACGCCCCTGGCTTCTCCTCTCTGTCCATTGCTCCCATAGGAATCTGCTTCCTATGGGGGCACATGTGCGTTGCTCACTCCCGAGCCTCACTGTCTGAGTCCAGTGACCCAGACAGCAGAACTCAGCCCCGCCCCCTGCTCCCTCATCAGGTTTTGATTGACAGCAGCGAGGGCCAATGGCAGGGCCAGGACAAGGGGCGGTCAGGAGGGACAGCTGCCCTGGGCACTGTGGTGTCATGTTAAATGGGGGTGGGGCATCATAAAGAGATTGGAGTGGAGGGATTTGTGTTAGAAGGAGGAAATTATGGGTAGCAGGGGGCAAGAATGGTTCTAGAAGGAGATTTGTGCTAGGAGGGGGGATTTTGGGGGGTTGTGCTAGAAAAGGTGATATGTTCTGTGTTAGGAGGAGTACTTCGGGGGTGGGGGGGGGGGGAATTATGCTAGAATAGGGAAGGGAAATTTGAGCTGGAGAAGATTTGGAGTGGGGGGGGGGGGGGGGGGGCATTTGAGAGGTTTGTGCTGGGAGGGGGATTTTTTTTAGCGGGGATTTTATGGGGAGAGGGGATTTTAGCTGGAGTGATTGTGGGGCAAAGATTAAAGATTTGTACTGGGAGGAGTGGGAATTTAAACATAGTGGGTAAGCATGCAGATTACTGCTTGTTTTTGTTGGGATGGGGGATATTTGCTGACACATAATGCTCATACATCTTGGGGGGGGGGGGGCAGGGAGAACATTTGGCATGTTCTCCCTGGGCTCTAGATGACCTTGTCTCAGCTCTGGCCAATGGCTCCTGGTTACTTACAATTTTCTGATCACGTGTACGGGCCTTAAAGCTGCAAGCATGAAAGTGAAAAATCACTCAACATATGTGTATAAGTATATGCTTCCTGATACCCCTGATGATGTCAGAACGACGAAACGTGTAGGAAGTGGCCTGGAAGTGCTCTGTGAGAGAGGTTTCCATGCAGCCGGAGGTATCTGTATATTACTGATGTTATGCTGCGTACACACGACCATTTTTCATGATGAGAAAATGTAATTTTTTTAATTGGTCGTGAAAAAAACGGTCGTGTGTGGGCTCCAGAGCATTTTTCTCAACGAGAAATTGGTCGCGCTGTAACAGACTGAAAAGCACGAAGACTGAACGCGCAAATTGTCTCTCACCAAACTTCTACTAACACGAGGATCAACAAAAGCAGCCCAAAGGGTGGCGCCATTTGAATGGAACTTCCCCTTTATAGTCCTGTCGTACGTGTTGTACGTCACCGCGCTTTGCTTGAGCATTTTTTTTCACGAACGTGTGTAGGCAAGGCAGGCTTGAAAGGAATAACGACAAATCACGTCGAGAAAAACTTTCGTTTTTTTTGCATGACATGAATAACAGTCGTGTGTACGTGGCATCGGAGTCCTCCACCTGAGCAGCATTGGAATGGTTTTAAAGTGATATTGGCAATTTTATTCAGTTATTATGCAAGTGCATTTTTTCTTTTTGTTTCTTAAAGCGGTTGTATGACCAAATAAAATAAATAAACCTGTAAGGCAAAGGCATAATAACCTAGTATGTACAACATACTAGCTCATTCTAAAAAATACTTACCTTAAAACAAAGCTCCCAGAGGGCCGCCTGGTTTACGGCTCCTGCGATGTGAGTGGCCGAAGCCGTGATGTCACTTCCCCGAATGCGTGGGAGCCCTCTGTCCCGGCAAGATACGCCGGACCTTCACTGCACATCTGCCACTGACGTCAGCGGCTGCATGCAGGTATAGGAGATATTCATTTTATCTACAGGTAAGCCTTATTATAGGCTTACCTGTAGGTAAAAATGACCAAGTGGCCAATACAACTGCTTTAATAAAAATACCACAGTCAGTGAGCACTATGTCAGATTTTGTATCCTTTTGAGCACTGATCCATACTTCAATACCTGAGCTGAGGAGATTGCTGGATTTACAAAGTAAAAGTTTTGGGAAGGATTACTTGAGCCCTGGGAGAGTCCATAGTGGTGAATGTTGGAACTTTGAATACTTTTGTGCATTCTGTACCGCGTATCTGAACCTTTCCCTTCTCTCTATACTCTACTTCCTTCACAAGTTCTATGCAACAAAAATAAAGCCTACAGTTGAAGGTTTTACATTTTGTGTGGACATTCCAATTTCTACAGACTTTCTCCCCTGGACAACAAACTTAGAGTAGGGTGACCAGCAGTGTTGTAAGTAACGGAGTTACAATAAACGCAGTTACCTAACGCAGCCCCTTTTGAGGGTAACGAGTAATCTACCTGATTACTCTTCCCCTCACAGTAACGCAGTTTCCATTACTTGGGCGGCATTACTGCAATTACATCTACCGTCACTAGATGACAGCAGAGTAATTGCTTCTCCCGGCGCTGTGAACATAAATATGGGTTGAACTCCTCTTTAGAATCATGTGACCGCTGTGATGTCCTGTCACAGCGGTCTGAAAACTCCCAATCGCAAGGAGCCCTGGATACAATGAGCCCCATCCGCCTCACACTGACCTATCACCGGGGAACAACTCACATCGATCACACACACTGTGTGGGCAACCTAATCAATGATCCGGGGAACACATGGTCGGAACAAAATGTTCCACAGAACAAACGTTCCCTATACAACACAGTGTACACAACAACATCTAGTGGTCAACATGGTAAGTGCAGGACACCTATACAGACCAATGATCAGCAGGTTATTTTTGGTCAGTGATTTCATCTCTTCAACAGAAAAACAAAGATATTAGCTGCACATACATGGTGGGACGGATGCACCTAGGCTGGGATATACACAAGATCACCATTTGTTTCCGGTTTTCTTCTCTCAAGGATCTGGCATTCTTTTGTCTTGGAGTATTAACTCACTCCTCCCTGGCAAGCGCCCGTCACCTGCTTCTCAACAAAGCATTGTAGAATATTAAAAAAAAAATCAGTTACTTTGCTGAGTAACTAATTACTTTTTCAATGTAGTAACTGAGTCACTAACACAATTACTTTTTCGGAGAAGTAATTTGTAACTGTAACTAATTACTTTTTAAAAGTAAGATGAGCAACACTGGTGACCAGACATCCCCGGTTTCAGGGGACAGTCCCTAGATTGAGGACACTGTCCCCGGAACAAGTCTGTCTCCGATTTTGTCCCCTTATTGGATTTGAACAGGGGCTGGGGCAATTTTAAAGACAGCCAGTGCAGAATTAAAAAAGAAAAATATGAATTACACACCCCCGCTCTGCCGTTCCCACTAGCTATGGGGGGTGTATTTTTTTCCATTATCTGTGCCCCTTTCTGATGATCATGTGCTGGTCGGAGCGGAGGGAATATTTATTCAGTTTTGGATACATGCCCATTCAGCTCCACTCACATGTTCTTCTGCCTTGGCTCAAGTCCTGGCCACCTGCCTGCCTGCTTATATCCTTGCCTTCCCCAGCAGAGTGATCTTCCTCCGCACCCCATCCAGTAGTAGCTTGGGGGCCCAGAGGGTAAGACTTGACAGGCTGTGAGGTGGGCGTCGACGTGCAGAGAGACGCTGATTGCCACCATTACTAGTAAAAAAAAATATGTCCCCAGATTTAATTTAAAAAATCTGGTCACCTTAACTTAGAGGTAACGTGCAAAACCCCAAATCTAAACCAGCAGCTCTTTCGGGGGTAGTGCTACACGGGACATGTGGTCACCCTAGACAGAACAGTCGTCCAATGGCAGCCCAGGAGACGGGAGTTCCTATTCGAGGCCACAAAGTAAACAGAAGATTCTCCTGTATGTAATCTGTCGGCACTCGTCCCCCGTCCTCTCCCTGTCCCCTTTAAGGCTGCAGATGGGCATCATTCAGGCTGCACTGATGGCAATAGGTTTAAAAATAGCAAACATGTTATACTTACCTGTTCTGTGTAATGGTTTTGCACAGATCAGCCCAGATACTCCTTTTCTTGGGTCCCTCACCTCACCAGCACTCCTGGTCTATCCCTCCTGTTGAGTGCCACCACAGCAAGCAGCTTGCTGTGGGGGCACTCGAGACGAGCCGCAGCTCTGTGTGTCCATTCAGACATAAAGCCGTGGCCTGGCTCCCACCCTCGCCTCCCTTCTCCTCATTGGCTCATTGACTTTGACAGCAGCGGGATCCAATGGTGTCTCAGCCAATGAGAAGGGAGAGTCCCGAACAGCCAAGTTTTTTCGGGCAACATCGCTGGATCAAGATGGGCTCAGGTAAGTATTAGGGGGGGGGGGGGCTGCTGCACATTTTTTTTATCTTGTGTTTAGACTATTTTTTTACTGCCAACTGATTTAAGCTCAGCAACTCTTCAGCACAGATGTGAAACTCCATGCGGTATTAATAGCCACTTGCTGAAGAGTCTTCACAGCTATATATGGAATGCAATCAGAATATGAAACAGAAACATTTAAAATGAGTAAAATAAGCGTCTAAAATTACTTTCGTAAAAATGTGCACTTGCCTAAAATATATCCTGGCTTCCTTTTAAAGTCAGTGTCTGCCTTGAAGAATATTTTCAGGTAGGTCCCTGCTCTCCCGCCCCCCCCCCCTCCTAAGCAGCAGAGACCTCTTGTTTTCTCCTGTAACATTAGAGGTCACTTTGTTTTGCCAGATCCATGATGGAGTCCGACGTCACTTCCTGCAGAAGCAGGGTACCCTCCGCAATCACTTATTGGCTACTGGGAGGATTATCAACAGTGACAATCATAACATCTCCTCAGCATGTGTGGTGATGCAATCCTGTGCAGCTTCTGAGGGTGACTACGCTGCAGTGAATTTACTCAAGGCCCTACAGCGTTGTCACCCACCTTGAGAAAGACTGAAGGGCTTTTTATTTTAATATATAACATATCATTTAACATTACATAAAGCCCAACTCCAGGAATTATTAAAACAAATCAAGTTTGACCTCACCCCAATAGAACAACTTTGAGATTTTTTAGACCGGAGACTGCAAGCCAGGCCTTCTCGTCCAAAATCAGTGCCTGACCTTACAAATACGCTTCTGGAAGAATGGCCAAACATTCCCATAGACCAGTAATGGCGAACCTTTTTGAGCTCGAGTGCCCAAACCGCGACCCAAAACAAACGTATTTCTTTCAAAGTGCCAACACAGAATTAAACCTACCAGCGGCTCTGTACAGAGGATGGGACTGATCATCCCTCTAAATGAGTCCTAAGGGACCAAAATCGTACGATTCTGCTTAGAAAAAAAAGGGTGTTTTTTTTAAAGGAATGCATTCCGCTTAGAATGCAGGGATCAGGAGTGCGTTATGCTCAGAATGCTGGGATCAGGAGTGCGTTATGCTCAGAATGCTGGGATCAGGAGTGCGTTATGCTCAGAATGCTGGGATCAGGAGTGCGTTATGCTCAGAATGCTGGGATCAGGAGTGCGTTATGCTCAGAATGCTGGGATCAGGAGTGCGTTATGCTCAGAATGCTGGGATCAGGAGTGCGTTATGCTCAGAATGCTGGGATCAGGAGTGCGTTATGCTTAGAATGCAGGTGTAGCGTCACCCCCCCCCCCCCCCCCCCCCCCCCCCCGTTTGATGATGGGATCGGCATGTTGAAGTTACCCTCACTTGTCTAGGGATGCACCAGAAAACACTTAGCAGTAAATTGAATGTCCAGACAGGCAATAAAGAATTTTCTCTTTGCTTTAATTTTCCAGGCCAACACAGCCTAACATCAACTCGATGAAAGAACGACAGGTTGATGAAGAAGGAGAGATTCTTAATGTCAGGCCTGGATAAATGCACAGCGAAACTCAGCCGTTAATAGCGCCAATTTGCACACGTCGCCGCTCTAATGCCCACTAGGAGGAATGGGTCTTCCTCACTGACCTGGCTCTAGGCCTCTGCCACAGGCCAATGTGAATTTAGTTAATTTTCTGAAGTCCGAACAGAGCAGATCCTCTCAGCAGCTATCTGTGCATCCGGCACCATATGACAGCAAAGCGTACCTGTCTTGACTTGGGTGCCGGATCTTCTTGGCGACGCTCGGGACCCCAGTCAATCACTGGAGTCCCTTCAGATTCGTCTCCGACCGAGACTCAGCATGGTCTGGAACTGACTAGGTGGGCCACACCGGTGGGGTCCCCGGGTGCGCACACCCTAAAGGTGGATGCCGCACCCCGTTTCCGGGACCCCTCGCAGGAGACGCCAAAGAGAACCCCGAACACCTGACCTTGTCCCAGATATACCCCTCCCCAGCATGCCCAGCGGGAGGGGAAACCCGCCAATTGGCTGCTGAGAAATGGTCAATCTGCCGGAAATCCTTCCAGCTCCCACTGCCGGCCAAGGATGACTCGCATCCCCAGAATGCAGTCCGAACCAGTGGACCTTTCCAGAACGACACAGGTCACAGATGCAGCAATCAAAATTAGGAGCAAAAATAACCCTCCCAATTAACTATTCTTTTTGAGCGCAAACCGGTGTTACACGCAAGGAGGCGCTACACAGGGATCAGCAGTGCGTTATGCTCAGAATGCTGGGATCAGGAGTGCGTTATGCTCAGAATGCTGGGATCGGGAGTCCACTATGCTCAGAATGCTGGGATCAGGAGTGCGTTATGCTCAGAATGCTGGGATCAGGAGTGCGTTATGCTCAGAATGCTGGGATCAGGAGTGCGTTATGCTCAGAATGCAGGGATCAGGAGTGCGTTATGCTCAGAATGCTGGGATCAGGAGTGCGTTATGCTCAGAATGCTGGGATCAGGAGTGCGTTATGCTCAGAATGCAGGGATCAAGAGTGCGTTATGCTCAGAATGCAGGGATCAGGAGTGCGTTATGCTCAGAATGCAGGGATCAGGAGTGCGTTATGCTCAGAATGCAGGGATCAGGAGTGCGTTATGCTCAGAATGCAGGGATCAGGAGTGCGTTATGCTCAGAATGCAGGGATCAGGAGTGCGTTATGCTCAGAATGCAGGGATCAGGAGTGCGTTATGCTCAGAATGCAGGGATCAGGAGTGCGTTATGCTCAGAATGCAGGGATCAGGAGTGCGTTATGCTCAGAATGCAGGGATCAGGAGTGCGTTTACGCTCAGAATGCAGGGATCAGGAGTGCGTTTACGCTCAGAATGCAGGGATCAGGAGTGCGTTTACGCTCAGAATGCAGGGATCAGGAGTGCGTTTACGCTCAGAATGCAGGGATCAGGAGTGCGTTTACGCTCAGAATGCAGGGATCAGGAGTGCGTTTACGCTCAGAATGCAGGGATCAGGAGTGCGTTTACGCTCAGAATGCAGGGATCAGGAGTGCGTTTACGCTCAGAATGCAGGGATCAGGAGTGCGTTTACGCTCAGAATGCAGGGATCAGGAGTGCGTTATGCTCAGAATGCAGGGATCAGGAGTGCGTTATGCTCAGAATGCAGGGGTCAGGAGTGCGTTATGCTCAGAATGCAGGGATCAGGAGTGCGTTATGCTCAGAATGCAGGGGTCAGGAGTGCGTTTACACTCAGAATGCAGGGATCAGGAGTGCGTTTACGCTCAGAATGCAGGTATGCATTTGCTGGGCATTGGGTATACCCAGCCATACATTCCATGGTAATATGGTTACTGCACGATTGTTTGGGTATGTGGATGCATAACGGCGCCTAGATGTTTTTGTTTTAGATAACGTTGTCTTTTTAGATGGTTGTATGTGGAAAATCATCTTTTTGTATTTGACCTGTTTTAATTAATACATTTTTGTCATTTTATTTTCCATCATTGTTGTGTTCTATTTTTTTGATTGCTATATCCCTGTGGCTCTATTTTGTGGCATCTTGACCATTCCTTCTCCCTTGTATGCAGCTTTTTGGCCGCTGAGCCCCACTTCCTTTTAGATAGTGAGTGGATAAACTCTCAGTAATATTTGTATACCACAGTGTGGTTCCCAGTTTTCTATTTTTTGTGCAAATACACCTCTCACCTGTCTCCAGTGTTCCCGATCTGGCAGCTCATTCCCGCCCGCACATCACCCCTGATAGATCCCAGCCGCGTGGTGAGCCGTGTTCTCTTAGGCACGCCCACCCCAGACATGTCACTGCTGGCCCCAGAGATTTGTGGGAGCTGTAGTTTGATGGGTGCGGTGTGGACAAGACCCCGTCTATGATTGGATTTGTGTGCGCGCGTATACGCACGGCCCCCCAGGCCGTTTCTACTTTGTCACGTCCACTCTGACACGTCGCCTGCTAGCCTAGGGACCTGTGGGAGTTGTAGTTTGCAGTGCGGTGTGGACTGATTTCAGTGTTTAATTGTATTTCTCCACTTTTCCTGGCGTGCCCACAGGGAGGGCTCGGTGTGCCAGCAGCGGCACGCGTGCCACGGGTTCGTCATCACTGCCATAGACACACTCCTAAACCTTGTGGACAGCCTTCCCAGAAGAGTTGAAGCTGTTATAGCTGCAAAGGGTGGGCCAACTTAATATTGAACCCTACGGACTAAGACTGGGATGCCATTACATTTCATGTGCGTGTAAAGGCCGGTGTCCCAATACTTTTGGTAATATAGTGCAGTGTTTTTCAACTCCAGTCCTCAAGGCACACCAACAGGTCATGTTTTCAGGCTTTCCATTATATTGCACAGGTGATTTGATCAGTTTCACTGCCTTAGTAATCACCACAGCCATTTCATTTGAGGGAAATCCTGAAAACTTGACTGTTGGTGTGCCTTGAGGACTGGAGTTGAAAAACACTGATATAGTGTATGGCGTGAATGAGTTGTAAAGGGTAGAGAAACAGGATAACGTACCCTATTTCCACTCCAACCGGCTGCAGTGCTGTCCTCTTCTCCCCGGAGCTCCTGTGAGCGGTCTCTCAGCATCATCGTGTACAATGCAGAGCTATTACCCCTGCATTGTACCTGGTGGGGCAAGCGTGTAGGTGAGGTGAGGTGCAGTGGCAATAATTCGCACAGTCAGGTGCAAAAGAAAACTTGTGTTGAAGTAGTACAGCAACATTTCACTCACGGTTTCCAGCATGTGACGAGAGCGGGTATCTGCCAGGCGTCTGTTAAGAGAGCAAAATGTGGCTTTGCTGTCTCGTGTCCAAGCAGGATAATGCTCTAAGGCAGAGGTGTCCAAACTTTTTTCAAAGAGGGCCAGATTTGATGAAGTGAACATGCGTGAGGGCCGACCATTTTGCCTGACATTCTTTGAACCATTAAAATTTGGTCTAAGGCCTCGTACACACGAGGGGATATGTCCGCTGAAAACGGTCCGATGGACCGTTTCAGCAGACATCTCCGCTTGTGTGTATGGGCTAGCGGACAGATTTCTCCACCCGACAGATTTCAAAGCATGCTTTGAAATCTATCCGGTGGGAATCTGTCCGCCCGACATGTCTGCTGGTTAGTACACTTACCAGCAGACATGTCGTCCCCCACCGCCGCCGCGCCGCCGCCGAATGGATTCGGCGCATGCGCGGAAGTGTTTAACTTCCTGGTGCGGTGACGTGGCGGCGTCAACGTCACCGCCACGTCACCGCGCCGTCCGGCGGCGGGGAATTTGATCCGATGGTGTGTACACGCCATCGGATCAAACTCCCGATCGGACATATCCGATGGAAATGGTCCGCGGACCGTTTTCATCGGATATGTCCGATCGTGTGTACGAGGCCTAAGTGTGTTCATCCGAGCACCAATACATGGCCCAACAAGAATTCTCTTGCCTTTGTGGCTGTGTGTGGTAAAGAGATGAGCTTGGGCGTGTTAGTTGGATATACTGTATATATCTCTTTTGTGGCCCCAACGAATCTCAGAGCGCTGCTCAAGACTAAAAATGAGCTTGGGCGTGTTATTTGGATATACCGTATTTATAGGCGTATTTAACACACACCTTCACTTTAGGAGGGACGTTTCAGAAAAAAATATGTAAATATAGAACTGTGAAGCAAAATCGGGGGCATTGCTCATCAATGCAGCCCAATCAGTGCCCATGAATGCAGCCTCACCATTCCCATGAATGCAGCCTCACCATTCCCATGAATGCAGCCTCTCCATTGCCATGAATGCAGCCTCTTCATTGCCATGAATGCTGCCTGATCTAATGCCCATCTGCAGCCTCCGAGGGGGCAGGATGAGCGCCAACAGATTACATACTGGAGAATCTCCTGTTTACACAGCAGCCTCTTTACTACAATGTCCCGCCTCATATGATAGACAGAGGAGTCATCCAATGGCAGGCCAGGAGATGAGACTTCCTATTACAGATGCCACCGGGTAAACAGGAGATTCTCCTGTATGTAATTTGACAGCACTCATTCCCCGACCCTCGCTGTCCCCTCCGAGACAGCACCGATAAATACAGTATATATCCAAATTACCAGGGGGGCCACATTAAACTGGAACGGGGGCCGGACTTTGGACATGCCTGCCCTAAGGAGTTGCAAACCTACTCTTTCCCTCTTTGTCAGGGACCTTTCCCTACCCTAACAGACGGGTGACCTGTCCCTACTCGACCAACTTGCAAATGCACACCAAACCTGGAAGTCTTAACCTCTTCGGGACTGTGCTATATCTCTATGACCCTTGGAGGCCAGAAGCGATGTCATGACATAATTTCCGGCGCTGGTGTTCTTTCAATATGTGCCCCCCATCGAATGTACAGAACGGAAGGACACCCCAGCTGAGTTGCTGATCAGCTGGAGTGACGACCTATAGCGCATGCGCACACCTTAGGAGCCTTTTTTTGATGGGAGATACCATTTCTCGGGCACAATTTAATGCTATGCAAACAGCTGAGGGACATCGTATTTGTCATTTTGTGCCTCGCTGTTGCGCCGCGGTTTTACAGTGAGGCACAATCTGACATCTACGGTGTCCCTCTGCTCTTTGGATAGCTTTTTTTTTTTTTTTTACTCAGAAAAAAGAGGGTATTATTGTGTCAAAAGAATAAAACATACAGCACATATCTGTATCATATTTTGGATAGCTTTTAATTGTGCCACTGAAATGGTATCGTCCGTCAAAAAAACCCTCCCACTATGTGCGCATGCGCTATGCTGACGTCACTCCAGCTAATCAGCAACTCAGCTGGAGTGCCCTTCCCTTCTGCGCATCCGCAGGCACTTTTCGACAGAGGGCACATATCGATAGAACACTGGCAAATGTAAACACTGACATTTATTTTTTATCTCATGCTTTCCAGCATAGAGGAGAGATGTGGGGACTTATAGATCGCAGATCTCGCTGTGAAGAGGACCTGTCACGTCCTATTCCTATTACAAGGGATGTTTATATTCCTTGTAATAGGAATAAAAGTGATCTTAAAAATAATAATTTTAGGGAAAATGTAAAAATAAAATAAACAATATTTTTTTTATTTTTTATTAACCACTTAAGACCCGGACCAAAATGCAGGTAAAGGACCTTGCCCCTTTTTGCGATTCGGCACTGCGTCGTTTTAACTGACAATTGCGCGGTCGTGCGACGTGGCTCCCAAACAAAATTGGCGTCCTTTTTTCCCCACAAATAGAGCTTTCTTTTGGTGGTATTTGATCACCTCTGCGGTTTTTATTTTTTGCGCTATAAACAAAAATAGAGCGACAATTTAAAAAAAAATATATAAAAAAACTTTTTTTTTCCTCAGTTTAGGTCGATACGTATTCTTCTACCTATTTTTGGTAAAAAAAATCGCAATAAGCGTTTATCGGTTGGTTTTCGCAAAATTTATAGCATTTACAAAATAAGGGATAGTTTTATTGCATTTTTATTAATTTTTTTTTTTTTACTACTAATAGCGGCGATCAGCGATTTTTTTCGTGACTGCGACATTATGGCGGACACTTCGGACAATTTTGACACATTTTTGGGACAATTGTCATTTTCACAGCAAAAAATGCATTTAAATTGCATTGTTTACTGTGGAAATGACAGTTGCAGTTTGGGAGTTAACCACAGGTGGCGCTGTAGAGGATGTGTGACCTATGTGTTGTGTTTACAACTGTAGGAGGGTGTGGCTGTAGGTGTGACGTCATCGATCGCGTCCCCCTATTACAGGGATGACGCGATCGATGCTACGGCCACAGAGAAGCACGGGGAAGCCGTGTTTACACACGGCTCTCCCCGTTCTTCCGCTCCAGGGACGGATCGCCGCACTGCAGCGGCGATCGGGTCCGCGAATCCCGCGGTCCCGGAGCTTCGGACCGGGTCACGGGCGCGCGCCCGCGACCCACGGCTGGGTACTAAAATCAACGTATATATACGTTGATGTGCCCAGCCGTGCCATTCTGCCGACGTAAATGTGCAGTAGGCGGTCCTTAAGTGGTTAAAGTGCCCTGAAGTGGATGCATATGTAGGTTGTGCCCCCATATAACCAATATTCAAACCACACATGTGAGGTATCGCTGCGATCGCTAAAGCGAGAGCAATAGTTATAGCACTAGACCTCCTCTGTAACTCTAAACTGGTAACCTGTAAAAAAAAAAATTAAACGTTGCCTATGGAGATTTTTAAGTACCGAAGTTTGCCACTATTGCATGAGTGTGTGCAATTTTGAAGTGTGACATGTTGGGTATCTATTTATGCGGAATAATCATCTTTCACATTATATGTTAAAACATTTTTTTTTAAATATTGTGTTTTGTATTCATGAAAGTGTTTTTTTTTTTTTTTCTAAAAAAAATTGCGTTCGGAAAATTGCTGCTCGAATACTGTGTGACAAAAAAAATTGCAATAACCGCCATTTTACTCCCTAGGATCTCTGCTATATATATATATATATATATATATATATATATATATATAATATTTGGGGGTTCTGAGTAATTTTTTGGCAAATGATGATTTCTACATGTAGGAAAGGAGTGTCAGAATTGGCTTGGGTGGCAAGGGGTTCAAAAAAATAATTGTTTTTTAAATAATTTGTATTTATTAATTTGTATGTATTGTGGAAAAAAGATTAATAAAGACAAATTGGAATATAAATAAAAAATATATATGTATATGATGAAATTAATTTACATCAAACCATAATACAATAAAAAATAAGCCAGTAGGGACTGGTAAGCTGCAATTCTATTTGTTTTTTGTTTATGGGGGGCGTTTTGTGTATGATATAAAAATTAAAAAAAACAGCATCTGTAGGATAAGTCACATTTTCCTTTAAATCAAAATAATTTTTTATCTTTCTAATTTGTAACATTTGTCGTTATTTGTCCCTTAAACCTTCCCGCAGGATGGCGTTCTATCAAGGGCAGGAGCATTGGCATCCGCCCGTCCTGTGTCATTATTCCACCATCTCTCTGACTGGTAAATACACAAGTGCCCAGTTGGGATTTAAATCCGTATCTGGACCCCCCGCCCCCCCGGGGAGAATCCAATTGATGCCTTCCTTAGAAATGTTGACATCATCTTTAAGGCTAGTCTATTGTTTTGACAAATGACCTTTAAGAGGAGATCAAAAAGAGAGAAAAGCCAGCAGTACAGCGATGACATAAAAAAATAAAAAGATAAAATAAAATAAAGGAATAAAAAAAATTAAAAAAGGAGAGAAGGAGGAGGGAAGAGAAGTGGAAACGGAGGTGGAGGAGAGAGGAACAGTAGGGGGGAAACACAGAAAAGGGGAATTAGAGAAAAAAGAGGAGGAATCACAGAGGAAAGAAGAGAGAGGGGGAGAACCAGAGAGGAGGAGGAGGAGGGGAGGAGGGCGACTCACAGACAGGCTGCTACTGCTGCTGCTGCAGGAGGAATTGGTGCAGGATCAGGAGAGAGCAAGCCACCGAGGGGGGGAGACTGACAGGGGGCGAGGAGAGATCCCCCTATCCCGACAAATCCATCCGAGGACCCCCCAAAAAAAAAAAACAGCACAGCTCCCACCTCCCCCCTCCAGAGATATGTCCAGCGAGAAGACAGGTGAGAGAGTGATCAGAATACAGATGCGCTCATGGACTGAGCAAAAAAAAAAAAAATGGGGAGGGGATATTAAGAGCGATTCCAAACGTTCTTATCCAGAAAATCACGCACCTGTGTTCCACTCGCCCCGTAATAAATGATAACGTATCTTGTCTGTGTGTCTCGTGTTGTGTTGGTCCATCACCATCCTCATCTTCGTCATCATCGTCATCCTCATTGATATATAGATGCTGGTCAGATGCAAGGAGAAGAGGAAAGAATGGGGGGGCTGTGTGTGAGTGTGTGACTGGCACCCCTAGATGTCAGCTTGTGCTAGGCCGGGTACACTGTGGGCACCTCTGTGTGTATCAGTATGTGTCCAAATACAGATGTGTCTCACCACATGCCACCTATGTGTTCATACATGTGCAATGTCACTGGGTGTCACCTATGTGTTCATACATGTCCAGTGTCACTGGGTGTCACCTATGTGTTCATAAATGTCCAGTGTCACTGGGTGTCACCTATGTGTTCATACATGTCCAATGTCACTGGGTGTCACCTATGTGTTCATACATGTCCAGTGTCACTGGGTGTCACCTATGTGTTCATACATGTCCAGTGTCACTGGGTGTCACCTATGTGTTCATACATGTCCAATGTGACTGGGTGTCACCTATGTGTTCATACATGTCCAGTGTCACTGGGTGTCACCTGTGTGTTCATACATGTCCAGTGTCACTGGGTGTCACCTGTGTGTTCATACATGTCCAGTGTCACTGGGTGTCACCTATGTGTTCATACATGTCCAGTGTCACTGGGTGTCACCTATGTGTTCATACATGTCCAGTGTCACTGGGTGTCACCTATGTGTTCATACATGTCCAATGTCACTGGGTGTCACCTATGTGTTCATACATGTCCAATGTCACTGGGTGTCATCTATGTGTTCATACATGCCCAGTGTCACTGGGTGTCACCTATGTGTTCTTACATGTCCAATGTCACTGGGTGTCACCTATGTGTTCATACATGTCCAATGTCACTGGGTGTCATCTATGTGTTCATACATGCCCAGTGTCACTGCGTGTCACCTATGTGTTCATACATGTCCAATATCACTGGGTGTCACCTATGTATTTATACATGTCCAGTGTCACCTATGTGTTCTTACATGTCCAATGTCACTGGGTGTCACCTATGTGTTCATACATGTCTAATGTCACTGGGTGTCATCTATGTATTTATACATGTACTGTGTCACTAAGTGTCATCTATGTATTTATACATGTACATACATGTATATGTATGTGTGTGTACAGTATGTATAGAGTATATGTGTTGAGTGTCTATATATAGAATACTGTGGCTGTCCCTGTCACTTCTTGTGTGTTCTGACCTGTTATTGCCCCAGGAGGTTGTAATCCGCAGCTCTGTGTGACAGCGTCCTCTCCTCTCTCACCCTATCTGTGTCCGCTTCACTTTCTCTCTCTCTTTCTTTCTGTCACTCACATCCACTGTCTTTCTCTCTCCATCACTCTCCTTCCCTCTCTAACTTCTATCTCTATCTTACTCCCTCTCTGTACACTTTTTTTCTCTCCAATTTCTCATTTCCTATTTTTCTGCTTTTCTCTCTCTCTTTCATTCCCTCTCCTTCACTTTTCTCTCTGCCACTCCCTCTCTTCCACTCCATCTATTTCCTTCCTTCCTTTTAATTTTTTACCTCTCTCTGTTTCACTCCATCTCTTTCTTCCTCTATTTCCACTTGACTCCTTGTCTTACTCCCTATGTATCTTTCACTCATATCCTTTCTCATTCTCCCTCTCTTTGTCACTCCCTCACTTCTCTCTTCCACTCCCTTTGGCTTTTTCCTTCATTCCTTCCCTTTTTTCATCTCTCTCTCTCTCTCTCTCTCTCTCTCTCTCTCTCTCTCTCTCTCTCTCTCTCTCTCTCTCTCTCTCTCTCTCTCTCTCTCTCTCTCTCTCTCTCTCTCTCTCTCTCTCTCTCTCTCTCTCTCTCTCTCTCTCTCTCTCTCTCTCTCTCTCTCTCTCTCTCTCTCCTCTGTGTCCTAAAGTGTTACTAAACCCAGGATCCTGCATTCATTATATCTGGTCTCCCACAGTACACAGAACATGCAAATGCAATAGTTTTCCTAAATATAAAACTGCTAAATGCCTTTTCTCATTAGCAGTATAAAGCAGTCTTATGACTTCTATCAGTGTTTGATTAAAGCTTGTAGGAGGAGTTTTCATTTTGCTCTGAGTGTCCTATAAGGCCACAGGACCCCTGACCCTCTGTCTGGACAGTGCTGATTGGCCCTGTGCTGATCACATGCACCCCCTATGAAAAACAAAACTCTATGGCCCTTGGGTTATTCAGGAACTACAATTCCCATCATGCATAGGATGTCAGATTTTTACAATGCCTCATGGGATGTGTACTTCTGCAACAGCTGAAGGGCCGTGGTTTGGAGATATTAGGAGATAGATTGGGGAGTGTAGAAGAAGGGGAGGCTCAGAGAAGCCAGGATCAAACAAACTATTTACCCAATACAGAGGATTAATCCTACCTATACACACTGATCTTACTTTTGTGGGTTTCGTAAAACTTGAATTCGTCTTTTTTTCTGTCTCATCTCTCTCTATTTTTTGCTTCTTATTTTCTTTCCTTCCCTTTCTTTCCCCCTCTCCTTTCCCCCCTCTTTTTATTTCCCTTGTTTCACTCTCCCTCTTTCTCCTTGTTTTCCCCAGGCCCTCCAGACTCCGGACCCCACAGCTCTCCCCCACCTTATAATCAACCCGGAGGGGAAGGCCCCTGCAATGGGGTTATTCCAGGTTATAATGATCCACCACCCCAGCCATCCAGCGCCACCCTTCCCCGTCAGGACGCCCAAGGATACCTACAGGAAACGCCTTTCACAGGCCCACCACCAACCCCCCAGGGGTATGTGGTCCAGACGCACACTCCCACGGGGACCATGCCAGTAGGAGGGTATGTGCAACAATCTGCCGGGTATCCAATGCACCTTCAACCCTGCACGGCCTATGTTCCAGTATACCCCATGGGAACGGTAAGTACTGGATAAAAGATGAAAGAAAATCAAACACAGTTTGCATGGAAGATTGACTTTAAAGAGAATCACTCACAACTGGGCAAGGATCTCAATATTCAGGTTCAATATACCTGTGCAGGCTTACCCATGAAGGATGTATACAACACTCTCCTATTGTTCTTTACCTGCTTTGCCTGAGCTTGATTCTTGGTTATTAGAGTCAAGGGAGAAAGATTTGCTGGGGTCTGACTGCTCCTCGCTGTCTGCTGCCTGGCACAATGCTGATATTATGGAGTTCTCAGGCGGCGTACACACGTACGAGAACCTCGACGGGCGGAACACATCGTTCCGCCCGTCGAGGTTCTCGGCCGGCCGGCCGTCGCAACCAGCCATTCATCCCGACGGGCCGTCGAGCAAATAGAGAGCCTGCTCTCTATTCGCTCGACGGGATTCCCGACGGGCGGGGCGAGCCAGGAGCGTACACACGGCCGAGGTTCTCGCTGGAATGCAGCTCCCAGCGAGGTTCTCGCTGGTTTCTAGCGAGAACCTCGGTCGTGTGTACGCCGCCTCAGAGTATAGTCAGGTAGCTGACTCTCAAGTAACTAAAGCTAAATAACAGGGATATTATAATTCTTTCATAGTTTAACTTTTTTTTATTTTATTTTTTCGTTTTGTATGGTGTGGAAGGATAACAACCACCAGGGCCGCCATGAGGGGGGTACAGACAGTACACCTGTAAGGGGCCCAGAGGGCAACCCCCCTTTTTTTTTGTAAAGGGCCCGGATAGAAAACATTAAGGTGAAAAACTCGAGGCTTTGCAACCATAGAATAGTATGGATAGGCAAATAATACAGTTAATTGAAACTATTGTTAAGGCCAGCCATAAACACAGTTCGAATCTCGTTCGGTTCAGCAGGAACCGGCCGAGATTTGAACCATTAATAGGCAGGTTGACTGTACCAAGTTGATCGATCAATCAACTTGGGTATAAGTTACAACCAGCCTGGTGGATTCGCTTGTGATTATCACAAGCAGCTGCTATAGCCCCTGGAAATAATCACTATCTTCTCCCAGAGGGGATGGCTTCCAACTTATTCCGCTGGGAGGAGACAATGTCTGGGCAGGAATGATTCCCCTGTCAGCACTGTCTGTGTCAATGAGGGAATCATGCAACCCGTGGTTGCAGGAAATACATTTTCACCATATATGGGCTGCCTAAGCAAGGTAATACAGCAAAGGAACAATGCAAAGGAGCCCCCTTTAAGATACACCCACCCATCCTGCAGTACTGAAGATGTACAGTAAACAATAGCTCTAGGACTGAGAGATTTCCTTAAGTGAGCAAAGAAAGGAGTACAAAAAAAAAGAAAAACACAAGGGTAACTCACTTGTGGACCCTCATTTGGAAGACAAAGTTTAAGCTTCAGAATGTTTGTCAAAGCTACCACCTACAATTAAAACTATGTATTGGGTTATTTTTGCCGGCTTAGTTGGGGCCCTTAGTTGGTGCGCAGTGAAGGGTGCAGTCCTTTTAAGATGTTAAGGAAACAGATTAATCCCTTTCATTGGTAAAGTAATTTGCAGAGTTCTTCTTTGTATGCAGGATTGGTAAGAAAAGTCACTTTAAGAATGTTAATATGGAGACAGGAGTCACTTTGGTGGTTAACATGCTGGTAACGGTCACTTTAAGAAAAGAGAGGTGGGAGGGTGGTAAGATGTATGTCACTTTTAGGTGGCTTAAACTTGGGTCAAAGTAAACACAAGTTCCGCCTAGCATGTGATAATGGGGTTAATTCCGTCAGATAACCTGCAGGCAATATTGGTAGAAGCGGTTAAAGTGGTAGACTGCTATGGTTAAGCTCTGGCACATTGGTTGATTGCAAAAGCATGGCAGACTTCAGCAATTGATGTGCTATGGAATCTGTGTCGATTGCAGAGGCCTGTCCTGTTACTGTACAGTGTCCTTAAACTTGGAGTGACTTCAACAGCAAACACACTTGCAACCAGGGTAATTTTAAGTGGGTTAGGAACCCTCTCACCTGATCCCTATGCCAAGGAAAGCGTTGGATGGGGGGCCCCCCTTTGCTCTTTAAAGATGTGGTGGCGATGATAACCTCCAAATCCGATGTCGAGCAGGTCACTAGTCTTCCTTCTCAGGTCACCCAGCTTTCAGATGGCATTCATGGCTTCCTGGGCCAACCTGGGCCCACATGGCTCCACACAGCTCCCCTTCACATGTCCTTCCAGCAGCCAAGTCTCTTTCTCTCTCCCCACCTTGTATTTCCGGGCTTTTTCTTTTATATGATCCCGCCCCCTGGCAAGTGCTCCTGGGCTTTGTAGTTTGATCTCAGCTAAACTGTAGGAAAAGTTCTGCTTGCAGCATACAAGTTCCAGCGACCCTGCACTCCTGTATTGGACATTGCAATTAACAGAGCTGTTTAACACTGCCATCTTGTGGACAAAATAAAGATCTGCATTACAGTAACAATGCACAGTGTTACAATGGTAATGATATTTCTATAAAAATAACTTTCTGTTTTGATTGCATACCTTATTTTAGACCCAGTGATGTCATCACTGCGTCTCTATGTTTCTGTATGCAATGCAGGCAGATCATTGCTGGTGGGAGCAGGGACCAGGTCTGTCCCCGATTTTGTCCCCAGATTGGATTTAATAGGGGGCAGGGGCAATTTCAAAGACAATCAGTGCAGAATTCAAATAAAAAAAATAGAATTACACCCCTCCGCTCCACCATGCCTACAAGCATAGGGGGGTTGTATTGCTCCCATTATCTGTGCCCCTTTCTGATGATCATGTGCTGGTCGGAGCGGAGGGAATATTTCTTCAGTTTCGGGTCCATGCCCATTCAGCTCCACTCGCATGTTCTTCTGCCTTTGCTCAAATTCTGGCCAACCACCTGCCTATCTCCTTGCCTTCGATGGCGGAGTGATCTTCCTTCGCTCCCCTCCCAGTAGTAGCCGGGGCCCGGAGAGTGGGACTTGAGAGGCTGTGAGGAGAGCGGCGACGGGCAGAGAGTTGCTGATTGTTGCCATTATCAGTAAAGAAAAAATATATCCCCGGATTTCATTTTAAAAATCTAGTCACCTTATCCTAAGCAGGCTGCATTTGCATGCAGATCGCCCTAGGTAACACCTACATGTGATACTGGGCCTCTGTGACTGCAAGAACTGAAATCAAATAAATGAAAGGAGCTGACCAGAAATGAGGTGCTCACAGTGTGCAGTGAAATCAGAGTGAGCAATTTCAGTACAGGAGAGGAGCCGGTACAACTGTGTAAGACTAAGGGAAAGGCACGGCTGGCCAGAGACCCGAACTAAGCCAAAATCAGCTGTGATCGGGTCTCGGATCTAGTAACCTGGAAGTGAAGTCATGACATTACTCCTGGTTTACTGGAGACGTAAAGGCGCCTAATTTAAAAAAAATACAGCATTGAAAACAGCCAAACTTGGCATTTTGAATGCTTTCAACTGCAGGGGAATTTAGGGTCTTGTAGACCTCAGATCTCTCTATAAAGAGTACCTGTCACTGCCTATTATATTCCTTGTGATCCTTGAGTTTACATTCCTTGTGACAGCAATAAAAGTGATCAGAATTTTTTTTTTTTAACCACTTAAGACCCAGACCATTATGCAGGTTAAGGACCTTGCCCCTTTTTGCGATTCCGCACTGCGTCACTTTAACTGACAATTGCGCGGTCGTGCGACAAAATTTGGCATCCTTTTTCCCCAAAAATAGAGCTTTCTTTTGGTGGTATTTAATCACCTCTGCGGTTTTTATTTTTTGCGCTATAAACAAAAATACAGCGACAATTTTGAAAAAAAAAATATATATATTTTTTTTTACTTTTTGCTATAATAAAAATCCCCCAAAAATATGTTAACATTTTTTTTTTTTCCTCAGTTTAGGCCGATACGTATTCTTCTACTTATTTTTGGTAAAAAAATTGCAATAAGCAAGACCTCCTCTCTAACTCTAAACTGGTAACCTGTAGAAATGTTTAAAGTGACAGCTATGGAGATTTTTTAAGTACCATATTTTGTCGCCACTTTACAAGTGTGCACAATTTTAAAGCATGACATGTTGGGTATCTATTAACTCGGTGTAACATTATCTTTTACATTATACAAAAAATTATGCAATCTTTACTGTTTTTTAATTTTTTTATTCATGACAGTGTATTTCTTCCCAAAAAAATTGCATTTAACCTCCCTGGCGGTATGATTCTGTCTGGAATTACGTACCAAAAGCGGTACAATTATTTTGCATGGAAATTCTGCGTTTTATACTGTAGGCCTGCAATTTTTAGGAATAACTTGCTTAAATTTGTCCAAACCAGAGTCTAGTAGACATCCCGGGTATGATAAAGTTTGAAACACAAAATCATAAAATTATAATATAATAAATAACTATAAATAATTATAACAAATAATAATGTAATTATAATAAAAATTATTCACTAATGTAATCAAATCAAAATCACTGAAATTTGCTCAGTTGCAGAATTGTCACTGTCATTACTTTTATTTTTTTATGACGAATTTTCCCACAAATCGCTAACGCTCAATTCTGCAAGTGATTATAATTTATTATCGCTGTTTTCTAGCTGCTCTAAAATCACTTTTGACATAAAGGGACACTTTTGGTTGCTATGGACAATCTACAGTTTGCAGGGAGAAAAAAAATGTTTTTATTATGTAAAAGAACATGCAGGGCACTGGGACAGGGGGGGTGTGTATTTTTTACATACAGTACTGTAATCTATAAGATTACAGTATTCTGTATGTAATGTGTTTGTTTACATTTTTGAATTTGCCGCCGGTCTCCGCCCCCGTGCGCCGTTACGTCGCATGGAACGGAGATCGGCGGCGCGCGGGCACTGTGTGAGTCGAATGGAGGACGCCACTCGCTCACACAGCGGGGATGCATCGCTGGATCCAGGGACAAGGTAAGTACAGTACCCCGCCTGGATCCAAGGTAAGCCAGCGCGCGCTGCAGGCTCTGCATATTGACCCCGAGCGCGACTCGTGGATATCGCTATTTACCTAAAAAATCCAACCCGAGTCGCGCTCGGGTTTACCGGCAGGGGGGTTAAAAGACCGCTGAGCAAATACAGTGTGATATAAAATATTGCAACAATTGCCATTTTATTCTCTAGGGCAGGGGTGGCAAACACAAGGCCCGCGGGCCGAATCCGGCCCGCCAAGCCTTGTCATGTGGCCCACCAGCCTCCACCGATTGTTAGAGGCCCGCGGGCCAGTGCCACCCGCTCTGTGGTCTGTTGATGTTCAGGCCGCACAGCGGGAGGTAAGCAGCGCCCGCGGGCTGCACAGGGTTAACACAGGTCGCGGCCGCCGCTCACCTAACGCTATGCGACCGTGCCTGTGTCATTTCCGGGCTACGTTAGCGGCTGATTGGCTGAGCTGTGTGTCTCTCTCACACACAGCTCAGCCTCTGAATCAACGCTGACAGTTCGGCTGCTCAGACACTTCTCCTCCTCTTCCTGCCTCTCTACACTGTCTGGCCCGCCCACACCCCCTGTGTCTGCCCCGCCCACACATTCCCGGGAAAAGGAAGGAAGATTGAACATGTTTGAAAGCTGCAGGCAGCCCGCCCCTGACCCTCCATCCTGGGGTGAGTAAGCTCACCCTCTCCCACCTCCCAGTGTATAGTTAAAATGAGTTTAAGGGGTGCTCTGTGGACTCTGATGCAAGAGGGGGGCTTTGGTGGGCAGAGCCCCCCTTACATCAGAGTTCCCCCTTTACATCCGAGTCCACAGCATTACAAGGGGGTCTGTGCGGACTCTGATGTAATGGGGGTCTGTGCGGACTCTGATGTAATGGGGGTCTGTGCAGACTCTGATGTAATGGTGCTCTGTGCAGACTCTGATGTAATGGTGCTCTGTGCGGACTCTGATGTAATGGGGGTCTGTCCGGACTCTGATGTAATGGGGGCCTGTGCGGACTCTGATGTAATGGTGCTCTGTGCGGACACTGATGTAATGGTGCTCTGTGCGGACTCTGATGTAATGGTGCTCTGTGCGGACTCTGATGTAATGGTGCTCTGTGCGGACTCTGATGTAATGGTGCTCTGTGCGGACTCTGATGTAATGGTGCTCTGTTCGGACTCTGATGTAATGGTGCTCTGTGCGGACTCTGATGTAATGGGGGCCTGTGTGGACTCTGATGTAATGGTGCTCTGTGCGGACTCTGATGTAATGGTGCTCTGTGCGGACTCTGATGTAATGGTGCTCTGTGCGGACTCTGCAATGTGTATGTAGCGCACCCCTGAATCCCTGCACTGTGTAAATAGCGCACCCCTGAATCCCTGCACTGTGTAAATAGCGCACCCCTGAATCCCTGCACTGTGTACAAAGCGCACCCCTGAATCCCTGCACTGTGTACAAAGCGCACCCCTGAATCCCTGCACTGTGCACGTAGCGTAATCCTGACATAAACCTGAACTCTGCATTCTGTATGTAGTGCGACCCATATACAACCGGCCCTTTGAGGGCAACCACACTGCTGATGCGGCCCTCGGCGAAATTGAGTTTAACACCCCTGCTCTAGGGTCTCTGCTAAAACATATATGTATAATGTTTAGAGGTTCTAAGTAATTTTTTAGCAAAAAATACGGATTCAGCAAGTGTCAGAAAAAGGCTAATGCTGCGTACATACGAAAAATTCTATTTTTTTAATTGGTTGTGAAAAAACGGTCGTGTGTGGGCTCAAGAGCATTTTTCTCGACGAGAAAAACATCCGATTTTTTTTTTTTTAGAACCTGCTCTATTTTTTTTTGCGTCATTTCTCACGTCGTGAAAAACGATCGTGTGTACACTTTAACGAGGGGGGGGAAACGCACATGGTAGTTTGGAAATGTGATCACCCTGGTCGCCGCCTATTCTTAGATGCGGTGGCTACATCAGTTTTCTTTTCCTTGGCTTCCCCCCTCTGTTTTCACCTGTTTATCTACCCAGTAACACCCCTCCTGTATTAGAGTGCCCCCCCACTCTGTATGAAGGCGCACAGGAGGCATTTTTTTTTAACAAAGTAATACAGAAGGCACCTTTAGACAACAACATTGTTAGCCTGGGGGAAGGGGAGTGTTAGATGTTCTTCTAGCAGATTCAGATACAATAACAGATTGAAGCAAACAGTTTTTTCCTTTTTGGGATAAAAGTTGATCACTGTTAGCACCCCTGCTAGTGTTAAATGGTTTGTCTCATCCATACATTCAGACTTAGGCCCCTTTCACATTGGAGCGGGAGCTGCGGTGGCGGTACAGCGCCGCTATACCGCTGGGATTGCAGCAGGAATCGGCCGCTAGCGGTGCGGTATTAAGGGAAAGGGAGTCAGCGCTCCAGGTGGGTCTTGTAAGCAATTAAGGAACCTCTCGGAACACCAAGCACTAACATAGTGTGAAACGCGTCGGCTGTCCTTTCCTGTGGCTGTGTTTGTTTTGTATGCCCATTTTTTATCAATAAAGACAACTTTTTCTTTGGAAGTTCCCCTGAAGTGCGGCTGTCCATCTCCTTTCCTTACCTTCTACGGTGCGGTATTAACCTCCGCTAGCGGCCGATAAAGGGTTAATACCGCCTGCAATGCGCCTCAGAAGAGGCGCATTTCGGGCGGTATTGCCGCGGTTTCCCATTGTTTTAAATGCGAAGGAGCGGTAAAGGAGCGGTATACAAAGATGCCCTCGGGCTTTCACATTGAGTAGGTAGTGAAGGAGTTTTTCAGGCGGTATAGCAGCGCTATTTTTAGCGCTGTACCGCCTGAAAAACTCCTCAGTGTGAAAGGGGTCTTACTGACCAGATCACCAGATGAAAATAGAAGAAAGAAAGCCTTTAAAAGGAAACAAATGCAGCCATGTTTAATTACTATGAAGTACAATATGCAGAGTATGTCAGTTTCTTAGGACTGGTTCAAAAACGCACTCCAGATCTGTTCTGAATGCGCTTCTGCATGCGCTTTTTTAATGCGTTCCGTTTTTTTTATGCATTTCTGCATGCATTCTAGGTGCCTTTTTTTTCTTCTTGTCTCCTGTTGCATTTTTGATGCTTTCCAGTGCATTTCGTTGCATTTATAATGTGTTTTAACGTGTTCTATTACAATCCAGTGCAGAGCAAAATGCAGCATGTGCTACTTTTTTTTCTGGAACTGACCGCACTGCTATGAACTATGCTATTGGAAACTATATAACCCACAATCCATGTGTTGTTGATGCAGAAAAAAAAAAGTGGAGGAAAGCGGACATCTTGTCACACCCACCGGAGTTTTGCATTTTACACGTAAAGTAGTGAAATACAGTACTTAGTATTCCGCCTGACTGCTTAGATGTTAAATTCTAAAAGCAGCGACATGCCTGCTGATTTCATAGGTTTGCTAATCTGACAAAAGTTTGCTGCTTTTAAAATTCAACATCTAAAAATGTAGACAAAGTTCTAAGTAATGTATTCGACTATATAAATTGACTTTACTGTGTAAAATGCAGAACTCCTGTGGGTGTAACAAGATGTCCGCTTACGCCCTTCTCACTGTATCCTTAAGAGCTTGCGGACCGCTGCATGTACATTTACGTCGTCAGAATGGCATGTACAGGTACATTGGCTTACCTGTACCTCCCTGCCTAGACGTGGGTCGGGGGTCCGATCGGGCCCCCCCGGTACATGCGGCGGTCCCCGTGGCTGCAGGAGCGATCTGGGATGAGGGGGCGGCTGTTGGTTTTTGTCCGCCCCCCCCTGGATCGCTCCCAGCCAATCTGCATGCTCCCCCGTGTGTCACTTCCTCTGCCTGTGTAACACAGGAAGAGGGAAGTGATGTGATCTCTGCTCTCGGCGGTATTTTCAACCACCGCTGAGGAGAGATCACATCACACAGTAAGTCTGCACTAACACTACACTGACACACACTACACATAGTCACATTAACCCCTTGCGATCAGCCCCCCCCGTCACAGTGTCACTGAATGCAGTGATCATATATGTACTGATCACTGCATTTAGTGTCAGTGTGACAGGCAGTTAGTGTTAGGTTCAGGGTAGCCCCCGTACCCCCCCTAATAAAGTTTTTACCCCTTGATCACCGCCCTAGTTAACCCTTTCACTCCCTATTGCCAGTGTCACTAAGCGATAATTTTTCTGATCGCTGTATTAGTGTCGCTGTTCCTGCTAGGTAGCTATTTTTTTTTTTTTACTAAAGACATGTGGCTGAATACATTTTGGCCTAAATGTTTAACTAAAATTTAGTTTATTTGATTTTTCTTATAACAAAAAGTAAAAAATATAGTTTTTTTCAAAAATGTCGCTCTATTTTTGTATATAGCGCAAAAAATAAAAATCACAGAGGCGATCAAATACCACCAAAAGAAAGCTCTATTTATGGAAAGAAAAGGACGCAAATTTTGTTTGGGAGCCACATCGCACAACCGCGCAATTGTCTGTTAAAGCAACGCAGTGCCGAATTGTAAAAACCCCTTGGGTCATTTAGCAGCATATTGGTCCGGTCCTTAAGTGGTTAATGTGAAGGAGTATGGGGAGTAGCAAAATGGTGGCACCAGAACATCACTTCCGTTACACATTCAGACGGGTCGCCTAATCTGATGAAACACCTGGAATGACAGGATTGCATTTGCTTGTGTCCTCATGCAAACTGTCAAACCATCCAATAGGTGGCGTCATTCACATGCGCAGGACCATGGCAGTTGCGGATCAAACATAGGTCAAGATGGCAGCTTCCTTGGCTGAAATGTATAGGAGTGTTTAGTTCCACTTTAAGATAAACACTAGGGGCCAGATCCACAAAACTATCTCCAGATACGCCGCCATAATTTCAAATCTGTGCCGGCGTATCTTTGTTTTGTATCCACGAAACAAGATACACCGGAATTTTGCTTAGATACGACTAACGTAAGTCTCTTACGCCATCGTATCTAAGTTGCATTATTACACTGCCGGCAAGGGGCGGTTCCGTAGAATTTCCGTGTAGAATATGCAAATTAGCTAGATACGCTGATCCACGAACGTACTTGCGGCCGGCGCTTTTTTTTTTATGTCGTTTTCCGGCGTAAAGTTACCCCTGCTGTATAGAGGCGTACTCAATGTTAAGTATGGAGGTCGGGCCAGCGTCGAATTTTACGTCGTTTGCGTAAACCGTTCGCGAATAGGGATTTGCGTAAGTTACGTTCACGTCGAATACATTGACTATTTGCGACGTAATTTCACGCATGCGCACTGGAATACCTCCACGGACGGCGCATGCGCCGTACAAAAAAAAGTCATTTACATGGGGTCACAATAATTTAACATAAATCACGCCCACATCTTAGAAATTTGAATTGCGCGGCCTTACGCCAACACACATACACTACGCCGCTGTAACTTACGGCGCAACTTCTTGTGGATAAGGAACCTGCCGCTATAAGTTACGGCGGCGTACTGTATCTTAGATACGATATGTATGCCTAAAGATAGGCAGTTCTTTGTGGATCGGGCCCATGTGGTTGATCCTCCCCTCTAGCCACCAACCTAAACTGTGCAAAGTTGTCTGGAGGGGCTGGCACATATTGCCCAAGCCGTGATGCTTTGCTTTGCTGCATGGCAAAAATGATATGGCATTTGGCCAGGGGAGGGCTGGCAGGGGGGGCAGGGTGGAAATCTCCCCCCGGGCTGGTGACACTATGCACAGCCACTGGCCGCCACTACCAAATGCTGTTTTTGCAGAGCAGGAATATGCCTGCTGGAGCTCTGTTAACACAGCACACCGCCGCTGCTCACCTCCCACTGTGCAGCGGTGCCTGTGTCAGCTTCGAGGTAGATGGCTGCAGAGCTGAGCTATGTCTCGTCTCACACATAGCTCAGCCTCAGCGCACACCAGCGCTGACATCCCCTTCTCTCTCTGCACAGACACAAGGACTCTGATGTAAGGGGAGGCTCTGTGCGGACTCTGATGTACTAGGGGCATCTGTGCGGACTCTGATGTAAGGGGGGCCTCTGTGCGGACTCTGATGTAAGGGGGGCCTCTGTGCGGACCCTTGTGATCATGAACAATCTTAGACTGTTTTCCTCGATCCATCACTTTTCCATGATCTATGGGCCACTTGACTGAACTTGCCCCCCAGGCCTAAGGTTGCCAGCCCTCCCCTGAATTTGGCGTATAATGGGCAGTACCGCCGCCTTATGTAACCGCCAACCAAATGCTCGGCTCATGGTTGCAGCTTAGAATTTCAATAAGAAAATCCCTGAAAATGGCATTCAGAAGATGAAAGTATTGTCTCCTGACTGCCTGGTAGCTGCTGCTCTCTACTGCCCTCTAAAAAGCGAACTACCATGGATCGCCTTTCAGAGGGGCAGTAGAGAGTGCCACTTATGTGAACAAGGCCTGATTGTCATAATAGGAATCGTACATTGTATCATTCATTGGCTTGACTCCAAGCAATTAAATATCATGGCATTCATTGCCTGTTACTTTTCCCCCTGAAATGAAATGTCGAGGAGTGTGCTGGGTATGCACAAAGTCCTTCCCTAGTTGCCACTTGCCAGGTTTCTGCTATATTTGCATATATGCCAGCACAGCTACACCATCTGTAATAGGACACTGTAGAGCTCTGCTATCAAGCACAGTTTGCAGTTTTGTAGTTCTATACTAAATCTGAGAACAGCTGTTGGAGACAAACGCATTAACCCCTCGTTCACATTGAATGTGGCTTTGAAATGGCACAACTTCATCTAAAATCGCACCATTTCCAAGCTGCATGTCAGTGCGACTTTGAAGACATCTGTGCAGCTTCATGCACAGATGTCTATGCAAGTCGCACCTAAAATTGTCAAAAGTAGTGCAACTACTTCTTCAAATCAATGCGGCACCGCAAAGTTGGCGTCGCACAGATTTGAACCAGTGCCGTTGTAGACAATAGGGTGAGACTTGTCATGCGATTTCACATGTCAAATGGCATGACAAGTCGCTCCAGTGTGAACAAGGTCTTAAGGGTCAGTCCAAAGACCCCAGCAATGAGTTCCTTACTCTGGGATAAAGTGTCACTGCTCCTGCATCTCCTGCCATGAAAAATAAGCAGTGATTGTGCAACTGCTTGTAATGATCCTGGCAGGTGGGCGGAGTTGGGAACACAGGTGAAAAGATGCCATAGACCGAGTCCCCTGAAGATATAAAATGACAGTTTGAGAATTAAAGGGGTTGTAAAGGTTTGTTTTTTTATTTTCTAAATCGGTTCCTTTAAGATCGTGCATTGTTGGTTCACTTACCTTTTCCTTCCATTTCCCTTTTACAAATTTTTTTTTCTTTGTCCGAATTTCTCACTTCCTGTTCCTCCTCAGTAAGCTTGTCCCCATCATTCAAACCGTTCTGGCTAGAGGTTAGTCGGCGTGCTCGCCCCCTCCCCCCCTGGGAGTACATCCCTATGGTGTTCACAGCGTCTCCCCGCAGGGATGTAGTCCCAAGGGAGGGGTCGAGCACGCTGACTAACTCCCAGCCAGAACGGCTCGGATGATGGGGGCAAGCTTACTGAGGAGGAACTGGAGGTGAGAAATTCAGACAAAGAAAAAAACATTTAGAAGGGAAATCGAAGGAAAAGGTAAGTGAACCCACAATGCACTAGCTTAAAGGGGTTGTAAAGGATTTTTTCCCCCCTAAATAGCTTCCTTTACCTTAGTGCAGTCCTCCTTCACTTACCTCATCCTTCCATTTTGCTTTTAAATGTCCTTATTTTTTCTGAGAAATCCTCACTTCCCGTTCTTCTGTCTGTAACTCCACACAGCAATGCAAGGCTTTCTCCCTGGTGTGGAGAAAGCCTCTTGAGAGGGGAAGGGACAAGCAGGAGGGTCAGGACACTCTCCTGTGCAGATATAGAAAGGAGCTGTGTGTTAGTGGGCGTCCTGACACTCCTGCTCGCCCCCTCAAGAGGCTTTCTCCACACCAGGGAGAAAGCCTTGCATTACTGTGTGGAGTTACAGACAGAAGAACAGGAAGTGAGGATTTCTCAGAAGAAAGAAGGACATTTAAAAGCAAAAATGGAAGGATGAGGTAAGTGAAGGAGGACTGCACTAAGGTAAAGGAAGCTATTTAGGGGGGAAAAAATCCTTTACAACCCCTTTAAAGGAACCTATTTAGAAAATCAAAACTTTACAACCCCTTTAAAATCCCACTTTGATTTTTATTTATTCATGTGTTAGGTTTCCCAGAAGACAAAGTACATTCAGTTGATAAAATGTGTTGCCCTACACAAAAAAAGGAAGGGGAACCAAGTGTAAAATTTGTTGAAATTAGTAACAATTCAGCAATTGAACCAACCCAAAACATCAAAATTCATATAAACATAAATTCACTTGCACATAAATGGATACATATCAAATTAACCACTTAAACCCCAAGCCTCTTTTTTTTTTTTTTGCTAGAAAATTACTTAGAAACCCCAAACATTATACATGTTTTTTTCTAACACCCTAGAGAATAAAATGGTGGTCGTTGCAATGCTTTTTTTGTCACATCGTATTTGCGCAGCGGTCTTATAAACGCACATTTAAAAATTTTACAGGTTGCATGTTTTGAGTTACAGAGGAGGTCTAGAGCTAGAACTATTGCTCTCGCTCTACCGATCGCGGAGATACCTCACATGTGTGGTTTGAACACCGTTTTCATATGTGGGTGCTGCTCACATATGCGTATGCTTCTGCGCACGAGCTCGTTGAGACGGGGCAATTTAAATATTTTATGTCCCTTTACGAGCTATGGACGGAAGTGACGTTTTGACGTTGTTTACACCCTGCAGTGGTATGAAGACAGGTGGGGGCCATCTTCCTTTCGCTTGTCTCCATACACAGGTAGGGAGAGGATCCGATCGCCTCCGCTGCTACCGACGGCTCTGGTAAGCGGCAGACGGCACTGGAGAGTGGCGGGAGGGGGGGCCCTTTCCCACCGCTGATAAAAGTGATCTTGCGGTGTATCCGCCGCAGAGACCACTTTTATCTGAAAGAGGACCACCCACTCTTGAACATGGTATCGGGGTTATGGTAGCTACCTGCTACCATAACAACGGTATTCCACTTCAAAGTAGCAATGTATAACGACTGCGGGTGGTCCGTAAGTGATTATTATATAAATCCATCAAATAAAAAAAGGAATAAACAAGTAAATTCATATGTTCTATACAGTGGGTATAGAAAAAAAATTACCATCTTTAACCACTTAAGCCCCGGACCAATATGCTGCTAAATGCCCAAAGGCATTTTTACAATTCGGCACTGCGTCGCTTTAACAGACAATTGCGCAGTCGTGCGACGTGGCTCCCAAACAAAATTGGCGTCCTTTTTTCCCCACAAATAGAGCTTTCTTTTGGTGGTATTTGATCACCTCTGCGGTTTTTATTTTTTGCGCTATAAACAAAAATAGAGCGACAATTTTGAAAAAAATTCAATTTTTTTACTTTTTGCTATAATAAATATCCCCCAAAAACATATATAACATTTTTTTTTCCTGAGTTTAGGCCGATACGTATTCTTCTACCTATTTTTGTTAAAAAAAATCGCAATAAGCGTTTATCAATTGGTTTGCGCAAAATTTATAGCGTTTACAAAATAGGGGATAGTTTTATTGCATTTTTATTATTTTTTTTTTTTTTACTACTAATGGCGCCGATCAGCGATTTTTTTTCGTGACTGCGACATTATGGCGGACACTTCGGACAATTTTGGCACGTTTTTGGGACCATTGTTATTTTCACAGCAAAAAATGCATTTGAATTGCATTGTTTATTGTGAAAATTAGGGTTGTCCCGATACCACTTTTTTAGGACCGAGTACAAGTACCGATACTTTTTTTCAAGTACTCACCGATACCGAATACCGATACTTTTTTTTAAATGTCATGTGACAGTTTTCAAACCACAATACAGACTAAGGATATTTTCTTTAAAATTTATGAAGAACTCTAACTCAAAAATGAATAAAAATGTTTTATTTGCTTGTCACGCAGTAGTAAAAAACTCAAAGAATTTTCACAGAACATGTTGATAAATACAAAAAAAGTATTCGGTCAGGCATCGGGAGCATTTGCGCGAGTACAAGTACTCCCGCAACTACTTGGTATCGGTCCCGATACCGATACTGGTATCGGTATCGGGACAACCCTAGTGAAAATTACAGTTGCAGTTTGGGAGTTAACCACAGGGGGCGCTGTAGGATTTGTGTGTGTTTACAACTGTAGGGGGGTGTGGCTGTAGGTCTGACGTCATCGATCGAGTCTCCCTATGAAAGGGATCACTCGATCGATGCAGCCGCCACAGTGAAGTACGGGGAAGCCGTGTTTACATACGGCTCTCCCGGTTCTTCAGCTCCGGGGAGCGATCGCGAGGGGGCGGCTAGAAACGAATAGCCGCGCCTTCGTCCCGGATCGCTCCCCGCGGGTTTCCGACCGCCGCATGTAGCAGGGGGGGGGGGGGCCCGATCGGACCCCCAACCCGCACAAAGGCAGGGACGTATATATACACCCATCTGCCTTAACGTGCCATTTTGTGGACGTATATGTACATGCGGCGGTCGGGAAGTGGTTAAAATAATCACATTTTGTTGCATTGCAGCCTGAAATGAAGACACACACAGTCGTTGTTTTATCCATAGGTATTTACTCAATGCAACTTATAACATCCAAGTGAAAGATATACCCCCAACATGTTAAAAAAGAAATAAAACAAATTCAAAAACAGAATCACTGAGTTGGAAAAAGGATCGCCCCCTTATGTTTGTATTTTGTTGGACCAACTTTTGCTTTAATTCCAGGCTTTAGTCTGTTGGGATTTGTCTCTACTAACTTCACACATCTAGACTTTGCAATAGTTAGACCTCCCCCCCCCCTTTTTTTTTGAGAGAGATGGTTCTCTTTTTAAAGGGTAGCCTATATTTATAGATATGTTATAGATTTAATTTCAGAGCATTTTACTCCTGATGAGTGGCGTGAGCCATGAAACGTGTGCCGAGTACACTTTGAACTGATGCTCAGACAAGTTTGGCTCACTAAGAGCAATTGCTTATATTTATTATTAATGAATAAATGATCTATGAAATTGTACTGCTAATCATGTTGTATTTTACTCTCTATTTAATTGTATGTTTATACAAGAGAACTGTTGTTTACAGTATATCATGTCTTTTACCAAAGATTATCGATACATTTTAACTTGACTTTGGAATTAATAAACAATTTCATGATCAATATAAACTAGATATTTATTCAGTGACATGCCTCATATAAAGTCCCTGATTTTGCAATATTTGCCCCCCTCTTCTTTGCAGAACTGCTCCAGTTCAGTTAAATTTCATGATGACCGTTTGTGGACTTCAAGGGCCAGATTCTCATCGAAATTCGCTTGCGTACCGTAAGCCATTTACACTACGCCGCCGCATCGTACTAGAGCAAGTGCCGTATTCTCTAACCATTTGCTCCGTAGTTTGCGTTGGCGTAGCGAAAATGGCCCAGCGTAAGCCCGCGTAATTCAAATGGGGCGGCTTGTATTTAAATTAAGCGCGCCCCCGCGTCAAACGAACTGCGCATTCGCCGGCCGGGGAAAAAGCCCAGTGCGCATGCTCCAGCTCACATCGGAAAGCGTCGTTGAAACCGAAGTCAAAACGACATGATCGTCACTTACGCAAATGCCCTATTCGCGAACGAGTTAGTAAAAAGACGGAAAAAGCCGACGCTGACCCGACGCCATACTTAACATGGCATCCGACGGCACCCGACGGCATCCGACGGAACTTCGTAAGGTTAATCCTCATAGAAGCAGGGGTAACCTTACGCGGACGAAAACGACGTACGCGACGACGGGGCGGCGTAAAAGCGATCGGAATCGGCGTACTACCTCATTTGCATATGCAAATGAAAAAACAACGTAAAGGCCACCTACGATCAACTACGATCCGCAAGTGTAATGGTATTACACTTGTCGGATGTTAAAGCGTATCTATGCCAAAGTGATGCTAAGCATCACTCGCATAGATACGAGGCAAAAAAAACGGCGATACGACGGGGTATCTGAGATACTCCGTCGTAGCGCCGCTGAGAATTTGGCCCCAAGTCTTCAAGTCATTCCACAGATTTTCATAGGGGTTTAAAGTAATACTAAAGCTTTGTTTTAAAAAAACAAGCTCTAGCGGCTCCTCCCCGCATTAGATCACCCCCTAGGAGAAGCGCTCTCCTGAGGGAGTTACCTTGCAGGCACGCTCCTGAGTCTTAGGCCCGACCGTCCCAGCAGACAGATTCGATCGTGTGTACGGGCGAGCCGACGGATTTGGCCAGCCGACAGATTTCAAAGCATGCTTTGAAATCTGTCGGCTGGGAACCCGTCCGCCCGACATGTCTGGTTAGTACGCTAACCAGCAGACATGTCTTCTCGCACACACGTCGAATGGATTCGACGCATGCGCGGAAGTGATTTACTTCCTGGTGCGGTGACGTGGCGGCGTCAACGTCACCGCCACGTCACCGCGCCGTCTGCCGGCGGGGATTTTGGTTTGATTATGTGTACATGATCAAACCAATACGTCCCCAGCAGACAGATTTGTTCAAATCGGTCTGCCCGACTGATTTGAACAAATCTGTCTGCTCGTGTGTATGGGGCCTTACACTCAGCGTCCATAGACGCCAAATGATAGTGACCGTTTGCAGACTGCAGTCTTCAAGTCATTCCACAGATTTTCAATGGGATTTAAGTCTGGGCTCTGACTAGGCTATGCAAGGACATACACCTTTTTCTCCTTCAACCACCGTGTGGTCATTCCTTCTGTGTGCTTTGGGTCATTGTCATGTTGGAAGGTAAACCTTCTTCCCATTGACAACTTTCTAGGAGAGGGCAGCAGAGTTTCCTCAAGAATTTGATGGTATTTTGCCAAATCTGCAGAGAAACACCCCCATAACAGTATATTACCACCCCAATAACAGGATATTAGCACCTCCATAAAAGGATATTACCCCCCCCCCCCCCCATAACAGGATATTACCACCTTCATACTTTACTGTAGGAATGGTGTTAATTGCAGGGATTTCCACCACACATATCGTTTGGTGTTGACACCTTAAACACACCTTGAAGATTCTAAAGCCACATGGAAAAAGGTGTTATGGTCAGGTGAGACTAAAATTTTATTATTTGGCCTCAACACCAAACGATATGTCTGGCGGAAATCCATCCAAATAACATCATTCCTACAATAAAGCATAGAGGGGGTAATATCCTGTTATGGGGATGGGGGAGGGGTAATATCCTGTTATGGAGGTGGTAATATCCTGTTATGGGGGTGGGGGGAGGGGGTAATATCCGGTTATGGAGGTGATAATATCCTGTTATGGGGGGCGTGGAGGGGGGTAATATCCTTGCCATCAAATGCAGTTACTATGCCATGCCATCAAACGCAGCCACTGTGCCATCAATTCGCACCACTGTGCCATGCCATAAACGCAGCCACTGTGCCATGCAATAAAACGCAGCCACTGTGCCCATCAATTGTCGCCACTGTGCCAATTGTCACCACTGTACCCTTTAATTGTCGCCACTGTGCCCATTGTCGCCACTGTGCCCATTGATGTCACTGTGCCCTTTAATTGCCCCCACTGTGCCCATTGTCCCCACTGTGCCCATTGTCCCCACTGTGTCCATTGTCCCCACTGTGCCCATTGTCACCACTGTGCCCATTGTCGCCACTGTGCCCTGTAAAATTCACCTTCCCCCCTCCCCCCGCCCGGCACTTACCTTTTTTAGAAGTCAGCCATGCTCCTAGTCCTTCCACGTCCCTCGATGTCTTCTCTAGCCCACGATGACGCTTCAGCCAATCAGGTTACCGATAACCAGAACCGGTGAACCTGATTGGCTGAGACACCTGTTGGCTCTGATAGGCACTTCCACACAGCCAACCAGCTGCCGTTATTCAGGTGGCCAGCGCTCAAGGTCCGACCATCTGAATAGACCAGCGGCCGGCAAGAATAACATAGATTCATGCAATGCATGAATCTATGTTATTTCAGTGGTGGTGCGAGAGCCAGAGGGGGCGGCGCTCCAGCGCCCTCTATAGACGAACCGCCACTGACTAGATGTGCAAAGTCAGTAGAGACAAATCCCAACAGACTAAAGGCTGTAAAATGTGGTCCAACAAAATATGGGCATAGGGGGGTGATCCTTTTTCCAACTCAGTGATTCTGTTTTTGATTATTTTTTTATGACATGTTGGTGTTATATCTTTCACTTGGATGTTATGAGTTGCACTGAGTGAATACGGCTGGAGAAAACTAAAAATATCTGTCTTCTATTTGGGCTGCAGAGCAACAAAATATGATTATTTTAAATGGGATGATTCTTTTTTTCTATACCCACTGTATATAGTCCCTAACCATTATGATAAAAGGTTAATATGTTGAATAGTCCCAGCGAAGTGTTGATATGTATTACAGTGCTCTAATTGTGCTCCAGATAAAGGAAGGAACATGAGCTTTTTCCGTGCTTCCAATCTTCACCGCAGTGCAAGTCACCAGAGGCATAATAAATAAATTAGCCTTTTACCAGAGATCATAGACCCCAGGAGGCCTAAAAACGTTTAGGGAAAGAAAACCTCCATGGAAGGATGAATGGAAGGATGTTCTGCATCAATCAGCTGTGGGCCCCCAATTCGGCAAACCTTAAAGTGATTGTATAGTCTTGTTTTTTTTCCTTATAAAAATAACAAACATGTTATACTTACCTGCTCTGTTGCAGTGGATTTGCAAAGAGCAGCTAAGATCCTTCTCTTCTCGGGTGCCTCTTCTGGGGTCCTGGCCCCTCCTTCCTGGTCAGTGCCCCCACAGCAAGCAGTTTTCTATGGGGGCACCTCAGCTACCTGTGTCCATTTAGACACAGAGCTCTGACCCAGTCCCACCACCACTCTCTCCCCTGATTGGCTTGCTAAATTTGATTGACTGCAGAGGGAGCCAATGGTGCCGCTGCTGTGCCTCAGCCAATAAGGAAGGAGAATCCCGGACAACTAAGACACTCGTGGACATCGCTGAACAGAGAGGGACCTCAGGCAAGTATTAGGGGGGCTTAGGGGGGGTTGCTGCACACAGAAGGCTTTTTATCTTATTGCATAGAATTGCATTAAAGGATATGTAAAGATAATTTTTTATTTTTTTAAAATAACAAACATGTTATACTTACCTCCACTGTGCAGCTTTTTTTGCACACAGAGGCCCCGATCCTGGTCTTCTGGGGTCCCCCGATGGGTGTCTGGGCTCTCCCTTGAAAGAACTGATCACCTTTATGCGAGTGAGCTCGCATGGTGACGAGTCCTTGCGGGTGCACTCCTGTGATACAGCGGCTCACTGTATCACTTGGCCCCACCCCCCCGCGTGCCGCGTCATCGGATGTGATTGACAGCAGCATGAGCCAATGGCTGGGCTGCTTTCAATCAACCAATGAATTCACCAAGAAGCCTAGCCGAAAAGCAAGCGCGTTCACAGCGCAGGACATTTGAGGGGTCAGGTAAGTAAACTGAGGGCTTCTGGGGGCCACTAATCCACAAATGTTTTTTCACCTTAATGCATAGAATGCATTAAGGTGAAAAAAACTTTTACCTTTACAACCCCTTTAAATAAAAAACCTTCTGACTTTGCAACCCCTCTAGGAACGCCAGCTCATATCACAAAGACAAACAAGCCTACCAATAGATGCAGCCCAGGTGGTCATTCATAAAAGACAGGGGGGGGATCGCTCATCATGTAGTATTTAAAACCATGTTTATTTTAAAAAAAAAGGTAAAATATTCACATAATGAGAGAAGCAACAAGCATATCAGAAAATGAACATCGAGCGCCTCTGCAGACGTGATGATGTCGCCTCTAAACTCCTACTGACACGTTTTGTCTGAACACGCAGCTAGCAAGGAAATAATTGGTTTGACGCTTTTTTCCATCTCAAAGCACTTGCCGGCTTGCATGGAACATTTTATCTGCCAAGCTTCCGTTCCCCTTGCATTCCTCGTGAGACACTTGTCCCTGGGAATGAGAAAAGTGCCCTCTGTCAAAGAAGACATCTGCTTGCCAGCTGCGTGGTCGGTGACCGTGGGGGGGCGGGGCATGTGCAGAAGGAGGATGGGATCAAATACTACATGTGTCTCCTGGAGAACAGAACACATTAATAAAAACTGAAGTTAGACTTCTTTTAAAGGGTCACTAAAGGAAAAAAAAAAATTGCTGAAATGACTGTTTACAGGGTATAAAGACATAAAAGTTAACTGATTCCTTTTCAAAATGATTAAAAATAGATAAAAATCAATCATATAATGTGCCTGCAGGTTAGTTTCACTTTTGAACTGGCTTCATGTTTCTGCAAAGTAGAAATAGACACACAGAACAAAAACAAACAAATCCAAGGCAGTGTTTTGTTTTTAAAATGAATCTGATTGGTTCTGGGAAGTTTTAGACACACAGTAATGATAGCTTAAACCATCGTGAGAAAGCTCCCAGTATGGTGGTTATAATGAAACAGACAAGCAGGAAGTGTGGAGATCAGAGCAGGATTACAGCAACTTCAAAGCAAAAACGAACAATAAGGACATGAAACCAGTACTGCAGTAAGGTAAAGGAAGCTATTTAGCTAAAAAAAAAATCCTTTAGTGATCCTTTAAGTTGCCCTCCAGGGAGATATAGAAAAACAAAAATGAATGCAGTTGTGTATGAAAAGTGTCTGTGAAGGTTCTCATTGTTTCATGTCATGGTACTGTACATATAGTAATCAGTGGCGGCTAATGTCCCATTTCTTTGGGGGGGAACAAAACAAACCCCCCCACCCGCCCGCTCACCAGCCCACCAGCTCTGCACTTACCCCATCCAGTTTTCAGACGGCTTCCCCGGCTTCTCCCCCTAGCCAATTCAGTCGCTTCTCCTCCAGACCAATCTGGTCTCAGGACCCACTTCCTCTCTGGAGCAGGAAGACCATAGCGAATGTTGATTCTCTAATGTCACAAGTGGGTGGGCCCAACCTTTTTGAAGCCAATTAGAGCCAATGGCTCTAATCATGTGCTTCACAAAAGCAAAAGAAAAAAACAGTGGAACGCTATGCATCTGTCGCCCTGCATGGAGATTGGGTCTGGCGCATAGGGATTAGGATTAGTTGTACAAATCTACTTTGCACTACAAGTACAAACAACAAGTGCACTTGAAATTGCACTGAAAGTGCACTTGGAAGTGCAGTCGCTGTAGATCCGAGGGGGACATGCAAGGAAAAGAAAAAACAGCATTTTAGCTTTCACATGATTGGATAATAAAATTAGCAGAGCTTCCCCTCATTTCGGATCTACCCCTCAGATTTACAGCGACTGCACTTCCAAGTGCACTTTCAGTGCCATTTCAAGAGCACTTTGCACTTTCAGTTTGCACTTGTAGTGCAAAGTGTATTTGCCTTTCGTAAATAACCCCCCAAAGTCTCGATTCACACTGCTGCGGTGCAATTCTGGTTTCTGTTGTGACAGGTGTGATTCAAGTGCAAATGAATGCGATTTCTGAGGGTATTTGGCATAGCTGGAGATAAAAATTGTACCGAATCCGCACCAAACTCGCATGGGACCCGTTTTTTTTTTTACCAGATCAGAATCGCACCACATAGATGTGAATGGACTTCAAAACAATGATTTTTCAGGTGACATGCAAATTTATGCCTTTTTGGATCTAAACCGCATAGAATTTGAATCAGTGTGAACTAAATATATAAATTCTTGCATATACTGTACCCAAAGCTAATTGGAGTTCGCTTTTAAAGTACTTGTCCAATCATTGCTCATCTTTTATTTTTTGCCAGCAAATTAAAGCTGAAATCCTGGCAAACTGCTAAGTATACAGTTTACATATGGGAGCCGTTTCAACTGGATTTGTATTTCTCTCCATCCAGCCCTAAGATTAAAGCTGCCCATACACTGATTGAAATCCATCTGGTTCAGTAGGGACTTGTTGAATTTCAATCACCGTGTGGCAGAAGTTAATCCTTTGATCGACTTTTGTTGAACGGACAGGTTGGAAATTTTTCTTCGAACAGATGTAGCCAATCATAGTCGCAGCGAAGGGGATTCTTCCACCTCGTTTGTGTGGATGGAGAAACCTGTTGATTTTTTATTTTTTGTTCTGTTCAGCCTGCTAGCTGAAAGATTAACCCCCTCGAATTAATAAATTACAATAAAAAAAATCAAATTTATTAATAAAAAAAAATTATTATTTGTATTTATTGTTTACATTTTTTAAATATTTTTTTTTTTTTTTAAACGTTGTTGTTGATGTCTAAACAGATCCTTGACATCTCACCTTTGAGACAGATAAAGGAATTGAGGACGCAGATTATTTTTCTTTCTTACAGATTCCTTCTCAGTAGCCTCAGTTGCTATGAATAGTTTACTATGCTCAGTTATGAATGGACACAGGAGCAATTGGTATAGCTCACTGTGTCCAATTCAGAAAATGAAGGTGTCGGTAAATTCCATCCGCCTGTGCACCCCTAAGCAGCCAGCGGTTAGAGGAAAGCCAGCAGCATGGCAGGGGGAGGTGGGGGGGGGGGTCCGGGCACACAGAGGGGAATCAGATGTGGGCAGCCCATGGAGGGGGATTGGTGCAGCGGGACGGAAGGACAATTAAAAATGTCCATGTCTCTCCCTTCAACAGCTGAAAGCCAGTAGCATGAAGAGGAGAAGAAACTGAATTTCAGTTGCTGGAGGGAGAGACACAGACATAGTGCATCATTCTGCAATTGTCTTTCTGTCCCACCGCACACTGATCCCCCTGCTGTCCGAGCCCCCTTGTATGCTCAGACCCTCTAAAGGAGGCTCGGTGGTACCCCTCTATCGGCAGCCCTGAACGAACCCCAGCATTTATATCCAAATGGATAGCACAAACACCCTAATCCAATATCCGATAATTGTATCAAGTCAGATGCTGCTTGTCCAAGAATATGATTGGAGGTGTATAAATTGTAGAACTCATCCAGTTATGTAATCCCACCAATGGTGTCAGAAAGTCTGCATAGGTGTCAATCCTTTGATCTTCATACAGTATCTGAATATGTAAAATGTTTTCAAATCACAGAGGTAGATGACCTTTTATGTGGGTGAGGGGTGGTGTTGAAGGCCTCACTCCTGCCCAATGTTGGTTGTTTTGGTTTGATGTAGATGGCCTCTAATAGAGATGAGCCGAACACCCCTGAGTTCGGTTCACACCAGAACGTTCGAACAGACCGACCGTTCGCGCGAACATTTAGAACCCCATTAAAGTCTATGGGACTCGAACATTCAAATTCAAAAGTGCTCATTTTAAAGCCCAATATTCAAGTTATTGTTGGAAAACGTCTTTGAGAACCCGGATCTTGATCCTGGGAACATGTATCAATAGAAAAAAGTTTTAAAATCGGTCGTTTTTTCAGGAGCAGGACCCGGGTTCTCAATGACGTTTTCACAGGCAAACTATAGACACCCAGCAGGTACAATATTTAAAGGAATTTTTTTTTTTTTATCCAGGAGCAGTGATTTTAATGATGCTTAAATAAAAAAAATGATAAATTCCTTTAAATATTGTACGGTCGTTTTTTCAGGAGCAGGACTCCTGAAAAAACTACCGTTTTTTAAAACTTTTTTTCCATTGATACATATTCCCTCGGGCAAGACCCGGGTTCTCAAAGACGTTTTCACAGGCAAACTATAGACACCCAGCAGGTACAATATTTAAAGGAATTTTTCTTTTTCTTTTAATTTAAGCATCATTAAAATCACTGCTCCAGGAGCAGTGATTTTAATGATGCTTAAATAAAATAAAAAAAATAAAAAATTCCTTTAAATATTGTACCTGCTGGGTGTCTATACCTGCGATAACGTCTTTACATAGCACAATCACCTGCCTGCCAGTAAATTTAGGAAGAACTGATCTATCTAAGCTATACAGTGTATAAATATATGTACAACTCCTGAGGATGTATATATATCCTCTTCACATTGTAAATTAAGCTAAACTGACTAGCCTGCCTGCTCTATCTAGCTATATAAAAGGACAATCTCTCTGTCTCTCTGACTGATCTCTGTTCAGCGCTGGAACACACTACACGAGGCCGCCCAGCAGGCGGCCTTATATAGTGTGGGGCGTGTGCTAAAGCCCTGAGCCATAATTGGCCAAAGCCACCCTGGCCAATTATGTCTCTCCGTTTTTTGCGCGCTGTGATTGGCCAAGCATGCAGGGTCATAGTGCATGTTTGGCCAATCATCTGCGCGCAATGCCGCAGTGAATTATGGGCCGTTGTGCATCACCCGAATTTGGTGCGAACGGCGCGTTTTGTTCGAATTTCGTCGAACGTATGAACAGACAATGTTCGAGACGAACTTACGTTCGAATCGAACGCGGAGCTCATCCCTAGCCTCTATCATACCTCTTGCAAACTAGTTGTCCTCTCTGTCTAAAATGTACATCTCAATGTGCCTGAAAGAACATCCCTTTTGCTTTAAAGTGATATTACACTCTGTTTTTTTAATCAATTTCAGCAGATGATTTCATCACCTACTGAGTAAGCTATCTTTTTTTTTTTTTCAAATATGTAGTTTTATTAAGAAAGCACACATGGAGAGATTACAACATTCCAACAGAAACATACATGTCCATAAAAAAAAAACAAGTACAGAGGGGTTATACATGTATTTCAGCCAACACTGTAAAATAACCCCGTATATAGACACGCTTAGAGAGGAGTCATAACGACATGTACATTGCAATCTATACCCATATGGATAGCATCCAAGAGCCATAACCTCCCCGTGCTTAATTTTATCTTAGATAGAAGTAAAGATGAAGTCAAGTGAAGCTGAAAGAGGGAGAGAGGGGAAGAGAGAGAGGGAGGAGAGGGTGGAATGGGGGACACAGACAGGGCGATGTCGGGGAGCAGACGACACAGCGACTGACCGAGGTGACTTCAGGTCCCGAGTAGGGATGTCCCCTCGTCTGAGAAAATAAAAACATTCCAGATACCCCAGATCTCAGTGAAGGTCTCGTGTTTATGTTGTGCAGTGAGAATCAGATCCTCCATCTTTTTTGTTTCCTCCACCTTCCGCAACCAGCACCCAATCGTCGGCGGGCACTACTGCTTCCAGCGGAGGGGGATGCACGCCTTAGCGGCGTTCACAAGGTGGCATACTAACGATTTTTTGTAGGACTTAACCGATATCGTTGACAGGTGCAGGAGAAAAAACGACGCGTCGTCCGGGATCACATATGTCGTAAACGTCTGTGTGATACGGCGAACCTCTGTCCAGAAGTTCGTCAGACTTGGGCAGGACCAAAAAATTTGCAGTAGTGAGCCCGCCTCCACCCCGCACCGCCAACAGCGGTCCGACGTAGAGGGGAAGCACTTGTGTAGCCTGGTGGGCATAAGGTACCATCTGGAGAAGAGTTTAAAATTAGTTTCCTGAAGTCTGGTGCAAGATGAGGACTTTATAGCTAAGGTGATGATGCGCTGCCTCTGCTCCACTGAGAAAGTTCAGTCAAGGTCTGACTCCCATTTCTCTAGGCAACGCAAGCTAGGTTGCGTGGGGGGGTGAGTTTAGAAGTGAGTACATTTGTGAGAGGGTTTGCGACGCCAGTCCGGTCTCAGAGCAACATTCCTCAAATGTCGTCAGTGGGCGTGAGAATTTCTGCGGGTCTGGGATAGAGTGAAGGAAGTGGTGCAGCCGCACCGCATTCCAAAAGGGAAGGTTATATTCACCTGCGGAGTCTGTCAATTCAGTCAATGAGGCCCAACGTCCCGACGTCACGAACTTAGACGCTTGCTCCCAATCCTTCTCCCATAGACCTGAGTATTCCGCCGGGTGGAGACCCGGTAGAAAGTCCGGGTGACCGAGGATCGGGAAAAGCAGTGAGGACTCGGACGTCAGAAGCCCCTTCATGGTCACACGGGAGCTAAGTCTCAACGTGGAGCCTATCAGTGGGTGAGACTTCAGCCCTGGGGGGAGACCGCCAGTGCACCATAATGCACTTTTCAGAGGGATCGTGGTCTGAGCCTGTTCAATTTGAGTCCACAGTTTATGTGTTACGTTTCGTCTCCAATCTATTATTCTGCATAGGTGGGATGCTTGGTAATACCGTCTGTCAGGGACGGCCAGGCCCCCATTCTGCTTGGGCTGAGACATTTGGGTTTTGTTCAATCTGGGTTTTTTCTGAGCCCAAATAAAGCGTGTAAAGAGGCCTTGTACTTGTTTAAAGAAGGGAGCAGGGATTTCGATGGGCAGGGCCTGGAACAGGTATAAGAATTTGGGGAGAATGCACATCTTTATGAGATTGCATCTGCCAAACCAAGAGTGCAGGCCCTTATGCCATTTATCGAGCAGGGAACGGGCCGTTATCAGTAGTGGAGGGAAGTTAAGAGTAAATGCCTTCGACAAGTCAGCCGGGATTAACGTTCCTAAATATTTGAGGGCCGTGTTGGTCCACTGAAAGGGGAAGCTCGCCTGTATAGCTGAGATGCGCTGTGAGGGGATAGCCACCCCCATCGCCCCTGATTTGGAATAGTTTATTTTAAGGTTCGAGATAGCTCCGTACTTGTGGAATTCTTTCATTAGATTCGGCAGGGAGATTGTTGGATTCGTCAGGGAAAAAAGGAGGTCGTCTGCGTAAGCAGAAACCTTGCATTGCAAGGTCCCCGCAGTGAGACCCTGGATGTCGGGGTTCAAGCTTATCCTACACAAAAAGGGCTCTAGGGAGAGGGCAAAAAGAAGGGGGGAGAGCGGGCAGCCCTGTCTTGTGCCGTTCGTAATAGGGAATGGGTCCGACAAGAGTCCGTTCACCTTTACCTGGGCCGTCGGGTCGGTGTATATCCCCCCTATCCAGGACAGCATCCTCCCCCCCAGCCCAACGTGTCAGAGGACAGAGAACATGAATTTCCAGTTGACTCTGTCGAATGCCTTTTCGGCATCAGTGCTAATAAAGACAAGTGGTGTGGTTAGTGTTTGCCAGATGGACCAGGTTGAGGACCTTAATGGTGTTGTCCCTGGCCTCCCTTGTGGGGATAAATCCCACCTGATCTAGATGAGACAGGGACTGGAGATGGTGCGCCAAGCGGGTGGACAGAATTTTGGTGAATAATTTTAAATCAGTATTCAGGAGGGAGATCGGCCTATAGCTCCCACATGCACCCGCGTCCTTGCCCTCCTTGTGAATTAGTGTGATATGAGCTTTTAGGGTGTCTCTAGGAAACCGCGAGCCCCCGCCTATTGCATTGAAGGAGACCATACGCGGGCCCAGGGTCGGGAAGAGGGATTTGTAATATTGGACGGTGAAGCCGTCCGGTCCCGGGGCCTTATTCGGCTTCATGGATCCCAGAGCCGTCTGGAGTTCCTCCAGTGTGATCGGGGCCTCAAGGTCTTCTAGGGCTTCTGGGGAGAGGGATGGCATTTGTGAGGTCGATATGTACTCGTTAATGTCCGCTTGCGGCGGGTCTCTGTTTGTCAAGTTATAGAGTAAGCTATCTTTAACCACTTACCGATTGCCCTATAGCAGATTTACTGCTACAGGGCGACCGTTCAGTGCAGAATCGGGTATATATATGTGATTCTGCACTTCTGTCAACGAGGCCTGGCGCTACTGCTGTGATTAGTGTGCCAGCCAATGTATGTCCGCTGGCACCCATTAAATTGCCAGATCTGGTTGCTAGGGCCGCGTACACACGATCGGAAATTCCGACAGCAAAAGTCAGATGTGAGCTTTTGAACGGAAATTCCTACCGTGTGTATGATCCATTCCGACCGTATGTATGCTGTTGTAATTTCCGCCAACAAAAGATTGAGAGCTGGTTCTCAAATTTTCAGACGGAAAAAAATTCCTATTGTCTGTAGTAATTTCAATGTGCAAAATTCCGACGCATGCTCGGAAACAATTCAACGCATGCTCAGAAGTAGTAAACTTAATTTTCTCGGCTCATCGTAGTGTTGTACGTCACTGTGTTCTTGAGGGTCGAAAGTTCCGAGAACTTTTGTGTGATCGTGTGAATGCAAGCCAGGCTTGAGCGGAATTCCGTCAAAATAAACATCCAAGGTTTTTCCGACGTGTGTACGCGGCATTTAAAATGAGGCCGGGAGTGAAGCACGTGCCTAGTGCTGCACTGCTGTCTCCACCTACCGGAACCTTCTCCTTCTCCAAGACTTTGGCGCCAATCGGAATGCAATAGGGACTGCTCCGTGTGATCTTCTTCACTCTCTCCAGTCCAGACAGTGTCTACATCTCCAACCACCTCTTTCTTTGGCACTGGCGGCCCCCCACCCAGCAACTTGCAGAGGGAGTGACTGACAGCAGACCGGTGTCTCTGTGAGGTGAATCCCTCGGAACCATTATTTCATCTGTAGCGTAGGGTGGCTACCTTGGGATTTAAATATATAGCTTTTTTTTTTTATTACAGTATATAAATATATTCGTTTTTATTTTTATATATACTGTATTTTATTGGGCGCCATCTTATTTGCTACAGTTATAAACACTCAAGAGTTTAGAGATGGTTTGTGGTATCAGCAAGAATCCTTAAAGTGGAAGTTCACCCAAAAATACATTTCTAAAAATACCTTGAGCCGACCGGTTAGACTGCGATGATGCTGTTTTTTTTTCATACATACCGTGTTAGCGGTGTTTCATCCCTCGGCTTCCGGGTACGATTCTAGTGGGCTGGGCGTGCCTAGTTGATTGACGTTCCTCCGACCGGCACACACTGCGTGTCACGACTTTCCGAAAGAAGCCGAACGTTGCTGCGCAGACGCTGTATAGAGCCGACTCTATACGGCGCCTGCGCAATGGCGTTCGGCTTCTTTCGGAAAGTCGTGACACGCAGTGTGTGCCGGTCGAAGGAACGTCAATCAACTAGGCACGCCCAGCCCACTAGAATCGTACCCGGAAGCCGAGGGATGAAACACCGCTAACACGGTATGTATGAAAAAAAAAACGGCATCCTCGCAGTCTAACCGGTCGGCTCAAGGTATTTTTAGAAATTTATTTTTGGGTGAACTTCCACTTTAAAATAATGGTCAATCGTAAAAAATTTAGGGCCATGTCTCGCTAGCAATCCAGTCGCAAACAAGAATGTGCCAGCAATAGAGTCTCTGGTGTCGCTCCATTTCTGCCAGAAACACTGAAAATCCTAAGGGTCCATCTAGCTCAGGGGTAGGCAACCTGGGCCCTCCAGCTGTTGCAGAACTATACGTCCCATAATGCCTCTGGGAGTAGTTTTAACTGCCAGTCTTGCAATGCCTCATGGGAAATGTATCTCCACGACAGCTGGAGGGCCCCAGATTGCCTACCCCTGATCTAGCTGGTAAGAGTACGACACCTGAGTGTTGCCACTCCCTGCTCTGTCCTCCAAAGTGATCCTACCACTTGCATGTCTCACCAGCAACAGGGTACAAAGTGTGAAATGGTCTTTAATATTCTTTGTACAATAAAAACAAAGGCAATTTTTAATTTTCAAACCGGTTCTCTTTAAAGAAATTAATCATGAATAACTGTCTGCAGGACAATATTGGATATTTGTTTACTGGCTGTTTCTGTCCATCAGCAATACCAAGCTGGAACTGTCCCACCGCAGCCTGGCATACCCCCTCCTCAGATCCCCCCGGGACTGGCACTACTAGAACCTCGTCGCCCGCCTCATGACTACATGCCGATTGCTGTGCTCACCACAATCTGCTGCTTCTGGCCCACTGGTGTTATCGCCATTATCAAGGCTGTGCAGGTAAGTCCCATCTCTTCTTATGTTCACTTAAATTCTGCTGTATCTTTTATATTGCCTGTCTTGCCTGTGTATGTTCATAATCCATGCTTCATTGGGCTCTCCAAGTAGGAAAAGCATCTGATTCTTTAGCATAGAACTGGTCATCCTTTCTTAAAGGAAAGGTCGCCTAAATGACATGTATTGTATATTGGTTCTATAAAGTTGGACTAAAAGTAACATTTTAAAAATGTTTTCTTTAGTTAGTTAAAATAAGAATGATTGTATATTAATATACTTTGTTTGAGACAGCAGGCTTAGTTTCATTAAGTTACTTGCCCTACTTAGCTGCTCTGTTAAGAAAAAAAGCCATGTTGTTCACAGGGCTCAATAACTAAAGCCCAGATTTGTGCAAACAAATAAATACTTACATCTCCCTCCCCCTGCACCACTCCTGATGGACTTTCTGGATCCAGTTAGAGAGGCCTAAGGTAAATAGCTTTTACTATGTTCTCTTTTGGAAAGCTCATAGTGCTCTGGGACAACTATGCCAGCGTAATAGGAAAATAATCTGAGTGAATTTACTAAAGACAAATAGAATCCATAGCCTATGCAGTTGCTCCAGAGCTTAGTAAATTGGGAAAGCTCTGCTGACTTTCATCATCTAATCATGTGCAAGCAAAAATGTATTTTCTTCACTTTTTATTTGCATGCGATTGATTATTCTTGGCAAAGTGAAGCTTCATCTCATTTACTAAGTTCTGCACATGCACAGTCTGTTGGCCTTTAGAAAATCCACCCCTTTATACTCTCTGGGGAGATTTACTAGAACTGGAGCATGCAAGATCCAGCGCAGCTCTGCACAGAAACCAATCAGCCTCCAGGTTTTATTGTTAAAGCTTAATTGAACAAGCTGAAGTTAGAAGCTGATTGGCTACAGTGCACAGCTACACCTGATTCTGAGCGCTCCAAGTTTAGTAAACATCCCCCAATGTCCATTTGTAAAATTAAGTTTTTTTTTTAAAGCGGTTGTAAACCGCAAAAATATATATATAATTTTTTTTTAGACCTGCAATGGAAAAGCCATAATGAGCTAATATGCACCGCATATTGGCTCATTATGAAATACTTACCTCGGAACGAGGTGTAGGGAACTTACCTGGTGCACGCCGAGTGAGATCTCATCTTGACTCGACGTGTCTTCCAGGTATCGCCGCTCCAGCGCTGTGATTGGCTGGAGCGGCGATGACGTCACTCCCGCCCGCGCGCGGGAGATTTAAATCCGACGAGGGTCCGGCGGATGCCGGTCCTTTCGCCGTGGATTCCCCCTGCGCATGCGCCGCTGCAATCAGCGGCGCATTGCGAGGGGAATATCTCCTAAACCGTACAGGTTTAGGAGATATTCTTTATACCTACAGGTAAGCCTTATTATAGGCTTACCTGTAGGTAAAAGTTAAAAAAAGTGGTTTACAACCACTTTAATTAGTTAAAGTGGTTGTGACGGCTGAAGGTTTGTATACCTAAGGTAAAAAAAAAACTGCTCCCCCCACACCCCCCCCCCTAATATTCACCTGGGCCCCCTCTCGATCCAGCATAGTGCACGGGAGCCTTGGCTGTCTCTCTCTCCTCATTGGCTGATCCATTGCCTCCCACTGCTGTCAATCACAGCCAGTGAGCCAACAAGAAGAGAGCAAGAGAGTGTCTTATGAATGCATAGAGCGGGGCTCGAGAGCATGCACCAGTGCCCCTATAGCAAGCGGCTTGCTATTGGGGGCACTGGTCAAGGGGAAGGGGCGCCGACGGGGGACCCAAGAAGAAGAGGATCGGGGCTGCTCTGTGCAAGAAGAAGACGATCGGGGCTGCTCTGTGCAAAACCACTGTACAGAGCAGGTAAGTATTTGTTTTATAATAAAAAACCTTTAATATCACTTTAAATCAAATCACATTCATCAAATAAAAACTGATTAATGTAATGAAAAACACTAAAATAGACAGTAGGGACTACAGTAGGGACTACTTATGTGTCAGTTCACATAAAGTTAATAAAACAAAAAAAGAAAGTAAGCAGTGTGATGAGCTGCAACATACGTCGCACCACTCCCTGCCAGAGCTGACACGGACACTAGTTTGTTTTACTGCACAGGCTAGAGTAAACCTAACCTTATGGACCATCACGCGTAGTCTTTCTGCCAGCAAGATCCTACATAGATATCAGTATTCTATTACGGCCGTGTGCATAAGTCCTCAAAGCTGAACTAACTAGACAATAGACCTACAGTCATGTGAAATCTTCCTTGAATCTTGGTATGCTTTATGTATTTTTTTCAGATCTATGCAGTAATCCAGTGTGAGACTTTTCCTTCCTGTAATAATGACCGGTCACTGCTGCTCTCTCTCTCCTTGTGCAGGGTGACTGGTCTTGTCTCTGCCCCCTCCTGTAGTTTCTGCAGGCAGCCTGTAGCGGGTGGGGCCTGTTGAGTCCCTCCCACCACTCTGCTCTCTGTACAGCACACTGATGATGTCACTGCTACTTTTACAGGTTAATAACTTGGGTTTGCAAAGTAATTTGGCGCACAAAAAATTGATTTTTTTTATCCTTTGGGGCTTTGAGGAATATAATTAAGTTAAAGTGATATTAAAGTTATATATATATATATATATATATATATATATAATTTTTTTTTTATATAATATATACCGGTATGTTATACTTACCTGCTCTGTGTAGTGGTTTGCACAGAGCAGCCCCGATCCTCTACCTCCTGTGTCCCCTGCAGCACTCCTGGCTCCACCCCCTTGCCAAGTGTCCTCACAGCAAACAGCTTGCTGTGGGGGAACCTGAGCAGACTTGCTCCCGAGTCACTTCTCTGCTTGTCCATTCAGACAGGGAGCCGCTGCTTGGCCCTGCCCCCTCTCTCTTCTCAGTGGCTCGCTGGCTGTGATTAACAGTCTGGCTCAGCCAATGAGGAGGGAGAGTCCCCAGAGAGCCAAGACTCTCGTGCACATCACTGGATTGCGATGGGGCTTAAGTAAGTATTGTTGGGGGGGGGGTCTGCATACAGAAGTTTCTCTTACCTTCATGCATAGAATGCATGAAGGTAAAAAACCTTGAGCCTTTAGAACCATTTTAAATGTAGCACCCCCAGAAGGAGCTGCTGGTTAGATTGGGTCGGCCTGTTACCTCTAAAGCTTTGATGTCTGGGGTAGTTGAAAAGAGCAGCAGTGATGGAATGTCCAAACAATAAATGTCTTTTCTTGTGCTTTATTTTACCCAACACGGTAAACAATGAACTTGAGGTGAATAAGAAAAGATGGATGAGGAGAAGAGTAGCCTACGAGTAACAGAAGCAATCCTGCTTCAAACGACACTTTGCTTTCGTCGCCACGACAGCCAGAGTGGGTGTAGTTTACCTGGACAGGCCTCTCACACCAGCAGCCTGGGTATCACTTGGAAACTTGTGGAAAACAGGCCTCTGCCACAGACCCTTCCCTCGAACGTAGGTCATGAAATACATCTTCCTTAACGAATTAGTGCCTGAATCTGACCTTAGGTAGTTCTTAGATGGTTGCCGACTAACAGGTTGCTGACATCAAACCTCCCAGTGTCCGGTCACCTCAATCCTCGATGGTTCACTCCAGTGCTGTTGGATCACCAGCCTCTCATTGGTGCTCCTCAACTGGATTCCCCACCGAACAGCTAAACTTGCTTGGGATCCTCAAGTTGGCACCCCAGTCAATCACTGGGGCCCCCGCCACAACTTCAGTTGCTCCGGGCCGACATGGTCCCGGAACCAGGATCTCCGGGTAGCACCCACGCCCCGGCCAGGTAGGCCATAACGCTCGGGGCGCAGCGATGTACGGTCACCATAAAGGTGGGTGCCGCACCAGGAACCAGAGGAAGACCCCGCCAAAAGGCGTCTGCTCCAGAAGTCCTCTCTTCCAGCATGCCTCGTGAGGGGAAAACCCCTCCTGATTGGCTGCTGACAAGAGACACCCCAGCCTAGACTCCACTGCTGCCACCTATCGCCCCTGGGTGCAACAACCCCCCCGGGGACAACAGAACGAGCCCACAGCACAGCCCAGCTGAAACAGAAACCCAATTTATCAAATCACTGGATGAGAGACAGATAACTCTCTCCTCCCCCTTAAATTTAGAAATAGCACCTGTACTGAAAGTACACAGGCGCTACATAAAGTTTTTAACAAAAGAGAGTGTCTCCCCCTGGGTGGGATTTTAAAGGCCAAACAAAGTGTAAAGGTAAAAAACGATCTTTAATGGGAAATTCGTACAAAAAATGGCACTTGATGTTGAAGCACCCAGTAGGCACCTGCGATGCATGTGAAAGCAACAAATGTACAAATACAAAAAAAATAACATTAAAACAGTATATGTGCCACAAACAATGGCAAATAGACAAAAAAGCACTCTCCTAGTGGTTGATGTGTGTGTGTGTTTCCGACGCGTTTCTGGTTGTCGACCGTCATCAGGGGCCACAGAGGGCGCGTAGTGCAAATGGTAGTTCAAACCATGTAATAAAATGGAAGTGGACCCCCTTTCCTTAGTTATAGGGTTGAGTGGGGATGGAGTAGCGTCTGAGCATCCCTCATGACCAGGAAAATGGAAAATAAATGGGCCCTGAACCTTCCGGTGTATAACTAGCCGCGTCATGTCCTGCCCAATTCCAAAGACTTGCCGCTACTTGAATCCCTGTTCTGGTCTAAATAGACCCAAAGACTCTAATCGGTTCTAAGGTGAGGTGTGGAAAGGCATTGCCCCAAATCAATAGGTGCTATTTTTTTCTCATAATACACAACTGTAGTGCCCTGCTAGTTTAGGATGCTAAGTAAATTTAGTTTTTGTCTCCTTCTGTAATCAAAGGCATAAGGACCGATGATTGTTCGCCCTGGTCTGTTCAAGGTTTCACACGCTGGGAGTTTGATTGCTTACCCCTGCCTATAGAAGAAGCTTCCAGAAATTAGGGCAGGATATTCAAATAGCCAGCTTGAATATTTATATTGCTCTAGTCAATCCCTAGAGAGAAGTGTCCAGTAGAGGGATGGAAAGGTGATAAATATTCTGTGGAGACCTAGGTTTATTCTCCCAAGGAGGGCTCCAAAGCCTGAGGGGCTGCTGCCCTTAGGCAGCCCATGGAGTGTAGCAGTTCGGAAGGCCTCAGGGGTGTCAGGGCTGAGGGCCGGGATAAATCATCTTAGTAGCTGGATGCAGGACCTCACCACAAGAGATCTGGTCTGCAGAAGCACTGTCTCACTCACTGGACCATGTCTGGAGGAACCTGGAGGTTGGCAGCTGTCCTAGGGACTTGTGAGTAAAGACCCTAAATGGGTGCCTGTTACTGTTCAGTGTTCTGGAAACAGCATTGGCTACCAGTAGTTGTGCATAGGTGCAAGGTAACCAGATAACTAAGAGATTTGCCTTGCCTCATGGTGCTCAGCTGTGAGGCATTAGACTGTTCACTATTCATAGTTATTAGGGTTGCACCGATAACAGTTTTTTACCAGCAAGTACAAGTACTGATACTTTCGACCAAGTACTCACTGATACCGAGTATTGATACCTTTGCCGTGTGATTTTTATCCCATACAAAATGAATGGGCTCAAAGCGCACTGCAAAGAATCGCATGCAATTTAAACAGGAATGTGGTACGATTCCTGTCTGAATTGCATGCGGTTTATCCCACCGCTCCTGTGTGAACCCAGTATAGAAAGAGAGGGAAGCGTTAGTGCAGCAATGGACAAACAGATTATAATTTTTTTTTAATAACAACTCACATTAAAGTACACACTCATTAAATCCAGATCTGCACAGTGTCCTCCGTCTCGCCAATGATAGAAAACCACGGCCACTTGCGGTGCTTACAGGACTGAAGGAGATGTATAGGCGGTCCACCCCCTACGCTGACACCACTTCTGCCCTATACCCACACGTGCGCTCCAAGCTGGTTTACAGGGGTCCCAGAGCTTCTTAGATCCCCTCCAGCCCTGTGAGCACCACAAATGGCTGTGGTTTTCTATCATGGGCGGGACGGGGGACACTATGCAGATTTGGATTTGACAAGATATGTACGCTAATGTGAGTTGTTAGAACATTTTCTATTAAACTGTTTGCTCATTGCTGCACTAGATGGTGCTTCCCTGTTTTTCCATAGTTGGTTCACGCAGGAGCGGTGGGGGAAACTGGATGCGATTTGGACAGGAATCGCACTGCATTCCTGTTCAAATTGCACACAATTCTTGGGAGTGTGATTTGAGCCCATTCATGTTGTATCAGTTTCGGGTATTGGGAGCATTTGCACAAGTATTTGTGCAAATACTTGGTATCGGCACCCATATGGGCTGTCTTGTTAAATTGTGCAGGAGAGGTTGAACAATGTCCCGTGTACATGAAGCCTAATGCCTCGTACACATAACCGGATTTTCCGACGGGAAAACTGCAAGGAGAGCTTTTGGCTGGGAATCCTGGCCGTGTGTCTGCTCACTTGCAGTTTTTCAGACGGGAAAACTGCCAAAATCTGTCGGCAAAAAAAGAGAACCAGCTCTCTTTTTTCCCGTTGGGATTCCCGACTGACTTTTTCCCGCTGGAAATCCAAAGCGTGCGTATGAGGCGTGATAGTTACTTAAGGAGTAGACTGTCCTCTTGTTGATGTCACTGAGCATTTGGAGTGTCCCATGGCCGAACCCCTCTCCTGTTCAAGTTTCTTCAAGCAATAAATCCAAAAAATGCCGCGTACACACGATCAGAATTTCCGTCAAGAAAAGTTCTATGTGAGCTTTTGGTCAGAAATTCCGACCGCGTGTAGGCCCCATCTGACATTTTCTGTCGGAAAGCTGGTTCTCAAATTTTGCGATGGCAAAAGTTCATGTCAGAAGTTCAGATCATCTGTATGCAATTCCAACACGCAAAAATCTCAGAATCAATTCTGCGCATGCTCAGAATCATTGAACTTAATTTTTCTCGGCTCGATGTAGTGTTGTATGTCACCGCGTAATTTCCATCAACATTTGTGTGGCCGTGTGTATGCAACACAAGTTTGAGCCAACATCCGTCGGAGAAAAAACTAAGTTTTTCTTAACGGAAATTCCAATTGTGTGTACGCGGCATTAGACTGTGTTACTGAAGCTGGTGTGGATGGACTGGTGTTTGTGGTGGTGGTCATCCTCTGTTATCCTAAACTGGCATAAAAAAAAGAAAACAATAGATTTTTAGTAGGCCTGAGGATCTAATGGTCAAGTTTTACCACAAGTTCCAATCCATGTATTGATAGGTTGTGTTTCAGCAGCTAATCAATTAAAAACAATCTCAGAAGGACAAGATATAGGAATGTAACATTTGTGCCCCTAACTTTGCTAAATTGAGGAGTGCTGTCAACTGGTGGTACTGCTGACTCATTTTAGCTTTGGCAGTTGGTAGCGTACAAAGGATATGCACATTCTGCTGTGTGATTTCCTGTTTTATGAAATCAGACATGATAAAAACTGAGCTGCCCACGGCTCATCACCCCCTTTGGCAAATGCCACAGTTGCTCAGTCTGGGCCACTTCCCTGTAAAGGGGTTGTAAAGGTTTGTTTTTTATTTTCGAAATAGGTTCCTTTAAGCTAGTGTATTGTTGGTTCACTTACCTTTTTCCTTCCATTTCCCTTCTAAATGTTTTTTTTCTTTGTCTGAATTTCTCACTTCCTGTTCTTCCTCAGTAAGCTTGCCCCCATCATCCAAGTCGTTCTAGCTTGGGTTAGTCAGCGTGCTCGCCCCCTCCCTTGGGACTACATCCCTGTGTTCACAGAATCTCCCTGCAGGGATGTATTCCCAAGGGAGAGGACGAGCACGCTGACTAACCCCAGGAGGAAAAAGAGGGGGGGGTGGGAATGGGGGAATAGTTGCTGAGGCTAGACCCAACACATACCCGCCCAATTGAGGTGTGGACTATCTCGGTACAAAATAGGTCTGGGTAAACAATATAATAAATAAGAAATGAATTTATTAAGTGAAACTGTTGCATTAAAAACAATAGTGTACATCAGAAGATTGGTCGATTCTCTACTAGTTTCGCGGGATGTCCGCTTCTTCAGGAGAACCAATCTGAAGGACAATAATGCAATAAAAAATGATGTAAAATACAGGTAATACAGTTCAGCAGTGAGTTAAAAATTGAATAGACATAGAGGTTTTACCCAAAGTGTAACGAAGCAGGCGCGGAGCCAAGTCTGCCCAATAGGTGATCCCCCTGCAGCGAACGTGGGGGATGGTATGTGGGTCTCTGAAAAATTGGCATACATTAGGTTGTAGGAGGAGGCCCAGGACATGGATAGTGGTAATGGTGGGGGTGGATCAGGGGAGAGGGGGAGTAGGAATATAGGAATATAGGAAAGGTTGAAGCAGGGGGGGGGGTGGAGTTGGGGGAAGAGGAGGGGGGGGGGGCGCCGGGTGGGGGAGCAGGAATAGGGAGGGGGGAAAGGGGGAGGAGAGAAAGAGAGAGAAAGAGAGAGAGAGGATGGGAAGAATAGGGAGGGGAGGGAGGGGAACAAAAAAAGGGGGGGGGGTGGAAGGGTAGGAAGGGAGGGGATGGGGGAGGGGAAGGCAGGAGGGGGGAAAGAGCGAGGTGGGGATACAGCCAGGTAGGGGAAGAGGGGGAGGAAGGGGAAAAGAAGAAGGAGGGCGGGGGGAGGAGAGAGAAAAAGAACAGGGGTAGAGGGAAAGGGGAGGGGTAGGGAGGAGAAGGAGTGAGGAAAAGCAGGAGGAAGGAGAAGAGAGAGGGAATGTGGACAGATTAGACCCTAAGAAGGGGTCAGGGATGAGGACTCACCACAACCGATCGTATCCACGGATGCATGGGGGGCCAAAAGCCAAGGTGGTGGCAAAGGTTAGGTCCCGATGGTGGGTGGGAAACAAATAGGCTGGCTGAGGACAGGGCAAGGAGCTGGTGCAGGCATATGAGCGGGGACAGGGTCCAGTGTAACTGGTGCGTGGCCAGTATACTGTCACTCATGGAGGTATCCATGGACGTGGCAATGCACGGTAGTGCATGGACAAATCTAGCTCCCGTACGGATCCCCGCTGTGCCGTCGGCAGCAGCCTAGCTGGGTCACTCACATGGGACAGCCTGTGTGAGATCCGCGCTGGCTCATCCAACGGGCCGGGGCCCATTAAATGAGCATCCCCAACCAGGACACGCCTCGACGCCGTCGGAATGGCGGCGTCTGACGTCACCCGGTCAGCTTCCCCACACTGCGCAGATGCGGGATCCGCAATACTGCGCATGTGCGGCCGAACCAGGCCAAGGGGCGGGGAGCCCCAAGCCTGGACGAGCAAGTGGGGATGGGCTAAGGCTCATCCCTGCCAGGGGAAGCACACGTCCGCTGCTAAGGGGGGAGGGGGGCACCATGGGCAGGTATGCGACGTGAAACTGGAGGGCAATACATATACAAAGAAGGAAACATAAAATTGAATTAACATAGTTAGAATGTACATTACAATCATGTAATAAGTGAGAAGATGATTCCCACAGTTAGATTACTATTTAGTGGTAACTTGTGGCATGGCAGATTACATTGACAACTGCAAGGTCTCAGGGAAGGCTACGGAGGAGGTGGTGGTGGGAGGGAAGGGGGGGGGTTGTATTGTTCCCCCAGGTAATATAAATATACTGATAGAACTGAATAGCAGGATAAACGGTGAAGGTAAAAATAAAAATAAAAATAAATATAAAAATAAAAATAAAAATAAAGTTAATAATAAAAATGAAAAATAATAATTAAGGGGGTGGATGAATGAACAGAGTAGATGTATATAAGGAGGGTGACAAAGGGCGAGCAGTGTAACATTGCAGGCCTACCTGAACTAGGATAAAAATGTAGCAGAAATGAAAAACTACAAACACTGGCAAGTGCTTGACCTATGTGTGAAAATGGGGAAAGGGGTTATATAAGGGAAAAAGAAATGGGAGAAGGTGATGAGGTATGGGTGATCTGATCAATGGCTACTCCACGGGCCTGATAAAGTAGAGTGGGGGTAGTGCCAAGGGGTGTAATAATACTAGTTGCAGAGTACCCCTATGTCATATGAACTGAAATGGGTGTCTAATTGTATATATGGTTGTGAAAAAAAAAAAAAAGAGATGTTGTTGACGATGATAATATTGTTATGAGCACAGCCCCAGGAGGAAAAGGAAGTGAGAAATTCAGACAAACTGAAAAAAAACTGGAAAAAAAAAAACAGATGTCCGATCGCGCATACACACGGTTGGATTTTCCAACAACAAACTTGCATCGAACATCTGTTGTTTGAAATTCCAACCGTGTGTACGCTGCATTGTTGTCTTTGTTGCTCAGACACATTTATTGCACACCTCACTTGTTGCAATCTGTGAAGAAACGTTTGGCACCCCGCTTAGGTGCTTCCGCCAAACAGTGCTTTTTCAAACCCTTCCGGCAGACTAAGAGCTAATACTAGCCTTTTTACCCCAAGCATCGTACACAGACAAGATGTTGAGGCAGAACCAAAAGAATTACTATTTGTTCAACAGAAATACAGGTTTTTATACACTTCAAAAGTAGGTCAGTCACCACACAAACAATAACCGAAAACGCTATTTAATTCATTTTTTATATTTAACCACTTCCCGACGGCCGTACGAATATATGCGCCTGTCGAGTGCTTCTAAATCTCTGACTGGACGCATATATGCGTCCTGCGCTCTTCCTGGCCACTAGAGGGCGCGCGTGCCCGTCGCATTCCTGAGATGCCGATGCGCGTGCCTGGCGGCCGCGATGTCCGCCAGGCACTCGCAATCGGTGGTTACAGGGACAAGGACATGGATCTCTGTGTGTAAACACAGAGCTCCAGTGCTGTGAGAGGAGAGGAGACCGATCTGTGTCCCTTGTACATAGGGACACGGCATCGGTCACCTCCCCCAGTTACCCCCTCCCCCCACACAGTTAGAACACACCCAGGGAATATATTTCATATATATAACACATTTCGCCCCGCCCCTTGGAGCTTAATCATTATTAAGCTCCAAGACCCCATAATTAAGCTCCAAGGTATTGGGTGAAACACGTTGGTGGTGTGGCTTGGCTGGAGTCCGGGCTGAAGCTGCCATCCATCTCATTTCATGCACATGGATCTACTTCATGATGTGCGGCTTATAGATCTTTTCCTTTGACATTGTTGCAGCTTGGAGCTAGGACGAGTTCCCTGTCCCTGCCTGCACTCACAACGGTCTAGTTGGACTTTACCTCTCTACCAGATTTTGGCACCCAATTTTGTCCATGCAGCCACTGAAATCCGGCTTCCCCTCCTCTCCCTCCCGCAGACATTTAGCAGCTGCAGGAGGGAAATGGAGGGCATCAATTCCTCCACATGCCACTCCCACAGTTTGTCCTGCTGCCCCAGGCCCCTGCGTCCTTTCCTAAATCAGTGCTGCCAGGTTTCCCCCTCCTGCCGGCTGCTTGGGGGGGATCTGTCAGAATGGAGAGCAAGGAAAGGGGCTGGCAAATGTGTAATTTACTGGCCCCTTCTTTGTTTTAATGAATAGAGTCAGTGATTTTTTTTTTATTCATTCATAGGTGGGGCATAGTAAACTATATTTACTATGCCTCAGTTTATGAATCAACGGGAAGTTCTGTATAGAACCATTCTGTGCAGCTGTCTCAAAAATGAGACATCAGGGGTCTGTTTAGACTCCTGATATTTCACCAAAGCCCCCCAACACGGTCGTAAAAAAATATGTAAAAAGTAGTAAAAAATACAATTGTAAAAAATAAATAAATAATTAAAATGGTAAAAAATAATAAAAAAATAAAACAAAAATAAAAACGACTGATACTAGTGGTGGAACTACCAGGGTAACAAGGGTCGCACATGCAACTGGGCCCTGCCGTTTTGCCACCATGGGGGGGACCCCAAGACAGCAGGAAGGTGGCCTGCTGCGGGACCATAATAAAGGGTCCCACAATGGGAGTAAAGTGCCCCATCATAAGTGGGAAGGGCCATGGTTGGGGGCAAGGAGGGCCCATCATGGTTTCTAACACCAGGGCCCCGAAGGTTCTAATTACACCTCTGCTCTTACAGCTGCCATTTGTGCACACATCTCCTCCCCACACACTGCTTTACACAACCTGCCCCAAAGCACCCCCCCCCCCCCATGGTGAGGGCATGTGGCCTGGTATGGTCACGATAAGGGTCAGGTGTGGATTGTTGGGGGACTTAATGCCACTATCATTTTTAACCGGCAATTATTTTTTTCTAATCAACTGCCAGCGGGGAAGGCCATTGACAGCTGATGACTCTTCGGTTCAGTTGTCAAGGGTGCCCGGCTCCTTAACAACCAGCTTATACTGCGCCCTGATTAGACAAAGCTTTGCCCAATCAGGGCGCAAAATGCACTGTGCAGTGCAATACCCTGCGAATTCGGGTGTTCACCGAACGTGACTAAGGCCTCGTACACACGATCGGACATATCCGATGAAAACGGTCCGCGGACCATTTCCATCGGATATGTCCGATCTGGAGTTTGATCCGATGGCGTGTACACACCATCGGATCAAATTCCCCGCCGGCGGACGGCGCGGTGACGTGGCGGTGACGCGGCAGTGACGTTGACGCCGCCACGTCACCGCACCAGGAAGTAAAACACTTCCGCGCATGCGCCGAATCCATTCGGCGGCGGCGCGGCGGCGGTGCGGGACGACATGTCTGCTGGTAAGTCTACTAACCAGCAGACATGTCGGGCGGACAGATTCCCACCGGATAGATTTCAAAGCATGCTTTGAAATCTGTCGGGTGGACAAATCTGTCCGCTAGCCCATACACACGATCGGAGATGTCTGCTGAAACGGTCCATCGGACCGTTTTCAGCGGACATATCCCCTTGTGTGTACGAGGCCAAACAGTCAATGTTCGGCCCCAACTGATGCTCGGGCCGAACCGTTTCGCCCAACTCTAATGGGGACTATGGTACCCGAGAAATGCACTGCAATTCTTATAATATACATACAATAATACCGAACTCTAAATTTCCCAAAACCTGGCTCCCATGGTTTGAAGACTTTATAACTGCCACCTGAACTTGAATCATTCTCTTCTCTCTCTTTGAACCAACATCACCCAGCATCCATTCTGGCCACACAGGTCTCCCTGCTCCCGTATTATTCCTCCCCTCCCCCACACCACTTATAATTTTCTTCACTCCAATCCCTTTCACTCCCTATTTTCTTTTCTCTCCTTCCCCTTCCTCCTCTTTTTTTTCCTCTTTTCTCCTTCACTGCTCTTTTCCTTCTTCTTGATCCACCTGGATTCCCCTTCATGAAATGTTTCCACTTTTCTTTCACCCATTAGAAACAGGGACAAATGCCATATGTTATGAAATCCTGCAACTTGATAATTACCTCCAATTCTATGACCCCAGCATCTGATAGGGTGCATTTACCATTTAGCAAAAATAATTCCACCTGGCTCAGTTGATGTTTAAATGGAAATTTTTGGGTGTGTATGTGTTCATGTCAAAAATCGTTTCCCATATCCCTGTATACTGTGTTTGCTAAGATACCCTAAGAGTTTTTTTTTTTAAATCTATCAATATTTCCCACTGACACCACCAATGTGGAAATTAATTCCACACCCTTGACGCCCCGACAGTGAAAATCAGTAGAATGTACAAAGATGCTGCTTTTTAGTATTAAGCCTTTAACCTAAAGATGGCAATGCATAGTTACAATTTCGCTCAAACATCCATACAGGAATTCTGAAAAATAATTTGCAGAACATTGTTCCTTAGAATATAAATTGATTACAATTGCCCTTTGGTGGTAATCAACAACATTAATAGCAATTGTGCAATGTGCTAGTATTGAATGGAGAACAAATATAGAAAAAATTGACTTTGTAGGCACATTTATAAAATATAACAATAATTTTTAATTTTCACAATTGTGATATGTTAGCAAATAACTGTATTTAAAAAATAGAATACAAAAGGTGGAAAATATACAATACAATCAAGTTTTTTTACAATCAAGTTTTTTGAAGCTCTTGAGGAAGCGATCCTATGTACCGCGAAACATGTAGAGCTTGATTTTATTCCTTCTATGGATCCCATGGAATATACACCAAGGAGATTTCTCTACTTAGCATGGGCATCTATTTTATAGACACCATTGCAGCAAGTTGATCACATTAATATTGAAATTGTCTCCCTGGGATTTACCAAGCGACCAGTCTATTGTATCGAACATTCTTTCTTATCATCATTGAGTGAACTAATTTCATTTAAAAGCCCCTAAAATTGTGTCTAGATCTTCTATTTGAATGGAATCCTAGATGTATTTGCAAGCAATAGGACTCTCTTCCAGTATACATGACCAGCACGTGCAGCTGAGCTCCCTCCTTCGAACAGAGCTTTAGGATTACCCATAACCCATTGGTTCCATCGCCAAGCTCACACTTTCCCCACATGCACAGATACAGGCCAAAGGCCTTTCTGACTCATCCTCCTGGTCATCAACCCTGTTAACCCTGGAGCACCTCACTTGTAGGCCTACACTATCGTGGTCCAGTTTAGGGCTCAGGGAATCCATCCAAACACTCGTGGCTGAAAACACATGGGGGCCTGGGTCACCTGGCACATGATACCTAAAGGGGGTCCCCTATTTCGGCCAGGAAAGTGATTCCTGTCTCCTAACCACCACCCACTAACCCTCCTAACTACCTGTTCTCCTCTCAATAGTTTAATGTAACCCACAACATTCATTAAATACAACTCCGCCCAGCCGAGACAATGATGAGGAAAGGATTCCCTTTGCTTGAACTTTACTACATTTCTTAAAAAGCGTAACAGGTTACAACAATCCATACAATGGCATTTCTTCAGTGTAATAACATACACATGAGTAAAAAGGGGCACAAATGTCTAGTGCATTACTAGATATACCTTTATTAAGAAAAAAAAATGTGTACATACTCACAAAATCCCAAGGCTAATAGACACTAAAGACCAGACCCAAGTGGCAGAAGAAAGCCTCATGAAGCAAAGTATTAATACCCCTCACCAGCTAACGTGTTTCCAGGGACGAACCCTTCCCATCAGAGCAAATATTGAACAGAATTTGCCCCAGGAAATGCATTAGCTGGCACGTCTCGGTGGTGCCAGCGGTATTACTTTACCTCATGAGCATTTCCTGTCCTGCCATTTGGGTCTGGTCTTTACTGCCTATTTGTTTTGGACTTTTGTGAGTATGCACTCATTTATTTCTATTTTTTAAATAAATGTATATATGGTAATTCACTACATCTTTTTTTTCTTTTTGTTTGTGTATATGCTATCAAGACTTCCCAGTCTAAAGAGGGCAGAGTTGGTGCAAGTTTTCATGATGTGCTAAGAAGTGATGTTTTGAAGGGTTCATACTTCTTCTCCATTGATCCTTGTGTTTCTTTAGCGCTACCGTGTCATTTGGCGATTTACATACACATGAGTCCACAATTTGATGCTAAGGTGCAATAATAGAACTTTCCAATTTAATTTTATTTTTATTTTTAACTATACCATTGTTTTCAGGAGGGGTGCAGTAGTGCTACTTACAGTTCAGGCAAGCTGCTCTTCACTATACAGGCCATAGGCCTCCACTGGTCCCCATTGCTTCCTCCAGGCTCCAGCTCTCCTCATTGCAATATGTGTGAATTTTCCTAAACAAAAAAGCACATTCACAGTTAGAAATTTGTTCGCTCAAGAAAAAATTCCCATCCTGTCCCTTCGAATATGGTTGAAAACGAATGTTGGTTTAACCCCTCTAACCATTAAAAAAATTCAACAACCATTAGAAAATTCAACAACAATTAAAATTTTCAGACAACATTTTACTGGTGTATGGCCAGTTTAGAGCAGAACTAAACCGTATCTGAGTTCCACAAGAAAACGCACCCATCCGTCCATGTCTCCATGCTTTATTTTGTTAAAAAAAAATATTTTTATGAAGGGGTAAGTAAAACCTTGGACAGAGGGACAGTGGACGTGGTATACTTGGATTTTGCAAAAGCATTCGATACAGTTCCCCACACACGGCTCATGTGTAAGATAAAGTCTACAGGATTGGAAATATCGGTTTGTAAATGGATAGAAAAATGGCTAAAAAAATGAATTCAGAGAGTCGTGGTTAATGATTCTTACTCTGAATGGTCGAAGGTTATCAGTGGTGTACCCCAAGGTTCAGTGTTGGGACACTTACTTTTTAATACCTTTTATAAATTATATTGGGTCTGGGATTAAAAGTACCATTTAAGTCTTTGCAGATGACACCCAGCTATGCAGTGGAATAAAATCCTTACAGGATGTCTCTAATTTACAAGCCGACCTCAATGCTCTGTCTAATTGGGTGACTATGTGGCAGATGAGGTTTAATGTTGATAAATGTAAAGTTATGCACTTGGGGGCTAAGAATATGCATGCATCATACATACTAGGGGGAGTAGAACTGGGGGGGATCCGTAAAGGAGAAGGGTCTGGGGGTTTTGGTAGATCATAAGCTCAATAATAACATGCAATGCTAAGCTGTGGTTTCCAAAGCGAGCAAAGTTCTTTCTTGTATTAAGAGAGGTATGGACTCCAGAGAGAGAGAGATATCATTTTGCCCCTGTACAAAACATTAGTATGACCTCATCTGGAATATGCAGTTCAGTTTTGGGCCCCAGTTCTCAAAAAGGATATCAGGGAACTGGAGAAAGTGCAGAGAAGGGCAACCAAACTGATAAGAGGCATGGAGGAGCTCAGCTATGAGGAAAGATTAGAGGAACTGAATTTATTCTCTCTTGGTAAGAGGAGAATAAGGGGGGATATAATCAACATGTACAAATATATAAGGTGTCCATATAGTGAACTTGGTGTTGAGTTATTCACTTTGCGGTCAACACTGAGGACAAGGGGGCACTCTTTACGTCTAGAGGAAAAGAGATTTCATTTCCAAAACAAGAAAAAGTTTCTTCAAAGTGAGAGCTGTAAAAATGTGGAATAGATTCCCTCCAGAGGTGGTTCTGGCCAGCTCAGTAGATTGCTTTAAGAAGGCCTGGATTATTTCCCAAGTGCATACAATATGACTGGGTACTAACATTTATAGGTAAAGTTGATCCAGGGAAAATCTGATTGCCTCTCGGGGGTCAGGAAGGATTTTTTTCCCCTGCTCTAGCAAATTGGATCATGCTTTGCTGGGGGTTTTCTCCTTCATCTGGATCAACTGTGGGTATAGAATTGGGTATATGGGATTCTTTGATTTTATTTTTATGGTTGAACTAGATGGACTTGTGTCTTTTTTCAACCTGACTAACTATGTAACAGAAGAAATGTAAAAAACATGGTGCCAGGTGATCAAGTTAGGAATCACTGTGCCTCCTGTAAAAAGGAATATCGGTTTCAGGCATGAGCCTATGAATACCTGGAAACTTTTAAATGAAATAATTCCTGAGAATGAGGGTGGAGAAGGAGGTGTGGTGGTGGGTGTTGCTACTAGTAGCATGCTATACAGACCGTGGCAAATGGCGGGTGTGGTAAAATTGTGCCAACAGTGGGAGAGACTCAAAACTTGAGCTCAATCACAGGGTGCAGGGGTCAGGAGTACATATTGTCCGTAATGTCTGTTGCCTTCACTCTTTTAACTTGTTACATTCACATTGAAATTCATAAAAATCAAGGCTGGCAGGTATTTTCATATATAAACATTTAACCAAATGTGACAGCGCTAGAGCTTGGAAATTGACCCTGTAACATGCAAAAGAAAGTGCTCAGCATCCTGTACGCTCCAACGAAAGCGGAGTAGCTTAGATAGGGTTTTCTTTCATTTAAAGTGAAGGTCATTATGTGAAGTGAAGAGGAAATATTTAAGCTTATCTTTTACAATACAAATATTTGAGGTGGGGCATTAGATACAGTGGGTAAAATTAGTTTTGAACATGTCACCATTTTTCAAGGTAAAATTACATTTCCAAAGGTGCTATTGACATGACATGTTCTCCATATATCTGTAACAACCCATGCAATCTATACATGCAAAGAAACCAAAACAAATACGTTCAGAAATTAAATGGAATGATACAGGGAAAAAGTATTGAAGACGCTAACTTAAAGCGGAGGTTCATCCTAAAAACATCTATATACCATTACATCCAGCATACTTCCGACATCTACAGTATGCTGTTTGTTTTTTTGTTTTTTGCCGTAAATACCGTTTTATTGTTACTTTTCCCCCGGTTTCCGGGTTCTGGCTCCCGTGGGAGTGAGCGTTCCTATTCAGAGGTTAGATGATTGACATCTGGTGAAAAACTTTCCCACGGTGGATAAGGCGTGTCACCAGTTTTCCGTAAGAAGCCGACCTGCGAGTTGGCTCTATACGACGCCTGCACCCGCCGTGTAGAGCTGACTGCTCTCTTTTTCACCAGACGTCAATCATCTAACCTCTGAAAAGCAACGCCCACTCCCGCGGGAGCCAGAACCCAGAAGGCGGGGGGAAAATAATAAAACCGTAAGTACGGCAAAAAAAAACCCACCATACTGTAGATGTTGGAAGTATGCTGGATGTAATGGTATATAGGTGTTTTTTAAGGTGAACCTCTGCTTTAAATGTATTTAATACTTGGTACAAAACCCTTTGTTGGTAATAAATACTTCAAGACGCCTCCTGTATGGAGAAACTAGTCACATGTATTGCTCAGGTGTGATTTTGGCCCATTCTTCCACAAAAATGCCACATACTGTACACACGCTCGGAATTTTTAGACAACAAATGTTTGATGTGAGCTTTTGGTCAGAAATTCCGACTGTGTGTAGGCCCAGTCGGACATTTTCTGTCTGAATTTCCGACAACAAAAATTTAAGAGCTGGTTTGTGTGTAGACAATTCCGATGCAGAAAACTCGTAATGGAGATAGCACATTCGTCACGCTGCAACGGACTGAAAAGCATGAGGCTGAAAAGCACGAATCGTCTCTCACCAAACTTCTACTAACAGGACTGGTATTGAACTTCTCTTTTCTCGTGCCATCGTACGTGTTGTATGTCACCGCCTTTTTGACGTTCGGAATTTCCGACAACATTTGTGTGATCGTGTGTATGCAAGACAAGTTTGAGCCAACATCCGTCGGAAATGTATCCACGGTTTTGTTGTCGGAATGTCTGATCTTCTGTACGCGGCAAAACAGTCTTCAAATCTTCGACGGTTCCGAGTTTCCTTGGCTTTGTATTTAGGATCAATATCTTGCTAAAATTGTTCAACTCTCTTTTCATCTTCATCATCCTGGTAGATGGCAGCAGTTTTTATCAAGGATGTCTTGGTACATTTTTCCATAATCCTTCTTTCAAAGACATGAAGTTTGCCAGTACCGTTTGCTGAAAAACAGCCCCACACCATGATGTTTCCACCTCCAAACCATACTGTTGGTATTTTGGGGTGATGTGCAGTGCCATGATTTGACCCCCAAACATGGTGTGTATTAGGGTTGTCCCGATACCGATACCAGTATCGGTATCGGGACCGATACCGAGTATTTGCAGGAGTACTTGATCTGACTGATCTGTCCAATCCCGAGCAAGGGGGAGTGTCTATGCACGGAGCTGTGTATAGACACTCCCCCTTGCTTGGGATTGGACAGATCCATCCAATCCCGAGAAGGGGAGTGTCCAGGGGCGGACTGACCATTGGGACTCTCGGGCACTGCCCAAGGGCCCCATGCCACTAGGGGGCCCCATCAGGGTTGCCAGGCTTAATAAAACTAGGGACAGGATGTAAAAATCTGTGTTTTTTTTACATCTTCCCCTGATATGTCCGAAACCGACATGCTGTTGATGTGAAAATCCAGAGATTTTTGCTGCCCTGCCTCTGCACTGCCTCCTGGCCTGGTGGCCATCAGTAAGCCTGGGGGGCCCATAATCTTCTTTTGCCCGGGGGCCCCATAAGTTGTCAGTCCACCCCTGGGAGTGTCTATACACGGCGCGGTGCGGATTACAAGTATTCAAACGAAAGCTGCCTGTAATGCGCGATGTAATGCACGCTGATGGCGGTGGCATCATCTACTACTAGGTATGGGGGACATGGCTGCAATATGTGGGGGGACATGACTGGATATATGTGGGGGGACATGGCTGGATATATGTGGGAGGACATGGCTGCATCTATAGGGGGGTATGGCTGCATATGTGGGGGACATGTATGGCTGAATATGTGGGTGACATGGCTGCATCTGTGGGGGACATGGCTGCATCTGTGGGGGACATGGCTGCATCTGTGGGGGACAGGACATGGCTGCATCTGTGGGGGACATGCATGGCTGCATCTGTGGGGGACATGCATGGCTGCATCTGTGGGGGACATGCATTACTGCATCTGTGGGGGACATGGCTTTATCTGTGGGGGACATGGCTTTATCTGTGGGGGACATGGCTTTATCTGTGGGAGGACATGGCTGCAATATGTGGGAGGACATGGCTGCAATATGTGGGAGGACATGGCTGCAATATGTGGGGGGAGATGGCTGCAATATGTGGGGGGACATGGCTGCAATATGTGGGGGGACATGGCTGGATATATGTGGGGCTGGATATATGTGGGGGGGGGACATGGCTGCAATATATGTGGGGGGACATGGCTGCATATATGTGGGGGGACATGGCTGGATATATGTGGGGGGACATGGCTGGATATATGTGGGGGGACATGGCTGCATTTGGGGACACATTTAAAAAAAGTATCGGTATTCGGTATCGGCGAGTACATAAAAAAAGTATCGGTACTCAGTCCTAAAAAAGTGGTATCGGGACAACCCTAGTGTGTATTATGGCATCCAAAGAGTTCAATTTTGGTCTCATCTGACCAGACTATATTCTCCCAGTATTTCACAGGCTTGTCTAAATGCTGTGCACCAAACTTTAAACGTGCTTCAACATGCTTTTTCTTCAGCAATGGAGCCTTGCATGGTGAGCGTGCATACAGGCAATGGCAGTTGAGTGCATTACTTGTTTTCTTTGAAAAAATTGTACCTGCTAATTCCAGGTCTTTCTTAAAGCGGAGTTCCACCCTTAAAATCACTTTGTTTCATTCCATCCAGCATACTGGCGTCAGCGCCAGTATGCTGGTTTTTTTTTTAATGCACGTACTTACTTTATAAAAAATCATTGAATTTCAGGCGCACCGCGGAATGTCGCGGAATGTCGCCGCTATAAGGCCGGAAACAGCCGATTAGCATTCGGCTCTTCTCGGCGCCTGCGCACAGACCCAGGAGCTGACTGCGCAGGCGCCGAAAATAGCCGGTCCTAGTTCGGCTTTTTTCGGAGGGCGTGACGCGGCTATATACGGCGCCTGCGCAGTCAGCTCCTGGGTCTGTGCGCAGGCGCCGAGAAGAGCCGAATGCTAATCGGCTGTTTCCGGAAGGCCTTATAGCGGCGACATTCCGCGGTGCGCCTGAAATTCAATGATTTTATATAAAGTAAGTACGTGCATTAAAAAAAAAAAAAAAATGGATGGAATGAAACAAAGTGATTTTAAGGGTGGAACTCCGCTTTAAGTTCTCCACAAGTGGTCGTTGGTTCTTCTGATAATTATTTTCACTCCTCTGTCAGAAGTCTTGCAAAGAGAACCTGGTTGTGGTCGGTATATGGTGCAATTATGTTCATTCCACTTCCAGATTATGGCACCAACAGTGCTCACCTTTTTGCACCTCCCTTTCTTCATGTGTCCAATACTTTTCTATATGTCATTCCATTTTATTACACATAACTTAATTTCTGAACGCATTTGTTTTGGTGTCTTTGTATATATGGATTGCATGGGTTTTTACTGGCAGTGGCATGTGCTGAAATATTCATGTCAATAACAGCTTTATAAATATATTTACCTAGAAAAATGTTGATGTGTTCAATACTTATTTTACTTGCTGTATATTAGTGCACTACAGGAGGCACCATTGCTATATGGTCAACCAAAATCGAAATAGTAAAACGGGACTTTATTTCCAATAGTAATTATATGATAACATTTCAACAATGATTTATTACAGTTTTGTATAAAATTTGACAAAATGGCATCTCAAAACACCATCGTACAGGAGGCTAAATTACAAGTACAGTGGGGTCTATATACGGGTCTACGCATTTCATGAACGCGTAATCCCATATATAGACCTCATTGTATTTGATATAAACTTAATACACACGATACAAAGAAAAGAAAATTGCCTCATTCATTGCTCTATGTTCTTAGTCAACACAGCAGTGTACGGTCAATGCATTGAGCAGTTATATGCCTTTTTTGGCCCATATAAGCACTTGTTTATCATATTTCAGGGACCTTTTCAGGAGAGTTAAACGCCACCGCCTTGGTTATCATGCATAAGAGTAAAAATGCTGAACCAACTTGGCTCGTGATTTATCCATTCCATCCTGTGTACAGGGATATGATTCTGTTGTAATGTGGGACACATAACTCAAATTGCCTTCTACTCACAGGCAGTCAGTGACCCCATTGCATATAAACAACCTGTGGCGTTTTTGGGCATCACAATGCAAAGGAAGTTTATCACAAATGACATAACTGGAAAATAACTTTTCTTTGTGGTTCCACAGGTCAGGACAGCTCTGGCTCGAGGAGATATTATGTCAGCAGAAATTGCCTCCCGCGAAGCTCGGAATTTTTCCTTCATCAGCCTGGCCATTGGGATCGCTGCCATGGTCTTGTGTACCATCCTCACAGTGGTTATTATCATCGCAGCTCAGCACCATGAAAATGACTGGGGTAACTGAATTATCGTTACGGCACCTGCGGGGGCAACTAAAGGACAGCCCAATCCACCAAGACTTCTCTGTGCCCTTGACACTTTCTTAAAGTTTACTTTCTTCAGTTCTGATTTGGACACTTTCATTTTTATGTCTTATGTTTTCAATGTCTTCCTTCTTTTTGTTTTGTTCCATTATACCTTCGTCCCCTTTTCATATTTCCCTCTTCTTTTGCCATAATTCTTCTGCATCCTCTTGTCCAGTTACCCTTCTCACTTTTCTAGTTTGGATTCCTTTTCTTTGTTTTCCATCTTGTCTTTTCATACCAACTCTTCTCTTCTGCTTTTTCCCATCCACCACAGTGCTTTTTAATCTCCCGTCCTCAACCCCGTCCGCTCCGTTCCCCAATCCCCTCTCCCTTGTTCTAAGTAATACAGGTGCCATCTTGGGTGTTATGGGGTAAAATAGGGGTAAACTAGGAGTTTCATGGGGTATTTTTCAGCTATGAATTAAGGATGTGGAATACCGTTCAGCTGAGAAATAAAAGGAAAGGAGAGGACGTTTCAAGTGTCACAAAATAAAAGGGAAAATAGGTGGACTATCAGACTTGTAGCCCATTGGAGAGGCAAAAAGGAAGCCAGAAAAACTTAAGACATGAGTGAAATGTGTGAAGAAGAGTTATAGAGTCAATGGAATGGAGGTAAGGGGCTCTTAGACAGAAAAGAGGGGCACATTCTGCAAACCGCAGCAAAGAAAATGGATGCGTTCCTATTGCAGTCAGTCAAATTTTAACAGTAATAGAAATAAAGCTTAACTTTGATTGGTTGCTATAGGCATCTTCCTTTTCTATTGCTTCAGCTTTATATACAGTATCAAACTCAGTGGCCCTGATTTATCAAGCTGAAATAGCATTTAAGGCACAATAAAGGGTGCTTAAGGCATGTTAAAGTTGCCTTTAATCCAGTATTATCACATGTTGTATTTAGAAGCCTATTTGGTTAAGCACTTAAGTTCAGCAAGACTTTAAGAGCTATTTTGCAATCCTTTAACCGACCCTGTAATAAAAAAAAAAACAGGCATGCCTTTTAACAAAGAGATTCAATATTTTTCCTATTGGTCCATTTGGGAGAAATCCAACTGGGGAACCAACACTTTCAGAAGTATGGATTTAAAGGGGAACCCCTACACTGAAAAAATGGAATGGGGGTCCCCCAAAAGCCATAACAGACCCTTACCCGAGCATGCAGCCCGGCCGGTCAGGAAAGGGGGTGGGGATGAGCGAATGCCCCCCCTCCTGAACCGTACCAGATCGTCTTGGTGGGAGGAACCAGTAAGTGCTGCAGGGGATGGAAGAGATTGACACTCCCAAAGGTATCACATTTTCCATTGGACTTCAGAAGGGTTTTTTCTTGAACAGAGCAGCATTGTGGTAGAATGGGTGGAGGGAAAGGTAAGTATTCAGTTTCTTCTCTTGCAATTATGTCTGTTTTGGATTTTTGACAAGGTCACTTTAAAAAGTAATGCAGCTTGGTGAATTAGGGCCTGTATCTGTTAATAAAGACACAAAACCTTTGACGACCCAGCAATACAAGGTAACCTTAATGTGCAACTGCCCAGAAAGAGGTAGCCATTTTGTTGGCTGGCTGGCCCAGTATTTCCAAATATATAGTATATCAGTTCACTAGGACAAAACTGTCTGAGTAGTTTTAACACACAAAATGGCTACCAGCTCTGTATAGGAGCAACAGGTCCTCTTAAAGATGAAGTTTACATGCTTAGCCTTGACAAAATAACAACCTCCTAGACTGGCCAAAAGCTTAAAATGTTAGTGCATTATGTTGCATTATTTTGTTGGAATAAGGTGACCTTACTTTCTAGTGAGATTTGGTCTGGTATTGGTTTGCATTCTATTTGGCTATTTTCTCCTTCATATAGCACTAACCTTTCTATTAAATAAATTGCAGCTCATGGAATTAGAATAAAGAGGGATGTATTTTTTTATGCTAGATAATCTAATTAATGTTGGTTTATTCGGGAAGGGCATGTGTGCAAAGTTCAGGAGCAGCCAAATATCTCCTTTGTGAAGCTGGCCAGCTTGGCATCTCTACTGGCCATGGCAACTGATGTCATGATATACAGTATAGTGGGCAGGCAGATGGGTATTAAAAACTCAAAATGTATTTCCATTCAGCTGGATTTTTGTTTCTAGCAGCTGAATGTGTAATTTAAGGACCACACTCACTGTGCATGTTATAGCTTAATTATGGGACCCAAAAAACTGCAACCATTTACTTCTCTAGTAATTGGCTGGTGGTATGGTAAATACACTACTGTTCATTGATCCATATTGTGTGATCATTCAGATCCAATCACAAATATGTATATTTTTAAGGATCCATAGGGGTCAGTGATAATGTCACATATACAGTGAGCACAATTCTTCCCGTTCTTATATAATATCTGCCCCATTTCTCCATCACTATCAAGAAAGGAGTGGGATATTTCATAATTGTCATGGGAGGACTTGCACTGTTTTAAGAGACAGATTAGCTCAGTGATGGCGAACCTTGGCACCCCAGATGTTTTGAAACTACATTTCCCATGATGCTCAACCACACTGCAGAGTGCAAGAGCATCATGGGAAATGTAGTTCCAAAACATCTGGGGTGCCAAGGTTTGCCATCACTGGCTTAGCTGGAAAAAAATACAACACTTTCGGCCAAGAGTAGGAGCTTAGACATCCCTTTTTTTTCTCTCTTAGTAAAACACACTTAACAAAGAGTAAACCCTTTAGGATCAATTTACACTGTTACGTTGCAGTTACATGCAGTAAGCACTTGCTATACCACTTGTTAATACAAGGCATGGTAACTCACAAAAAAAGACATGGTGTGTTGCTGTGTCGTTGATCTTGAATGCCACTTCAACTCACCTAGCCAGCACACAAAACAGGTGCATTTTAGTGCACCATAATGCAGAGATGTGACCCACGTCTAAAAAAAATGCTGAAGGCCCATTAAAACCTGCATTGTGGTATGTTGGCAGCCTAATAAATACGAATACGGCGATGCATGAAGATTAGTGAATGCAGTGAATCCAGCATAAAACTTGTGTTTTGGCATTTACCATCTTTAGGCAGCCTGATACAGTTTTCGGCTTGTGATAGGTCAAGCAGGTTGACTCAATCAACACTTTCTGATTGTCTTGTGATTTTTGTTGTGAGATCTTTGTGGTTCTCAGATCTTCTCACTAAGGCCTCATACACACGACCGTTTTCTTTGACAAAATCCATTATTGCACTAAAAACATGAAAGAGAAAATCTGATTGGTTGCAGTGAACAACAATATCAATAGATGTAATTTTAGATGCTTACATGCCTAAAGCCTGGTCTCATTTAAAATGTTCTCTTTAAACTACCCAGTTGGGACACATTGCTGACAATATAATAAATTGGTTCTTCTGCTAACCCTAATATGGAGATATTTTTGGAATATTTTCATCAGCGCTTGATACATTTAGGTCAGGCAAGATGTAGGGGGATGGTGGGGGCACACAAGACAGAAGGAATTACAGAAAATTAAAGCCCATATTAGCCTGTAATGACATTATATGGAACCAAATGCCAGATGAGTAGAAAACAGGATGAGTGTGGAGATGATTTTTTGACAGCTGAGAAAGATGTAGGGCTATTGGCATTGCCAGTGGAAACCAGTTAATGTTGGGTTGCATTCACCTCTCAATGCACAATTTCAAGCATTATTAAAAAGTGTGTGTTTTCATGCATTGTCATCAATACATCAATAATGTGGATGCACCAAAAAATTGACAATCATGAACATATAGTGTAAGTGTGAACTAATATAATTTAAAAATATGGCTAAACTGTATAGATGTTTGATGTGCTTTAAAGCGCAAAATTGTAAACGGCCTTAGAAGGTTTACTTTACCCAAAAGTGATATTGCATCTCTGTATAGTGCAATTTGAATTGCATGCTGATATCTTTGGGGGAGGCCACTGGTGAGAGTCCTCCATTATGGTTCCCAGTTCTGTCCAAATACCATTGCCAATACTAAGCCAAATGATGGTATCATGCTCCTCCAGTGGATTATCCAAAAAACAGAATAAATAATTTGGGAACCCAGCTGTGGGAGAGTGATACCTTCCCTCTGGCTTTGAGCAATGGGACAGAGAAACAAAATACCGCAGGGAAAGCTAATGAATGGGTGATTAAGTCCACCATATTATAAAACCTAAGTAGCTAGGTAGATCTGGGCTTTAAAGTTTATCTCCAGCCAAAATATTATGTTTTAGTCTTGGGTAGAGTGGGGAAGGGTTAGAACTTCTGTTTTTATTGCTCACTATAGCATTTTGTGATAGTTTACAAATGTCTAGTGATAATATGAACCAAATCAAAGTCAATGCAATAAATTGAGCCACCACTCAGGGCCCATTGGTTGCTTTGATGCCAACAGATGTATTCCTGGCCCCATCCAGTTGTTGACCAGGAGTTTCCCCAGATGACGAATTAATGTAAAAAAAAGGGGCGAGGGTGCTAAATAACGTCACAAAGATAGTTAGTCAATATTGTCAGCCAGCATCTGCGGACCACTTGTTCACATTCACCCCTTGCCTGGGGGATCTCTTGGCTGGCAGCTGAATGGGGCTGGGAATTTGTCATTGATTGCTAGGATGCTGGTGGCCACCTATGTCCTAGCAACTAATACTGCCACTGAATGAATGACTTCCTAGCAGTTGAAGGTTTGGTTCAGCAGGTGGGTGGTTGAACAGGTCATTTAGTTTGCTTGCTCTGGGAACAGCCATAGTTTGCAGCAAGCCCTGTGTTGAGGCAAACCCCAACTCCATCCATAGTGATACTTGCTTTTCAAAAAACAAGTATAATAGTTTAGAGGAGAAGCGATTCTCAACTAGAGTTCCTCCAGAGGTTGCTAGGGATTCCTTGAGCTGTGGCCGATTGACCTCTTATTTGATGGTGCCTGCATAGTTCCAAGGCCAACGCTACTTGACAGAGCCATCAGCATAACGCCAGTGATCTTTTTAGCTGTCTGTAAAGGTGGCATTCTGACTACTATTGTAAGCAGGACATTCTTTCCCTTGGCTACCAATGCAATGGACATTTTTCCGATTTGATCCACCAACTGGTTTTAGTAAGGGTTTCCTGAGACCTAAACATTTGCCTAGGGGGTTCCTCTGGGGTAAAATGGTTGAGAAAGTCTGAAAAGTCAGATGTGAGCTTTTGGTCGGAACTTCTGACAAGAAAAGTCTGATGTGAGCTTTTGGTCGGAAATTCCGACCATGTGTATGCTCAATCAGACTTTTGCTGTCGGAATATCCGCCAACAAAAGATTGAGAGCTGGTTCTATATTTTTCCGACGGAAAAAGTTCCTATTGGAAAATCCGCTCATCTGTATGCAATTCCGACCTGCAAAAAAAACACGCATGCTCAGAATCAAGCAGAAGAGCCAAACTGCCTATTAAACTTCATTGATCTCGGGTCATTGCGTGTCTTGTACGCCACCGCGTTCTTGACGGTCGGAATTTCCAACAAGATTTGTGTGTATGGAAGACAAGTTTGAGCCAACATTCCATCAGAAAAACATCCACGGTTTTCTTGTCGGAGTTTCCGATTGTGTGTACGCAGCATTAGAGGATGAAAGATTTAGAACCATGTGAAATTTTTCGTAGGTTAAAGGTACATACATCAGACTAGATAAATGGGACAGAGGGATTTGGTCTCAACAGAGGTCCTGTCCCTCCAAATGATGCACATTTAGGATCTATGACAGCAATGAAAACCTTTTTTTTATTTTTAGAAGACAAAAGGAATATTTTAATCGTCACCAGCTTTTTATTAATGTTTGTCCAATTTTCAGAAATAAGGATCTTGTTTTTTTTGCCATCTGACAATTGTCTCAAACAGACCATGTTGCCCCTAGCAAGCAATCAGAATCTTCCATTTGCTTTCAGATATTGCACTGGGAGAAAGCAATGGGGATTCAAATACCTATAGGGAACACAGACTGTGGAGACAATTATTCTCACAAATGAGATATTTGCTGCTTTAGGAAATATTTTGCGTATTAGCGCAGGGCTTAGCCAATGTATGTGACCCTCCAGGTCAGACTGCCCTGCTGATGGAGCCCGACCGAGACCAAGATAGCGTGAGAGCAAGAAAGCCGGCTGACGTTTGAGTGTGTAATAAAGAGACAGCTGCTATATTTCTGAAAAGTGTTATAGGGGTGGGTCGGTTTATTTCTGTGATTAAAAAAAAAAATGTTTATGGTTCTGATGACTATTCTTTAATATTACTGATGACTTATTTATTTATCAGTTGGAGGGGTGCATTGTGGGTATTTATTCATTAGCATTTGGAATGGTAATTTAGCTGCATTATCTATAATAAAAACCAAAATCTATTTCATTCAGGCTCTGTGAATTTTTTTTTTTTAGTGTCTCTTCAAAAAAAAAATAATAATAATTTAAATGCACCACACACATTTTTTTTTAACTGACACACATGTTTATGTAAATGAGGAGAAGAGCAGAAAGAAAGAAAAGGCAGCACCTGGCACTGGCTAATTACAGGAACAATTCTTAACCGCTTCAGCTCCGGGAGGTTTTACCCCCTTAACCACTTCAATAATTGTCATTTGATGTCCACAGATGGGATCTCCCATCCTGGGTGGACGTCAAATGAGGTCCTGGGCTATCTGAATGATGCCTGCAGCTAGAGGCATCATCCAGATATCCTTTTCTTCTGCCGGTGATTCTGCGCAACATAAGAACGAGCATAGCGGTGGTTCCGCTGCTTGATCGTTCTTACAGGTGGCGGGAGGGGACATCCCCCCCTCCCGGCACCATTCGGTGCTTCTCCGGGCTCTCCCGTGCCATCGGGGGCCCGGAGAAAAAAAATCGCCCGGCGTAGGCAGGAAGCATAGAGATGACTGGTGACCAGATGTTCACCAGTCATCTCTATGACCATCGGAGGCCCGGGCGCGATGTGATGGCGTCACACCCAGGTCCCCGTATGTAAACAAAGCCGCGATTGCGGCTAGTAAGCAACAGTATTCATGAGATCGGTGAATTTTTTTTGTCTTATTGACCCCGCATCTCTCCATAAAGAGGACCTGTGACACACATTTCCTATTACAAGGGATGTTTACATTCCTTGTAATAGGAATAAAAGTGTAAAAAAAAATAAAAAATTAAAATGCCCCTGTCCTCGGTAGCTCGCATGCAGAAGCGAACGCACACGTAAGTCCCGCCGACATATGTAAACGCTGTTTAAACCACATATGTGAGGTATTGTCACGTGCGTTAGAGTGCCAGCAACAAATCTAGCATTGGATCTCCTCTGCAAATCTAAACTGGTAACCTGTAAAAAACAATTAAAGCGTGGCCTATGGAGATTTTTAAGTACCGAAGTTTGGCGCCATTCCATGAGTGTGTGCAATTTTAAAGCGTGACATGTATTTACTCGGTGTAACATAATCTTTCACATTATACAAAAAAATTGGGCTAACTTTACTGTTTTGTTATTTTTTTAATTCATGAAAAAAAAAAAAAGGGCGTTTTAAAAATTATTGCGCAAATACCATGCAAGATAAAACGTTGCAATGACCGTCGGTTTATTCCCTAGGGTAACTGCTAAAAAAACATATATAATGTTTGGGGGTTCTGCATAATTTTCTAGCAAAAGAATGATGATTTTTACATGTAGGAGAGAAGTGCCAGAATAGGCCCTATATTGAGGTGTGTATAAAAGCCCGGTATTGAAGTGGTTAATGACCAGGCCATTATTTTGCGATACAGCACTATGTTACTTTAACTGACAATTGCACGGTCATGCCCAAATAAAATTGATGTCCTTTTTTCCCCCCAAAAATAGAGCTTTCTTTTGGTAGTATTTGATCACCTCTGCACTATAAGCAAAAAAAGAGTGACATTTAAAATATATATATATATATATTTACTTTCTGCTATAAAACATATCCAATAAAAAATTGAAAAAATAAATAATTTCTTCATTAATTTAGGCCAATATGTATTCTGCTACATATTCTGGGTAAAAAAATCCCAATAAGCATATAATGAATGCTGTGCGCAAAAGTTATCACGTCTACAAACTATGAGATATTTTTATGGCATTTTTTTTACTAGCAATAGCGGCAATCAGCAATTTTTAGCGGGACTGCGACATCTAACCTAACCTTTTGGCACTTTTTTGGGGACCAGTGATCAGGGCTAGAAATATGCCCTGTTACTGTACTAATGACACTGGCAGGGAAGGGGTTAATATCAGTGATGATCAAAGGGTTGAATTTGTGTGCCATGGCTGGATCCCTGGACAGGTAAGTGTCCCTATATTAAAAGTCAGCAGCTATGGTATTTGTAGCTGCTGCCATAAAAAAAATTGGGGGTGGGAGCGTGGAGCTCCTCTTTAAGATGAGGCTAGCTGACCTCCCATGTAATGATGCCTACATAGTTTCAGGTCCAACATCATTTTGCAGAGCCAGCAGCCACTAAGGCCCCTTTCACACTGGGGCAGGAGGTGCGATGGTGGTATAGCGCCGATATACCCTCGGAATTGCAGAAGTATTCGGCTGCTAGCGGTGCGTTTTTAACCCCCGCTAGCCGCCAAAAAAGGATTAATACCGCCCGCAATGCGCCTCTGCAGAGGCGCATTGCGGGTAGTATAGCTGTGGTTTCCCATTGATTTAAATGAGAATGAGCAGTGGAGGAGCAGTAAACACCCCGCTCCTCTCACCGCTCCAAAGATGCTGCTAGAAGGTCTTTTGGAGCGGTTCTGCTAGCGCACCGCTCCAGTGTGAAAGCCCTCAGGCTTTCACACTGGAGAAACAGCATCCACTGTTTAGGGTCGGTTTGCAGGCGCTATCTGTAGCGCAATAGCGCCTGCAAACCGCCCCAGTGTGAAAGGGGCCTAAGGTTGGCATTAGGGTTGTCCCGATACCGATACTAGTATCGGTATCGGGACCGATACCGAGTATTTGCGGGAGTACTTGTACTCGTGCAAATGCTCCCGATGCTTCTGCCGATACTTTTTTGTATTTATCAACATGTTCTGTGAAAATTCTTTGAGTTTTTTACTACTGCGTGACAAGCAAATAAACATTTTTATTCATTTTTACTCATTTTTATTCTTTTATAATGTCTGGAGTTAGAGCTCTTCATAATTCTAAAGAAAATATCCTTAGTCTGTATTGTGGTTTGAAAACTGTCACATGACATTTAAAAAAAGTATCGGTATTCGGTATCGGCGAGTACATGAAAAAAAGTATCGGTACTTGTACTCGCTCCTAAAAAAGTGGTATCGGGACAACCCTAGGTGGCATTCTAACCAACACTGTAAGGGGGCATTCTTCCCACTGTCTTGACTACCGCCAATGTAAGGGGCATTTTCCCAATGACCACTAATGGAGTAATTTTAGCAGATGTTCCCTGAGACCCCAAAATGATTGCAAAGGATTCCTTTAGTGTAAAAAGGTTGAGAAAGGCTGGTTTAAGTCATGATCAGTGGTGGGCACTCAATTAGGGGCAAAGGGGCACCACCCCCCTAATCTCTATGTGCCCGACCCCTAATCTCCATGCAGGGCACCGGACGCATGGATTTCAATAGTGTTTTTTTTTTTACGTGAAGCACATGATTAGAGTCTGAGGCTCTAATTGGTTTAAAAAAGGGTGGGCTCGGGCGCAGTACTCTGCGCCCCGAGCCAACCCACTCATGTGACATTAGCAAATAAAATTTCATATTAAGACCCGATTGACCGGAAGGAAAAGCGACTGTCTGGTCTCTTGCAGAACGTCCATTGTTTCTGTGACTGGTCGGGCTCGGTGTCCCCCCCATGAGCTGGTCCGAGCCCGTTTCTTCTATCTGGGCACCGGGACCGGGTCCAGTGCTTCTCCTCTGGCCTGATACGGGCATCGCAAGTACTTCCCTACCCATCTCTTCCTTCGGGGAACCAAGCTCAGTGACGTCCCCATGCCCCAAGCAACTGGACCTACCGGACGAACACTGAGCTGAGGCTGCACCGACTGCCCTGGGAGCAGGAGAATGATGACCTCCCCTGTCTACCCCAAGCTACTAGACACGACCAGCCACATGGGGACCTTCCACAACACACCAGGCTCAGCCCCGAGCAACTGACTGCTGGATTCTTCTATACAGGTATGTACTGGAGGGGGGGGGGTACTAGGATCATACCCCACCATAGGCCCTATCAGAATCAGGAGGATTGTTTTCCGGCCCCCCAGAAAATGGAGCACAAGCCACCACTGGTCACGGTGGCAATTCTACAATGAATGAGAACAACAAGGCCTCTTAATTTTGCGGCTGAAGAATTTTTTAATCGAATAGGTGAACAGAGATTCACCGCCAGTCAATCAATGATGATGGATGTTTGCAGGTTTAGATCTACACCTGGGGGCCTTCTTGTTAGATGAATGCACGGATGGTCAGCTTAATGCCAGTCCTAAAAAAAAAAAAATGTCTGCATGCGGACAGATGCCCCAGCTGCAGTGTTCTTTTACTTCTCAGAACTAAAGCGAATTAGAAACATTTGACGGCACCTCATGCGGCGCAGAGAGAGGCTGCCTGCCGCTCCACTCCCACACACGCATATTGCAGTACAATGAAAGGAGTACAGAGCCCAGGCAACGCGTGAGGGGAACGGCTCTCATTCATACAGACACATTGATTACCCCTCCATCTGCCCGAGGGCCCGACAACATGAAACAGCCACAATGTCAGCGCAGCTGTGACACTTCCCTTTATTATGTGTATGAAAGAACACGTACCTCCCCACAGATCCCCCTTATTACTTCCAAATATGCTAAGCTGTGATTTATGATCACTTCTAAGGCCTGTTTCAATAACCGGCGCTGTGTCACCATAGCAACCAGTCCTATTGGGACTCTGGGATAGAAAAAAATCATAGAGAAACGTGGGTGTTACCCATGGCAACCAAGCAAGCTCAGGCCTAAGTTTCCTTGTGCTGTTAAAGCTGATTTCCAGGTATGGATTGTATAGCATAGTTATATTGGTCCTGCTTAGACCAATAAAAAAAGGTTTGTGTCTTAGCATTGCTTCCCTGAGCTTCAAGTCTTTACAGGAAAGAGTTAACAGTGCAGTCTTCATCCAATCTTGGATTAGGGAGGAGAGAGGGGCAAGGGAGTGCCTTGCCATCCTAGGCTATGTGGCTGTGTGCTTCTATTGATGCACACATCGTAGGGAGACACAACTCTAGTCTCTGCATGCAAGGGTGGCTCCATAGGATGCTGTAAGAGATGGGATGAAACACCATGAAACAGAAAACATCAGCATTCGTTTGTAGGTGTGACATAGTGGGGAAAGAAAAATGCGCCGCAGCGAGAAAAAAAATGAGCGTGGTTTAAGCTAAATATTGGGCGCTGCTTAAAGGGGGTGTGGTTAGAGTCTGAGATGAATGAGGGATGGAGGGAGAAACACAAGGAGAAAGAGAGAGAAGGAAGGAAAGAAAGAGGGATGGAGGGAGAAACACAAGGAGAAAGAGAGAGAAGGAAGGAAAGAAAGAGGGATGAAGGGACAGCAGGCCCAGATCCTACACCACAATAGAAATATGTGTATTCCAGAAAATGTAACAATCAGCAGATAAAGATACTTCAAACACCTGGTTTTAGCGCTTTACTCATCCCGCCACAATGGTTGTTATGGTGTCAGGATGATTGAAGCGCATTATTTCTATTATGAAATTGTAATATAAAATGAAATTGTTCAACTCACCATAATGTAGAATCAGTGGGAGCCCCGAGTGTGTCACTTGCCACGTCGCCTGCCTTCAGATGCCATCAGGTGTCCCCAGCAGAGCCCCTTCTTACATCAGGGAGCCCCTCTTTACATCAGACGTCCCCAGCGGAAACCCTCCTTACATCAGGTGTCCCCAGCGGAGCCCCTCCTTACATCTTTAATGGCCCCTTTCACACTAAGGCGCTTTAACGCTAAAAATAGCACCTGCAAATCTCCTTGAAAGAGCAGCTCCATTCACTCCAGTGTAAAAGCCAGAGGGCTTTCACACTGGAGCGGTATGCTAGCACAGTGGTCATCAACTCTGTCCTCAGGGCCCACTAACAGGCCAGGTTTTATGTATTACCTTGGGGGAGATGCAGACTAGAATACTGCAATCACTGAGAAGCAAATTATATCACATGTGATTTATTTCAGTTATCCTGCAAACCTGGCCTGTTAGTGGGCCCTGAGGACAGGGGTTGATGACCAATGCGCTACCATGACGGTAAAAAAAAAGTCATAAAGCGTCCCTGCCCATTAAAATTAATGCGCCGTAAAACAGCAGTAAAGCGCCGTTAAAAATAGTGGCACTTTACAGCCACTGCCCGTGACACCCCAGTGTGAAAGGGGTCTTAGTGAGGCCTAGTCATTACTGCTCACCTCCTCCATCACAAGAGTAAGCTCTCAAATGCTGCTTCAGGGGAGAGAAAGAGCATATGACGGGGATTGACCCAGAGAAAAGGCTCGCTATGTATCTGTGTAAACCTTATTTAAAAAGGTAGTGTGAGGGGATTACGTGTGGTAACCCATAGCAAACTATCAGAATTCAGCTTCTGTCAGTGAGAGAAATGAATGCTGATTAGTTTCTGTGTTAAAGGGTTAGTTCACCTTTACAAAAAAAGAGTGTGTCTGCAGATAAAAACAAATTTTACACCTCTGACTGAAGTTGAATATACCCTTGCTATAGGTGTAGATCATTTTTTTACCTCATGAAGCCTGACTAGGCCTCACTTTGTATCATCCTGGGAGTATTCCAGTCAGTCTTCATGAGGTAAATAAATGATCTACACCTATAGCAAGGGTATATTCAACTTCAGTCAGAGGTGTAAAATTTGTTTTTATCTGCAGACACACTCTATTTTGTAAAGGTGAACTAACCCTTTAACACAGAAACTAATCAGCATTCATTTCTCTCACTGACAGAAGCTGAATTCTGATAGTTTGCTATGGGTTACCACATGTAATCCCCTCACACTGCCTTTTTAAATAAGGTTTACACAGATACTAAGGGCCAGATTCAGGAACACTTGCGCTGGAGTATTTCGATATGCGCCGCGTAACTGTGATGATGCGCCGTCGTTTCTATGTGCCCGTACCCACCAAACTAGATGCGCCCAATAACGGGTCATTTGCGACTGGCGGAACGTTCCGACGCCAGAGTATCGTCAGCGCTTAATTTCGTTGGGCGCATCAGTCGCGCCTATTGATTTCCCCTGCAAATATGCAAATGAGGGATTTTTCACAATTCACGAACGGATTAGCACCATACGCTGGCTACATGCGCCGCGCGTATCTCGTCCGTCCGGCGCAAAGTTATTTCTACAAAAGGCTGCTTTATCTTTACTCCAGATGGCCACAGGTCAGCAGGAGAGCAGCTACAGCAGCGTTACCGACGATAAGAGCTAGCTGAGCACCCCCACTTGCAGGACAACACCTCTGTCCATGCTTGTCTGTCAAATTTTACAGCCATGGAGGAAGACATCATAGGTCTCCATAGCCGAGATGACGGCTGACAGCTCCTGGCCATTAAAGTTCAGCTTTCTCCTGTGTGTTTGCGGGGAACGGGAGCAGCCATCTCAAAACAAAAGTAACATCACTGCGGGGAGGGGGAGCAGGATATACTTTAGTGCCGAAATGGCGCTTCTACGGGCGCATTTAAACGCCCAACGGAAGGCATTGCGCTGACGTTTCCCGTGAAGTGGTGCCGACGGAAGTTGTGAGCATGCGCACAAAGGGGGCGAGTGGAGCCGCACTCACTGCGCATGCTCCGTGGTTGATGCGCTGAACGTAAGCCTCTGCGCTGGGCTCCGCCCATCATTTACATATGATCACACCCACTTCCACTTGCGTCGGGTTACGCCAGCGCATTATCGTTACTCTGGCGCAAGTTTACGCGCAACTGCTATGTGAATTACAGGACTTGCGCTGAAAGGGTCTTCAGAGTAACGTAAATGAGAAGCGTTACTCTGGAGCAAAGATGCTCTCATCTACCTGAATCTGGCCCATAGTGATGCCGCTTGTCATAATATTCCACCCCTCTCTATAGGACCAAATGTGAGGTTACCATGACAACCCCTTTTTCCTGCTCACTGAAAGTTGTATTTTCAGGAACGTACAGACTCTATAGACTCGCTGTCAGTGTGGAGCTCAATTTAGCAAAGCCGCACATGGAGGACAAGAAAATTACCCACCATTTTTAACCATTTATTGTCTAGGATAAAGCAGGCTGAATCTCCTGGAGTGGGAAAATAGTACCGCTAATTCATTAAAACCCCATTTATTTCTTTACGTTGTGTGTGTTACCACTATGCATGGAAAAGCAGGCTACATGCATTGCGATTAATTTTGAACGGCACCCCCAATGCACTAAGACAGCGCCCATGCGTGCCGGTGCGCCGCAACGAGTCCTGCATTTTGTGACATGTCCAATTTTCAGGATGTAATGGTGCGTTGGTAGCCCTCTATTTTCGATATGTCTGCTTTAATGCAACAAAACAGAACGTGCTTTAATGCGTTACAAAAAATGTAACAGGATCCTTAATGCATTTGGACAGGCCACATAAAACGGCCCCAGCACAATTTTAGGAGCAAGACCCTTTCCGTAGGGGAAAAATATAAAATATATACGATTTTTGCAGTCCGCGTGCCTTCAAGGGCTTGTTCAAGTGTGTAGCTAAACGGCCGCCGCTCTGAAAAGAAATCTGCGGTTGCCCACTTTTCAGACAACGTTTGACACATGGTGAGGGGGCGGTTGCAGGGTACATGTGGCACAGCCCAATTCCCTTGTTAAGGTACCACCTGCTAAATGTGACATGCCCTTTAACTTTTTCTGTGACTATGAAACAAACCATCGCAGCCGCAGTATAAGCACAGCCTGAGTGGCTGTATGTTTGTGATTAGGTGGGCAGTCAGGGGGGCAGCAAAACTGACTACTTTTAGCACCATTTGTTGAGGATCTGTTGCAAAATTGCCTATCAGGAGATCCTGCTAGTAACGACACTTCCTGCTGCAGGCTGACAACATTAAGCCATGGCCTCGCAACTAGCAGCAGTGTTGTCAGCCTGCCCTGCAAGCTCCTTCAGTTCCCTGCTTGGCTGCCTATTTCACAGACATGATAGTTAGCCCAATGGACAAGTGAAGGATGTGTGCAGCAGACTGACAACACTGCTGCTAAGTACTATGCAGTGGCTTAGCGTTGTCAGCCTGCAGCAGGACTTACTGTTATTGGCAGAATCTCTAGGTTAACCTCTTCATGTTGGCTGAATGCATATATGCGGCTCTTGGCATGTGGGCCTTGAAGCCCAGTGACTGCATATATATGCAGGCCCTGTCTAAACCACTTACCGCGTTGAGAGCACGCTCCCAGCACGATAGTCGTCGGTTACCGGAAAGCTCCCGATGAATACTAGCAATCAGGAACTTTCCAATCACGTGACCGCGATCGTGTGCAGGCACATGACCCGAATGCCTGCCTCCTGACGTTTAGAAATCTTAAAAGGGCTGGGAATCAGTCGGTGGGATTCACAAAAACTGATTTGTTTAACCACTTACAGACTGGAAGGTTTTACCCCCTTAACCCCTTCCTTTCCAGCCCATAGGGGAATCAAGTCATGGTGATCCCCTCGCCGATGAGATTGGACGTTGCACAACGTCCAGTCTTCACGGCGTTCTAGGGCGCGCGCGCGCCCCCGCGGCACCACTCGCGATCCCGCGCGCGCGCCCGACGGCCGTGATTGCCGCCGGGCACCCGCGATTTCCGGCAATCACGTCAGGAGTGTGGATCTGTGTGTGTAAACACACAGATCCACCTCCTGTCAGCGGTGAGGAGACTGATGTGTGTTCCCAGTACAGAGGAACACACATTGATCTCCTCCCCCTGTGAGTCCCCCTCCCCCTACAGTTAGAACATACTTTAGGACACATTTTAACCCCTTCAGCGCCCCCTAGTGTTAACCCCTTCCCTGCCAGTCACATTTACACAGTAATCAGTGCAGTTTTATAGCACTAATCGTTGTGTAAATGTGAACGGTCCCAAAAACGTGTCAAAAGTGTCCGATATGTCCGCCGCAACGTCACGGTCACAAAAAAAAAAACGCAGATCCCCGCCATTACTAGTAAAAAAATAAAAATAAAAATGCCATAAATCTATCACCTGTTTTGTAGACGCTATAACTTTTGCGCAAACCAATCAATATGCGATTATTGCGGTTTTTTTTTTACCAAAAATACGGAGAATACGTATCGGTCTAAACTGAGGGGAAAAAAAGTTTTTTTTAAAAAAAATATTGTGAGATGTATTAAATAAAAAGGAAAAAATATTGTGTTTTTTTTTAAATTGTCGCTCTTCTTTTGTTTATAGCGCAAAAAATAAAAACCGCACGAGATGATCAAATACCACCAAACGAAAGCTCTATTTGTGTGGGGAAAAAAACATAATGATTTAATTTGGGTACAGTGTTGCCTGACCGCGCAATTGTCATTCATAGTGCAACAGCGCTGAAAACTAAAAATTGGTCTGGGCAGGAAGGGGGTGAAAATGCCCTGTATGGAAGGGGTTAATGACCACTGCTAGGCCATTTTTTTGGCACTGCGTCGCTTTAACTGACAATTGTGTGGTCATGCCCAAATAAAATTGTTTTCTTTTTTCCCCCCACAAATTGAGCTTTCTTTTGGCAGTATTTGATCACCTCTGTAGTTTTTATTTTTTGCAGCTTAAAAACAGCTCTCCATGTTAGTCTATGGCCTCATGCCCACCATGACGTTTTTGAGCTGTAGATGGCTGAGACGTTTTTAAGCTGCAAAAAAACGCGGAACCAGTGCGTTCTGAAGCTCCAGCAATAGAGCTGTAAAAACGCCAAACACGCTCAAAAACACGCAAAAACGCTACCGCTGCGTTTTTGAGCTCCAAGTAAACATGGACAGATGTTTTTAAGCTGTAAAAAAGGCCTAAGGCCCCATGCACACGAGACGCTGGTAAACTCGAGTTCAGAGGCATTTGGACATTTTTTTCAACTGCCCCTGAACACATTCAATGTTATCCTATGTGTCCATGCACACAATCTCGTTTATTGCCGTTTTTAGGCAGTTGAGTTTACCCTAGTTTTTCCAGAAGAAAAAAATGGGTTCAGACGCAAACGTTTTCGCGTTTTGCCGCGATTTCGTTTATAGGCGTTTTTAAAGGTGACCTATTTTTTTACATTAGAAATCTCAAAAATGATGGCACATGATGAAAAAACATTAAAAAAAAACATAAACAACTGTAATTGCTTGCATTGCATTGTGGACAATCCACAACGTGTGGCAGGTGAGGTGGCCAGTGGACAATCCACAAATTGTGGCAGGTGACATGGCCAGGTGATGTGGCAAGTGGACAATCCACAACATGTGGCCAGGTGACATGGCCAGTAGACAATCCACAACTTGTGGCAGGTGACATGGCCAGGTGACGTGGCCAGGTCATGTGGCATGTGGACAATCCACAACTTGTGGCAGGTGATGTGGCCAGGTAACGTGGACAGGTGACATGGCCTGGTGATGTGGCAAGTGGACAATCCACAACTTGTGGCAGGTGACGTGGCAAGTAACGTGGCCAGGTGATGTGGCAAGTGAACAATCCACAACTTGTGGCAGGTGACGTGGCCAGGTGACGTGGCCAGTGGACAATCCACAACTTGTGGCAGGTGTGAAGTGACCAGTTGACGTGGCCAGGTGACATGGCAAGTGGACAATCCACAACTTGTGGCAGGTGACGTGTCAAGTGGACAATCCACAAGTTGTGGCAGGTAAAGTGGCCAGTTGAAGTGAAAGGTGACGTGGCCAGCGGACAATCCACAACTTGTGGCAGGTAACGTGGCCAGGTGACATAGCAAGTGGACAATCCACAACTTGTGGCAGGTGACATGGCCAGTTGACGTGGCAGGTGACGTGGCCAGTGGACAATCCACAACTTGTGGCAGGTGACGTGGCCAGGTGACGTGGCAGGTGACGTGGCCAGGTGATGTGGCCAGGTGACAAGGCCAGGTGACGTGGCCAGGTGATGTGGCCAGGTGATGTGGCCAGGTAAAAGTAGAAGTGGAAAATCCACAACTTGTGGCAGGTGACGTGGCCAGGTGACATGGCAGCTGACATGGCCAGGTGATGTGGCCAGTGGACAATCCACAACTTGTGGCAGCTGACGTGGCCAGGTGATTTGGCAGCTGACGTGGCCAGGTGACATGGTCAGGTGACATGGCAAGTGGACAATCCACAACTTGTGGCAGGTGAAGTGGCCAGTTGACGTGACAGGTGACGTGGCCAGTGGACAATCCACAACTTGTAGCAGGTGACATGGCCAGGTGACGTGGCAGGTGATGTGGCCAGGTGACGTGACAGGTGACGTGGCCAGGTGACATGGCAAGTGGACAATCCACAACTTGTGGCAGGTGACATGGCCAGTTGACGTGGCAGGTGATGTGGCAGGTGACGTGGCCAGGTGACATGGCAAGTGGAAAATCCACAACTTGTGGCAGGTGACGTGGCCAGGTGACATGGCAGCTGACATGGCCAGGTGACGTGGCCAATCCACAACTTGCGGCAGGTGACGTGGCCAGGTGATTTGGCAGCTGACGTGGCCAGGTGACATGGCAAGTGGACAATCCACAACTTGTGGCAGGTGACATGACCACGTGACGTGGCAGGTGACGTGGCCAGGTCATGTGGCAAGTGGACAATCCACAACTTGTGGCAGGTGATGTGGCCAGGTAACGTGGCCAGGTGACATGGCCTGGTGAGGTGGCAAGTGGACAATCCACAACTTGTGGCAGGTGACGTGGTCAGGTGACATGGCAGGTGGACAATCCACAACTTGTGGCAGGTGAAGTGGCCAGTTGAGGTGACGTGGCCAGTGGACAATCCACAACTTGTGGCAGGTGACGTGGCCAGGTGACGTGGCAGGTGACGTGGCCAGGTGATGTGGCCAGGTGACAAGGCCAGGTGACGTGGCCAGGTGATGTGGCCAGGTGATGTGGCCAGGTAAAAGTAGAAGTGGAAAATCCACAACTTGTGGCAGGTGACGTGGCCAGGTGACATGGCAGCTGACATGGCCAGGTGATGTGGCCAGTGGACAATCCACAACTTGTGGCAGCTGACGTGGCCAGGTGATTTGGCAGCTGACGTGGCCAGGTGACATGGTCAGGTGACATGGCAAGTGGACAATCCACAACTTGTGGCAGGTGAAGTGGCCAGTTGACGTGACAGGTGACGTGGCCAGTGGACAATCCACAACTTGTAGCAGGTGACATGGCCAGGTGACGTGGCAGGTGATGTGGCCAGGTGACGTGACAGGTGACGTGGCCAGGTGACATGGCAAGTGGACAATCCACAACTTGTGGCAGGTGACATGGCCAGTTGACGTGGCAGGTGATGTGGCAGGTGACGTGGCCAGGTGACATGGCAAGTGGAAAATCCACAACTTGTGGCAGGTGACGTGGCCAGGTGACATGGCAGCTGACATGGCCAGGTGACGTGGCCAATCCACAACTTGCGGCAGGTGACGTGGCCAGGTGATTTGGCAGCTGACGTGGCCAGGTGACATGGCAAGTGGACAATCCACAACTTGTGGCAGGTGACATGACCACGTGACGTGGCAGGTGACGTGGCCAGGTCATGTGGCAAGTGGACAATCCACAACTTGTGGCAGGTGATGTGGCCAGGTAACGTGGCCAGGTGACATGGCCTGGTGAGGTGGCAAGTGGACAATCCACAACTTGTGGCAGGTGACGTGGTCAGGTGACATGGCAGGTGGACAATCCACAACTTGTGGCAGGTGAAGTGGCCAGTTGAAGTGACAGATGACGTGGCCAGTGGACAATCCACGACTTGTGGCAGGTGACAAGGCCAGGTGATGTGAAAAGGTGACGTGGCAGGTGACGTGGCCAGGTGACATGGCAGCTGACATGGCCAGGTGATGTGGCCAGTGGACAATCCACAACTTGTGGCAGGTGACGTGGCCAGGTGATTTGGCAGCTGACGTGGCCAGGTGACGTGGCAAGTGGACAATCCACAATTTGTGGCAGATGAAGTGGCCAGTTGACGTGACAGGTAACGTGGCCAGTGGACAATCCACAACTTGTAGCAGGTGACGTGGCCAGGTGACGTGGCAGGTGACGTGACAGGTGACGTGGCCAGGTGACGTGGCCAGTTGACAATCCACAACTTGTGGCAGGTGACGTGGCAGATGACGTGGCAAGTGGACAATTCACAACTTGTGGCAGGTGACATGGCAAGTAGACAATCCGCAGCTTGTGGCAGGTGATGTGGCAAGTGACACGCTTAGGGATGTGGCAAATGACGTGGACAATCCACAACTTGTGGCCAGGTGACGTGCCAGGTGATGTGAACAGGTGACGTGGCCAGTGGACAATCCACAACTTGTGGCAGGTGAGGTGGCCAGGTGACGTGGCAGCTGACGTGGCCAGGTGACATGGCAGCTGACGTGGCCAGTAGACAATCCACAACTTATGGCAGCTGACGTGGCAAGTGGACAATCCACAACTTGTGGCAGGTGACGTGGCAAGTAATGTGGCCAGGTGATGTGGCAAGTGAACAATCTACAACTTGTGGCAGGTGAAGTGGCCAGTTGACGTGGCCAGGTGACATGGCAAGTGGACAATCCACAACTTGTGGCAGGTGGACAATCCACGACTTGTGGCGGGTGACAAGGCCAGGTGATGTGAACAGGTGACGTGGCAGGTGACGTGGCCAGGTGACATGGCAAGTGGAAAATCCACAACTTGTGGCCAGGTGACATGGCAACTGACATGGCCAGATGATGTGGCCAGTGGACAATCCACAACTTGTGGCAGGTGACGTGGCCAGGTGATGTGGCAAGTGGACAATCCACAACTTGTAGCAGGTGACGTGGCCAGGTGACGTGACAGGTGACGTGGACAATCCACAACTTGTGGCAGGTGACGTGGCAAGTGGACAATTCACAACTTGTGGCAGGTGACATGGCAAGTGGACAATCCGCAGCTTGTGGCAAATGATGTGGCAAGTGACACGCTAAATACAAGTATACTGCTGCTCTTTCAGCTGCTACTCACTCTGGTCTCACAAAATGGCTGAAATGGTTAAATAATATTGTTTTTTGAGCTTAGGGATGTGGCAGGTGACGTGGCCAGTGGACAATCCACAACTTGTGGCCAAGTGACGTGCCAGGTGATGTGAACAGGTGACGTGGCAGGTGACATGGCCAGTGGACAATCCACAACTTGTGGCAGGTGACGTGGCCAGTGGACAATCCACAACTTATGGCAGGTGACGTGGCCAGTGGACAATCCACAACTTGTGGCAGGTGACGTGGCCAGTGGACAATCCACAACTTGTGGCAGGTGACGTGCCAGGTGATGTGAACAGGTGACGTGGCCAGGTGACATGGCAAGAGGACAATCCACAACTTGTGGCAGGTGACGTGGTCAGGTGACGTGGCAAGTGGACAATCCACAACTTATGGCAGCTGACGTGGCAAGTGGACAATCCACAACTTGTGGCAGGTGAAGTGGCCAGTTGACGTGACAGGTGACGTGGCCAGTGGACAATCCACAACTTGTGGCAGGTGACATGGCAGATGATGTGGCCAGTGGACAATCCACAACTTGTGGCAGGTGACAAGGCGAGTGGACAATTCACAGCTTGTGGCAAGTGACACGCTAAATACAAGTATACTGCTGCTCTCACTTTATATTGATTCGTTTGTACAGAAGTTATAGCATCTACAAACTATGGGATAGATTTATGGCATTTTTATTATTTATTTTTTTAATAGTAATGGCGGCGATTTTTAGTGGGACTGCGACATTGAAATGACAGATGCTCTTTAAATGTAAGGACTTATCCTTGCTGGTAGTTAGACTCTTTAATATTTGTAAACAAAATGAAGGTTTCCTATTTAGAATAATAAGCTGTCAGGATAGTAAAACAGTGATATCAGAACTGATTCAATCATACAATTTGTAGTACACATATATTTGCAAAACAATAGGATAACGGAATATTCCTAAACTTTGTTTTATCTCATGTTTTTTGTGAAATCGTATATAAATGCATTAATGCAGTGTATGTTATCTCTTGAATTCATTGAATGAGTTTAAAAATGTTATATTGCAGAATATACAGCCTCGTGCTACATACTTAGCTCCGTTTCGTGCAGAATAAATTATTACTGTATCTTAAAGTGGATGTAAACTCACTCTCATCCTTTCTAAACTACTGCCATAGTGCTGATCTGTAAGGATATAGATGCCTCCTGCATGTATCCTTACCTGTCAAATGTCTCCCCTCGGTCTGTCAGTAGACTCCCCGCCCCCCTCTACACTCCCCTTGTCAACATGAATTTTTTCCCCATGCTATGATCACTAACATCCAGTCAAAATCCAGAAAAGTAACCACATGACTTCAGAAAAGGAGTGAGGGTGGGAATTAAAAAATAATGCCTGTCTCCAGGCTAGTGCACGAGATATGTAAATAACCTGTCACTTACAGCAAAGGGACGGAATGGACCAAGGTTTTTCTCTGTAAGTCCGCTTTATTTCACTGAACCACAAAAGAGGATTGCTCAGAGCTGGATTAACTCTGTGTGGCAAGACTGGGCACAGATGATAGGAAATCGTATACTCTACATTGTGACATCAAAAAATAAATAAAAAAAATTGGGTTTACATCCACTTTAAATAGAAAAACACTATATTTAGATAGATTTTTACTCCAAAAGCATTTTATTGAAAATAAAATAAAAATCAGATTTAAATAAATAAAAAAAATTGCGATTTATTTTTTATTTTTTTAAATCGTTGATTTATATCCACCCTGGTTTACAACCACTTTAAAGCCCATCTTTGGGCCCTTGAACCACAGAAGTTAGGATTCATAAAATATAAAAGTGTATTTTCACTGCTTCATTTCCAGACCCTTTTCGTTTTAGCGCAAGAAGTGTTGATACGTCAGCATGGCATACCTCTAAATATTTTTGGTATGCCTTTTTTTTTTTTTACCCCCTAGCATGAATTTTTTTTTTTTTATTATTAGATACCTGCCAATTTTTATATAAAATTATTTCAATGACACTGTCACAACCCCTCGACATCAGACTGCGGCTTGTCCCGCATTAACCATTGAGCTGTACATAATAACACACTGCCACAAGGAAATCATGTCACACGTCTTTATTCAGAAACACAGCAGTGGTCTTGTCTCACCCCCTCCCACCCCCTGTAATCAGAGGCTTCTGGAAGGAAGATCATTCATCTGCTGGACTTTCTTGAACTGAAGGATCAAGACGGCCATGACACCCTTCTCTTGACTGCCGGCATTTTTACTTGTGTGAATAAGGCACCGGGTCACCTGACGTGGAGACGGGTGGACTTTGGAATTCTCCAGAGGTGTCAGAGGTCAGTGGGGTGGAAAGGGTAGGTGGTTGCGATTTTATTTCACCATCTTTCTTTTTACCTATAAATAAAAATAAAATTGGGATTAGCATTTAAAAAAACACTGAATATACAATTACTGCGTGCAACACCAACTCACTGTACACCATAGGTGTGCGCAGCCTATTGCGTGTGCACCCCAAACACACACTACCGATCACTCACGATGTTCCCTCAGAAAGAGAAGGGGCTGGTAAATTACATATTTACTGGCCCCTACCCCACTCCTAAAACATCCCAGCAGCAACAGCCGATAGGAAATGAGGGAAGCTGGCAGCGCTGCAGGGGGAAAGATGGGAGCCAGGGCAGTAGAGGGAATTTGTGCTGCACAGGGTGATTAGGGTGTGCCTGGGCACAACTGGCACACCCTGTGCGCACACCTATGCTGTACACAGGAGTGCTCTACGTGATGGTTTTATATTTGTACCAAAGCTGACCATACACCGTAGATGTTCGGTCGAAGAAGACGTTTTCATCAGAACATTCTCTCTTGCCATCACAAAATAAAATGTATTTGAAAGCCCCTAAAATTTAGTCCAGATCTGCTAACTGAATGGAATCCCATGCTTTCACCCCCATTCAAAAAGCCCAATTCGCAGTAAGCATGTCATTTAAAAAATATTTTCCATCCTGCCCCTTCGATTTTCTCATTGTTACAGTCGAAAGCGATCATTGGAGTTGACCGCATTCACCATTAGAAAGTGAAAGAATGTTCATAAAAAAAACATTATGGCCAGCTTAGTATTTTGCTTTTTAGGACAAGCTTTAGAGGTCTACACTTCTTCTAGATCAGGGGTCTGCAAACTTTTTAAACAAAAAGGGGCAGTTTATTGTCCTTCAGATTTAGGGGGGCCATACTGTAGCTAATGGAAGTAGAAAATGCCCCAGTGTCAGTGGAACAATGGCCCATCATTGGCTTCAGTGGGACGAATAGTGCCACATTGTTAGTATTAGTGGGAAGAAAGTTGGCATCAATGGTATCAGTGAGACAAATAGTACTCTATCAATAGTATCAGTGGGTGGAATAGTGCCCCATCAGTAGTGTCAGTGGAAGGAATAGTGCCCCAGCATTTGTGTCAATGGGAGGAATAGTGGCCCTTAAATAGTGTTAGTGGGAGGAATGGCACCCCATCATTGCCGTCAGTTGGAGGAGGAACCCCCAAGGGCTGGATAAAGGAAAGCAAAGACCACTGTTCTAGATCAAAGCTGTATTCCTCTGACCAAGAAGGCAGAAGACCTCAAAATTGTGCCAAAAAAAAGTGTTTAATGTAAATAAGTTTCACGTACAGTACCCAATTGTGTTGTTACAAGTGTAATACAGGGCTGCAATCAGCTTATTCCAATACAGAATTACTCCTAACTGTATCACAATAAATTAATAATAAAGCCCCATTACCATGTCCTATAACAATAGCACGGGCTTAGTCATACAACAAATCCAGTGGCGGCGAGTCCATAGTGGGCGCAGGAGCGCTGCCCCCTCTCTCCTGCACCATCACTCAATACACAGATTCATGCATTGCATGAATCTATGTATTGTCGCAGCTGCCGCCCACTATTCAGGTGGCCGGCCCCCTATTAAGCACCGGCCATCTGAATAACAGTGGTGAGTGCGTTTTGGCAGTGTCTATTAGAGCCAGCGGCTTCCCGATTACAGCTCGTGGGCTCTAATTGACTACCAAATGGCTAACCAGAGGGCGCACAGGGTGTGCGTTCCCTGGTTAACACGGACACGTGGCATTTTTACGGGGGAAACTGGCGGCATTTTTATGGGGGAAACACTGGCGACATTGATGGGCACAGTGGCGACAATTGATGGGCACAGTGGCTGCATTTGATAGGCACAGTGAGGCTGCAATTGATGTTTTTTTGTTTGTGGGCCCCCCCCCCCCCCCCACACTAATTTTGAGCACCAGCCGCCACTGGACTAATCCCTGTGGTCCCTACCAAAGGATCTTTGAGGCTGTCAATCAGCCAGAGCTGGCTAGTAAGCATCCTCCCTGATCAAGATTCAGACATCAGTCCCCCATGATCCTCTGCATTGATCCATGTGATCAATAGCTTGGCAACGGTCTCATTACTGGGCACTGGCATTGAGTGTGTTATTTTAATGCTACATATTAGAGTAGCCACTCTTAAGCTTTTTAACTCGGAGGAACCCTTGAAATACTTTTCAGGTTATGGGGAACCCCCTGCTAAAATGTGATCAATAATTTGTAGAAAGTTTTCTTTTCCAATAATTTTTATTGGTTATATTTCAAAACAAAAATTCACATATTATGCAGTGTTGCCCAGTACAAAAACTGTGGTTGTACCTCAAAAAGTCATAGAAATAATGTTGAGAAAATACTTTGTAACATTCTCAAAAAGGTAACAATACTATGAAAGCCACCCCGAGCAACCCCTGAGTTGCAGAATCCTAACGTGTTACCAACTGTAGTGTTGTCTGAATAGAAAAAGGTCTATGTGCCGCCACATGGTTGGCAATGGGATCCACTCCTTCGGAGAAGTATATGCAAGCACACAAACTTGGGGCACTCTATTTGTGCAAAGACTTGATCTTCCAAGGAACCCACCTGAGAAAGTAAGTAGACCTCAGGGTCCTAAGCCAACAAGGGTTCCATGTTCTCTCAAACAATTATGCCGCGTACATACGATTGGAAATTCCGACAAGAAAAGTCCGATGTGAGCTTTTGGTTGGAAATTCCGACTGTGTGTAGGCTCAAACTGAATTTTTCTGTCGGATTTTCCGCCAAGAAAAATTTAAGAGCTGGTTCTCATATTTTCCGACGAGAAAATGTCTGACTGAGAAAAATCCTACGCATGCTCGGAAGCATTAAACTTAATTTTTCTCGGCTCGTCGTAGAGATGTATGTCACCGCATTCTTGATGGTCGGAATTTGGTTAGACCATGTGCATGCAAGACAAGTTTGAGACAAAATTCAAATCGAAAAAAAATAATCCACGGTTTTCTTGTCAGAATTTCTGATCGTGTGTACGCGACATAGGAGTTTGTCACTCAGAATTGCTGAAAGAAGTTCACGTTGTAGAAGGTTTTCAATAATAATAAAAAAATAAAAATAAATGTGGTATGCGTATTTTGACGCCCAAGACAGATCTTTTATTTAACGCCCACCTGTTGTAGACAACAAAATTATTATTATTCATTTTCTTCAAATTTAATTATGAATAATAGAAAAGGAATACAGAGAGTGAAAACTGTGGTGTCCAATGTAGAACTTACTCCCCTGCACTGGTGGTATGTGGCAGGGGTCAAGTCCTGGGGAAAAAAGTGTGGGAACTCCCACCCAAGATCCACTCCCCCACCAAAAAAATTCAAATGATACGCTTATATGCATAATTACTAAACCGCATGTTTTTATTTATTTTTCGATCCACTATACCTTAGAAACCTTTATGTTACTGGCCGATTCCTATATATGGATTTATCGGGTAGTTCTTTCTAAATCCCGCGATAACTTACGGCAGACCTCCGCAATGACTCCTGGGAACAATGACAAAAGCTCCCAGGAGACATTGTGGCATCGAGGAAGTGACGAAATACCCGCACACTACCCGATTAATCCATATACAGGAAGCGACCAGTAACAAAGGATTACTAAGGTTCGCCTGCCCCTGACAGTGACTCGAGCTGGGCATCGCCGCTTAGTGAAGGATTGGCTCGGGCGGCTCGGCTGCAAAGAGAACTGCGTTCCTGCTGTGAAAAAAGTGCAGGGACTCCGTTCCCACGCGTTCCTGCAGGACTTGAGCCCTGGTATGTGGAGAATTGACCCTTGCATTTGTGGCCAGTGTGGGTAGCAGATCAATTTGCTCACCACTCAAGGAACCTTAGGAGAAACGCTGGTTGTGAAATGCTCTACAAGAGCATATCCAGCATGCCAGCAGTCCAATCAGAAAGATGATTTACTTGCCTATACATGTCAAACCTGAGACTGGTGTTTCTGGGACTCACATATTCTCTTTATCAACATGACAGACATACTTTGGCTTATAATGTGCGAGTATGGGGGTGGATTTGTCTACATATTTAAATTTTAGAGGACCACCCTGCAATAAATGTGTAGGAGTAAAACAACGACCACCAATTTAGCATTTCACCACTTCCTGGAGTTTGGCCAACATGTCCCAAAAGCAATTCTTTGACGTCACCAGCTAGGCTCTGTTCCAGCATCCCTTCGTTCTACAGGCATATCTTTGGCTTGCTGAATCCCAGTGCTACATCTCCTGCCCACCAGGGTCATGCAGTTCTTTCAAGCAACAAGTTAACTATACATTTTCTTCCATCACTCACTGCATGCTTGCACCACATTTGGCATTTGTAGGTTCAGTTTGGAATTTTAAAGTGGGTTATCTGAGCACCTAGCCAATTAAGTGTAGCGCCTGGCTACTTTCAGAGCCGGTGCTATGTAAATTTAAAGTGGACCCGACCGGCAGTATGGCAGTGTTTTTTTTTTCCTGTATATACCTTTTTACGGGCTCTCTTCCCCTCCGGCGATCCCACGTGACTTGGCGTTTCCAACCACAGGCTGCGATTGACGTCCCTCAGCCCGGCGCATACAGCACGTCACGTCACATGCCTGCGCACCGACGTTCGGGATCTTTCGGCATCTCATGACGCGCTGTATGCGCCGGGCTGAGGGACGTCAATCACAGCCTGTGATTGTAAACGCCCAGTCCCACAGGATCGCCGGAGGGGAAGAGAGCCTGTAAAAAAGGTATGTTCAGGAAAAAAAAACACTGGCATACTCCCGGGTCGTGTGGGTGGGCTCCGCGACAAACTAGAATAGAGGGGGGAGAATTCAGAGAGGCTCTGAATTGGTTTGGCTGTTTCAATTTAGGGTCTCTGCACTAGCTTGGCTGTGCTGTGGGCTGACCTTTCGTCCAGGGACTTCCGTCACCCCCGGACGGCAGGTGGTAGCGGTGTGGTCAAGTGCTCCGAGTGCCACTCCTTAGCGGCCAGTGAGGGGATGATCTCCTCGCTGTGCATGCTGGGGATGGGTATAAATGCGGCAGACACCATTACCTCGAAATTCTTCCTCGTGTGGCACCCACCATTGGAGTAGCCATTCCACAACACCCCAGCATATGGCCCTCCTGGCTGGGGTGTGCGTGGGCAACAGTGTTCCTGGACCACATTGGCCCGAAGCGATTGATCCACTGTGTGGGCCCAGTAGTCGACTGGATCCCCAATCTGGAGGGGGTCCCGAGCTGTCCGTCCAATTAGAGGAAGCTGACCGATGAGGAGTCAGTCGGGGGAATACCAAGCATGAGGCTGGTGTTCCAGGAGGGGTTTGTCCATTTATCGGGAACCACCCGATTTCTGACAGGCTGGATGTTGGTCGCCTGTTAGCTACTGACTGTGCAAAACTACCTGGGTGAGTGAGTGAAAAACTTATATAGCGCAGCACATGCAAACTGAATTCGCCTGAAGGAGATCCGGGTGCTGAATCTACTAGAGAGGATTTGGGACCATAATTGTCTCCAATCTTATAGGAGGGTCTGTGGCAGAGACTTAAACCTAAGTTCGAGTGACATTCTGGCTGCCAGGTCGGTGAGAGAAGCCTGTCCAGGTGCGCTACACCCACTCCGGCTGGAGTGGCGAAGTAAAGCGTCGTTGGAAGCAGGACGGTTTCCCGTGTTCAGTTATACCTGGATCTACTGTCTCCTATTTCTTATCCCTTCATCTTTCTACTGTTTAACCGTTTTTACCTGGCTGGGTAATAAAAGCACAGAAAAGACACCTGTTGTGTGGACATTCCATTTATTACAACTCTCATCAAGTACCCTAGACGGCGGAGATACACAGAGGTAATATGCCACCCAAAAAAAACCAGCAGCTCCTTCATAAGATTTTCCAAAAGGGGTGAGGAGGTCAGCAATGGCAACTTTAATTTTTTACTATGAGAGACAGCAGCATTTCCTGATACATTAATGGCCTTTATAATGGGTTCCCACCATCACTGCTGCATTATTTTATACTATGGAGAATGTAACTGGAGAAGCTTGAATACACAAAGGTGGACGGAACACCCAAAGCTCCCAGGCTGACAGGAGCAGGTCAGGAATTATGACAGGGAGATCTCACTCTTGGCATTATCCATATGTATATAAGAACCCTATATTTTTACTTTGAGGTAAACTAAATTTATAACCTAGGGGCTATAAGTGAAATACTCCCCTACTTTACTTCTATGTGTTACTTGCTCGCTGACCAGAAGAGTGAGATGTCACGCCCTCACTGTCAGCCTTTTCATTCATCCAACAGATGAGGAAGCAATTTATGTAAATGCCATCACTACAGCAGGGCTGGTGTACAAGAGCTTTTACCCCCTTTTGGTAGCATCATCACTGTTCAGTGGGTCTCATCCTCTAAGGCCTCGTACACACCATCGGACATATCCGATGAAAACGGTCCGCGGACCATTTCCATCGGATATGTCCGATCGGGAGTTTGATCCGATGGCGTGTACACACCATCGGATCAAATTCCCCGCTGCCGGACGGCGCGGTGACGTTGACGCCGCCACGTCACCGCACCAGGAAGTTAAACACTTCCGCGCATGCGCCGAATCCATTCGGCGGCGGCGCGGCGGCGGTGGGGGACGAAATGTCTGCTGGTAAGTGTACTAACCAGCAGACATGTCGGGCGGACAGATTCCACCGGATAGATTTCAAAGCTTGCTTTGAAATCTGTCGGGTGGACAAATCTGTCCGCTAGCCCATACACACGAGCGGAGATGTCTGCTGAAACGGTCCATCGGACCGTTTTCAGCGGACATCTCCCCTCGTGTGTACGAGGCCTAAGAAGTGCAGAAATCAGCTGGGTAGGAACCTGATACAGGCGAGCAGCACTGTCTGGTCTTTATTCCCAAGCTGAAGCCCTGTACACACGAACGAGAATCCCGTCAGGAAAAAAACATTGGTGTTCCTGGCAAGCTTGGCTTGCCAAGCCGTGCATACCGCTGCAACGTCATAGACTGTGACGAGCCTGAGTTCATCACATTCGATGTCGTTGCCGCCATCTTGCTACACCCCACATTATCGTTGTATACTACCGCTCATGCGTCAGCTACGAGTCAGCCACCTTTTTCCTGTTCACTTTATTTTGACTGCAACGCTTGGTTGTTTTTTGGATTTTATTTGTATAATAAAGACATCGTTTTAAGGAGTTTGGCAGTCCAGGACCTTCTTTTATCCAATGCACCTGTGCATAGTCAGCACCTTTTTGGTTTAGTGGGATGGAAGCAGAGCCAAGGGATCAGCAGTTTTTAGAGTGGTATCATTTCGCGCATGCGTCAAAGTCCTATCAAGCAAGTGCGGGTTTTAAATGGACAGGTAAGCATACGATTGGTTTTCTCGGCAGGAAACACTCTGCTGGGAATCCCGACGAGAAAATAGAGAGCCAGGAAAACTGCTGGGGACAGGGCCGGCCTTAGGTGTTCAGGCGCCCTGTGCGAGCTAATCCTGTGGCGCCCCCCCCAGACCGATACACACTGACCGCTACACAATATACTACCCACAGACCACTACACACTGACCGCTACACACTGACACTACAGCATTGATGCATTTTACTATAGGGGCATTGGTGGACTACAAGGTCCAGCAATTTACTATAGGGGCATTGGTGGACTACAAGGCCCAGCATTTTACTATAGGACGCATTGGTGGACTATAAGGCCCAGCATTTTAGTCCCACCAATGCCTCCTATAGTAAAATTCTGGGCCTTGTAGTCCACCAGGACTCCCTTTCCCTTATATCGGTCCCCCCTTGATTAGATCAGGGAACCCACCCATCAGTGTCCCCTTCCCCACAAAAGACCCCCATTAGACTGCCTTACCGAGAGCCGCTTTGAGCCAGGAAGTGTGGGAGCTGGAGTTTGGAGCTCCTCTACTGTAGTGTTGTTTTCCTTCCTTTCATTGTGTAGAGAGCCTTGGGGAGAAGTGTGTCGGCAAGACACAGGATTCAGGACACATCCAAACTGGTACACTCACAGGGCTGCTGTTAGCAATTATTGGGGCCCCATACAGCCATCCTTTAAGGGGCCCCCACCCCCTGAGGATGGAAAGAGGTGGGGGGAGGGAGGTGAGAAGGGTGAGAGAGAGAGGAGGAGGTGAGGGGGGTGAGATAGGGGTAAGAGAGCGAGGATTAGAAAAAGAGTGGTGCGTGGGAGAAAGGAGGAGGTGAGGGGGGAGAGAGAGGGGTTGGAGGAGGGGGGTGACACAGAGCAGAGGAGGGGGGCTGACACAGAGCAGAGGAGGGGGGCTGACACAGAGCAGAGGAGGGGGGGTGACACAGAGCAGATGAGGGGGGGTGACACAGAGCAGATGAGGGGGGGATGACACAGAGCAGATGAGGGGGGGGGTGACACAGAGCAGAGGAGGGGGGGGGTGACACAGAGCAGAGGAGGCCCCCCTCCTCTGCTCTGTGTCACCCCCCCTCCTCTGCTCTGTGTCACCCCCCCCCTCCTCTGCTCTGTGTCACCCCCCCCTCCTCTGCTCTGTGTCAGTGACACAGAGCAGAGGAGGGGGGGTGACACAGAGCAGAGGAGGGGGGGTGACACAGAGCAGAGGAGGGGGGGTGACACAGAGCAGAGGAGGGGGGGTGACACAGAGCAGAGGAGGGGGGGTGACACAGGGCAGAGGAGGGGGGGTGACACAGGGCAGAGGAGGGGGGGTGACACAGGGCAGAGGAGGGGGGGTGACACAGGGCAGAGAAGGGGGGATGACACAGGGCAGAGGAGGGGGGGTATGACACAGGGCAGAGGAGGGGGGGTGACACAGAGCAGAGGAGGGGGGGTGACACAGGGCAGAGGAGGGGGGACACAGGGCAGAGGAGGGGGGACACAGGGCAGAGGAGGGGGGACACAGGGCAGAGGAGGGGGGACACAGGGCAGAGGAGGGGGGTGATACAGAGCAGATGGGGGGGTGACACAGGGCAGAGGGGGGGGTGACACAGGGCAGGGGGGGGGGGGTGACACAGGGCAGAGGGGGGGGGGTGACACAGGGCAGAGGGAGGGTGACACAGGGCAGAGGGAGGGTGACACAGGGCAGAGGGAGGGTGACACAGGGCAGAGGGAGGGTGACACAGGGCAGAGGAGGGGGGGTGACACAGGGCAGAGGAGGGGGGGGTGACACAGGGCAGAGGAGGGGGGGGTGACACAGGGCAGAGGAGGGGGGGGTGACACAGGGCAGAGGAGGGGGGGGTGACACAGGGCAGAGGAGGGGGGGTGACACAGGGCAGAGGAGGGGGGGTGACACAGGGCAGAGGAGGGGGGGTGACACAGGGCAGAGGAGGGGGGGTGATACAGGGCAGAGGAGGGGGGGTGACACAGGGCAGAGGGGGGGGGTGACACAGGGCAGAGGAGGGGGCGACACAGGACAGAGGAGGAGGGGGCGACACAGGGCAGAGGAGGGGGAGACACAGGGCAGAGGAGGGGAGACACAGGGCAGAGGGGGTGACACAGAGCAGAGGAGGGGGGGTGACACAGAGCAGAGGAGGGGGGGTGACACAGAGCAGAGGAGGGGGGACACAGGGCAGAGGAGGGGGGACACAGGGCAGAGGAGGGGGGACACAGGGCAGAGGAGGGGGGACACAGGGCAGAGGAGGGGGGACACAGGGCAGAGGAGGGGGGACACAGGGCAGAGGAGGGGGGGGTGATACAGAGCAGATGGGGGGGTGACACAGGGCAGAGGGGGGGGGTGACACAGGGCAGAGGGGGGGTGACACAGGGCAGAGGGGGGGTGACACAGGGCAGAGGGGGGTGACACATGGCAGAGGGGGGTGACACATGGCAGAGGAGGGGGGGGTGACAGGGCAGAGGAGGGGGGGGTGACACAGGGCAGAGGAGGGGGGACACAGGGCAGAGGAGGGGGGGTGACACAGGGCAGAGGGGGGGGGGTGACACAGGGCAGAGGAGGGGGCGACACAGGACAGAGGAGGGGGGGGGCGACACAGGGCAGAGGAGGGGAGACACAGGGCAGAGGGGGTGACACAGAGCAGAGGAGGGGGGGTGACACAGGGCAGAGGAGGGGGGGGTGACACAGGGCAGAGGAGGGGGGGTGACACAGGGCAGAGGAGGGGGGGTGACACAGGGCAGAGGGGGGGTGACACAGGGCAGAGGGGGGGTGACACAGGGGGGAGGGGGCGGCGACACAGGGCAGAGGAGGGGAGACACAGGGCAGAGGGGGTGACACAGAGCAGAGGGGGTGACACAGAGCAGAGGAGGGGGGGTGACACAGGGCAGAGGAGGGGGGGTGACACAGGGCAGAGGAGGGGGGGTGACACAGGGCAGAGGAGGGGGGGTGACACAGGGCAGAGGAGGGGGGGTGACACAGGGCAGAGGAGGGGGGGTGACACAGGGCAGAGGAGGGGGGGTGACACAGGGCAGAGGAGGGGGGGTGACACAGGGCAGAGGAGGGGGGGTGACACAGGGCAGAGGAGGGGGGTGACACGGGGCAGAGGAGGGGGGTGACACGGGGCAGAGGAGGGGGGTGACACGGGGCAGAGGAGGGGGGTGACACGGGGCAGAGGAAGGGGGGTGACACAGGGCAGAGAAGGGGGTGACACAGGGCAGAGAAGGGGGGTGACACAGAGCAGAGGAGGGGTAGAGTGACACAGAGCGGAGGAGCCCTCACCTCAGGAGACACACAAGTGAGGCAGGACTTCCGGGAGCAAGCAGGCACGATTATCGATTCAAGTTCACAGTGCAGCCCCGCCCACGCCTCCACACATGACCAGCACCATCTCCACAGAGCCAGTCACAGACCCCCATGTCTACTTCATCCCGCCCCGCACATCGCCCGTTCGGCCAATCACAGGGCACAGAGGCTCAGAGCGCATCTCAATGATAGACATGATGCGGCTGCGATCGCGCACATTCCACAGGACGATGGAATGTGTACCCGGGCACAGGTGGCAACCCTACGCACGGCTCCCCTGTTGGTCATGGCGCCCTGTGCGGGCGCACAACCCGCACAACGCAAAGGCCGGCCCTGGCTGGGGAGCATACACACGGCCAAAAAAAACGGTCGTGTGTACGAGGCTTGATAGAAAAATAACAGAGAAAAACAAAGTGGCGCAGCTTTAACTTTCTTTTCTACTCTTGATAGAGAAATGTTTGACCTATTAAAATTTAGACACTAAGGCTAAGGCCATTCCTAATGGCACCATCATGATCCCTACTCCTCTTTCCACACCAGCTGCAAACAGGGACATATGCTGCCGACTATGCCAAGTGTGAGCAAGGTGCAGCGTGGTGTGGCAGGGAATAATCGCACAAGTTAGGCATGAGTCAAAGTTAGGCTATAGCAAAATATTGTAGAAAGAGCCAACACAACTTAACTTGGCTCAGCAGGAAGGCACGACCATCCGGAGCCACTTATGAACTGCAACAGCAATCTATAAGCTTGAAAGATGCTGACAGCGTCTGTAATGAGGAGCAGAATGGGCCCTGGCTGGTCCACACCCAAAGGGGAGGCTTCCTGAAGTGAGGTAGACGTGGTTCCTGCCAGTGGCGTAACCAGAGTTTTGGGAGCCCGGGGCAGATTTTTTTTTCCGCCCCTCCCCCTTATATAAACATCCACTCTGGTTATAAGGATAATTAAACACATGTAAAGGGCATTACATTTTTAATGTTGATACTATTTGACAGCACAGCATACATACGATATCACCGACCTGACCAGGCAGTGCCACACCTGTGACTGTCACCACCGGGCGGGCCGACTATACCCAGGAGTCAAGACAACAGAGCAGACAGACCTCGTTCTGAAACCGCCGAGTCACTGTGGGAGGAGCCTGCTGCCTGCGTGAGGGGAGCGACACTACAAGCGGCCCGGCGGCCGCACATATGCATGGGCAGTCACGGAGCAGAGAGAGTCTGACCGGAGTCCGGACTGCAGCAACAGAGACCCTCCTCATCGCGGTATAATAACCGGGAGGGCGCCGGTGCCCCCCTCAGCTCAGCGCCTGAGGGCAGACACACCGACGGCCCCCCCGGTTGTTACACCACTGGTTCCTGCACTGTGCTTACTCATCCAGAACCTTTCCCCATCTCTAAGCACTGTCCCTGACAGAAGGAGATCCTGACCCTAGACTAGCCACTTGCATAAAGCGTGATAAACCCAGGAGTTGGAGTCTTAAATAGACTCTGCCTGCTGTAAGAGGTCTGCTGAGGTCACGTGGGGTACCACCCTGCAACCGGACAGTTGTGTCCTTGTGACTAAAGTAAATCATAGAGGAACCAAAAAGTTCCTCACAACTTCCTTCCTTCTGCATTGCCGCTTCAGTCGAGCGCCACATGCAGTGGGGAGTACAGACTGCACCTGCCTACACTCGAGTTCTGCTTTAATAAATCAAACTTGTTGACAATCATTTAATAGTGTTCATATAACCAGCTTTGTCCCACACTGCATTATGATATGGAAAGGCAGCAAAGCCATACTGCACACACCAAAGAGGAAATTGACGTCCCTCTTATAATGATCTGTTGCTAGAACGGGTATAGCAAATGTTCCTCTAAAGCAGCCAAGAAACGGCAGAGCCATCTGGGGACTATTTCTGTGAATAGGCAGCACTGTCTGTGCACAAGGCTGTCCTCGCTATATAGCCCAGCTGTAGCTCATCACCATCTCCCCAGAGTCAATGTAAGAACAGATTTTACCTATCATCCGGATTTATCAATCTCCACCATAAATATTCTAAGCAATGGGAGCTCAGATATTTCTCCCATGATTAAATTACTGTTAGAATTGGGAGTCTAATGCCGCGTACACACGGTCGGAATTTCCGACAACAAATGTTCGATGTGAGCTTGTTGTCGGAAAATCCGACTGGGTGTATGCTCCATTGGACATTTGCTGTTGGATTTTCCGACAGCAAAAATTTGAGAGCTGGTTTAACAACAAAAGTTGTTGTCGGACATTCCGACCGTGTGTACGCAATTCAACGCACAAAAATTCTATGCATGCTCGGAATCAATTTGATGCATGCTGGGAATCATTGAACTTAATTTTTCTCGGCTCGTCGTAGTCTTGTACGTCACCGCATTCTTGACGTTCGCAATTTCCGACAACATTTGTGTGAACATCTGTCGAAAAAAAAAAAAAATCCACGGGTCCGATGTCGGATGTCCAATTGTGTGTATGTGGACTTAAGCTACAAAAACACTGTAGCTGCTGACTTTTAATAAGGACACTTACCTGTCCTAGGCGCCCGCAATGTCAGCCCTGTCGGCTCCTCGATCTTAGTAGCTCCCGGCGCCATCCTTACTGAGGGAAGCAGGCAGTGGAGCCTTGCGGCTTCACTGCCCGTTTCCTACTGCGCATGTCTCGCGGCGCTTTTGGGAATGGGCGGCTGCTTTCTGGGATACACACAGTTCCCAGAAGGCAGCGCGCCCCATTTTCCAGAAGACACTGCGAGGAGGATGAAGACCTGCCGTGGACTAGGAAGAAGCAGATTAGGAACATCCACATAGCAATCGGGCAAACGATCATCCAATTTTTCTCGTTGCAAATTGGAACCGATAAACGAAAATGGCTTTTTTGTTTGTTGTTTATTACTTCTCATCATGCGCAGTCTCTCTTTTCTGGATGCATTAAACGAAAATTGTTCATTCTGTTCCTGTATGGGAACATTTTTGGCGTTTGTCCCTACGGGAATATACGTAAGAAAATTTGGAATCGGCTGTTGAAAGTTGTGTATACAAAAATTGTACGAAACTTCTTTGTTTGCCCAATTTTCTTAGTGTGTACAAGACTTTAGTTTCCTCTTATTCCTATGGATACAGTGGGCGAGTATAGGAGCTGTAGAGAGCAACATGGCTGCAGTAAAGAGGGTCTCCAGACTAAAACTATGGGCCCTGTAAAGTGGAAATCCTGCATTTTATCAGGAAGGATAAGGCACGTCATGCAAAAATGCAACATGTCTGATGCTTTGTACACACGATCGATTTTCCCGGCGGTAAAAAGCCAGGAAAACCGAGAAGCTGAAGGTGTCCCCCCCCCCCCCCCCCCCCCCTCTACACACGACCAGGTTTCCTGGCAGAAAAACTGCCATGAGAGCTTTGGTCGGGAAACCGGGCAAAAAAAAAAAAAAAAAGAGAGAACAGATTCCCAGTGGTTTTCCTGTCGGGAAAACTGCGATGGATCAGTGCTAGCAACTAGAATCTGTAACACATAGGTGCCCGTGTGAAAGGGGCTTAAAGCGGGGTTCATTTTTATTTATTTTTTGCAATATAAAATTAATTACACTGAATATTCCCTAAAACATATTGTTAAATACCCAATCGTTACTGAAAGCAGTGCACATACTTACCTAATATCCTCTTGGCGATCCTGTGGCCGTTTTCATCATATCTGTGGGCATGTGAAGCCCATTTCCTACGTCTTCCTGTTTTTTTCATAGGGGAGATGCATGCTGGGTAACATGCATGCGCAGTAGAACAGCGCGTGTAGATTTCTCGGTGGAGTACAGAGAACAGACTCCTGGGAAATGATGACACCAATTTCCCAGGAGGCAACTCAGCTTAGGAAGGGCAGAAGACCCACCGCGGTCCAGGAACTAGGCAATATAGCAAATGTCTCTACAGACAAGACATTTTTTTGGGGGGGGGGTGGGAAAAAAGTTTTATTTAAGATTACAAGGAAACCATTGAAAATACGTTCATTTCTAGGGTGGACCTTCGCTTTAACAGAAATCAGAAGATTTCAGTGCCTCTGTTGTAATTGTAAAACAATCTTTGAAGACACATTTCTTCACAATGCTTATAGCTACAGAGGTCAGCAAGGGCTTGTGTTATTGTTCAGAATATGCAAATACTTGGGTAGGAATAGTGTCTGGGCACAAGTTCTCATATCTGCTGAAGTGTGTGTTACTGCTCCAAGTTATGGAATTAGTCATATCGAACATGTAGCCTGCACTGCCACCTTGTGGCTGCACAAAGAATAACAAAATCTCACAACAGCTAAAATACAACTCAACAGTTCTCTATGGAAGAAATAAATCAAAAGTACTCTGGTAAACTGACAGGGGTATGACCTGAAATAATAATAAAAATAAAATAAAAATGTGTGTACTAATTATATATATATATATATATATATATATATATATATATATATATATACACACACACACACACACACACACATACACACACACACAATATAATAATACATATTATTATTAAGCTTTGCCTTTAGTTCTACTCTAAGTGGCACTTGTATTGCTTCATGTACTACCAGGACTGGGACGGGATGGACAACAATAAAAATAGTCAGTAGCCCTGACAGGAGGCAAGAAGGAATATTCACAGTAGCAATACAGACAGTAATAAAATACCTGACAGAGGCTCTAACTTCTAACCCTCCCCCACTTTATGCAAACCAAAATAATAATTTTGAATGGAATTTAGACCATCCCATGTTGTCTAGAAAGTGGAGTCAGAATTGTGCAACTAGAAACTTGCATAACCTGTCACATGAGTCCAGCCATTCATAATAATGCTCTGATATTTCTGAACAGGTTATACAAGCAGAGGGAGGGGGGGGGGGGGGGGGTTTAATGGCGTTTCTGAAATTGGTATTTATAAGCCAACATATGTGCGATGACCTACCTTGGCGCAGTGAACATGATGGTCTTGCAGATCCACTGGCTGCCCCAATGGCCTCCTCACCTCCACGTGTGGAGTTGGATATTTTGCGTGCCACATAGCGGCACGCTGAACAGGAGAAAAAAAAAAAAAAAGGTTATTTTTAAAAAATAAAATACAAAAAACAATATTTAAGCTACATATTGTTACATTATTGGTTGTGTGAATCGGTGCTTCTTCACACCACTGCATTAAATTACACTCATGCCTTTTCCACAAAAAGCATGATTTCTGTACCATTTTTAATGCATTGCGTTAAATTTTACATGCGTTTTCTTCTTTCATCATTTCCTGTCTCCAATTTATTTTTGTTGGCAGTATAGGACACACAACTTAAATACACAAATAAAATGCATATTGCATCTTCAGTGCGTTTTCCCAATGCATTGCTATTAACTAGAGCTGCACGATTCAGGCCAAAATGAGAATCACGAATTATTTGCTTAGAATAAAAGATCACCATTTTCACGGCGTAACATCATGTTTCATACCATATAAGAAATAAAAAAAAAAAATTAAAGTGTATTGTTTTCCAAAACGACTGCGCAAATACAGTGTGACATAAAATATTTAGACAACTGCCCTTCTATTCTCTAGGGCACAGGTGCCAAACACAAGGCCCGCGGGCCGAATCCGGGCCTCCAGGCCATTTCATGTGGCCCTTGCACGTCTCCTGCAACTGCAAGAGATCTCCAGCCCTCCTCTGGTCCTACTCCAGACCCTTACTTTCTGCTTTTAAGTAATGCATCCAGCTTCTTCCCAGCAGCATCTCAAGGAAAGGGGGGTGCACTGCGATGTAAGGGAGAGTGGGGGACTCAACTTCTGATGGTGGGGTGGCTCTTAACTTCTAATGTAAGGGGAGGGGGATGCAAATCTTACAGATACAACCGGCCCTTTTGGAGGGCAATCATAATGCTGATGCGGCCCATGACAAAATTGAGTTGGACACCCCTGCTCTAGGGTCTCTGCTGAAAAATATATACATAATGTTTGGCGTTTTTTTTTCTGGAAATGCGGTTTTAAGATCAGGAGGGGGGTACAATCGCAATTTTGATTCTTAACGATTAATCATGCAGCTCTATTATTGACTATAATGTAATGCATCTTTACAAAAAATGCAGCAAGTGGGATTTTTTAGAAATGCAACGCACTGCCCTCTAATTCACCACACCAATGGGAAGAGCTTCATTGATTATCACGGTAAATAGTTTTTATGTGCTTTTAGTGAACTGCGATCCTGCATTGTAGCGCACATAAAATGTAAAGGGCTTCTTCCCTGACTGAGTTACACCATCTGCAGAGGTTAGGGCGGCAAAGTGCTCCCCTCCCTCCTCTCCTTCTTTATGTCCATCCAGAACTAGTATTCTGAGCATTGGTGTGTGTCCGTCCAGAACTGGTGTGTGAGCATAGGGCAGCCCGTCCAGCCTGGCAGTGCTCCTCTTCCTGACACAAGTTTTCAGTGGCTGTCGAGTGCTGATGTGCATGAATGAATGCCTCACACTGGGAGTTTTGGATCCCGCACTGTCTCTACCAACTTCAGTTAGAATGCCTCCCCCTCCCATCTCTATCTTGGGCTGCACAGAGAGAGAACCGAGGTGAGTCACAGTGTTCAGTGTGCTGTGGGATGGCATCCCCAGCATTTCTTTACACGTGCTCTGGGCTGTCCCTGCTCTAGATGTTTTATGGCACGATAGGTTGCATAGGATACACAGCCCCGCCCATTCCTGCGCCTCAGTAGTCCATCTACCGATGTTATGTATTATGAAATGTACCAAGAGCCCTTTCACACCAACAGTGCGGGGGCATTGGTGGTAGTTTTACCTGCGCTTTACCGTCGTTTTAGATGACCACGCCCATGTGGGGTGCCAAAAATATTTCTGCACCCAGGCGCCTGTGACCCTAGTATCGGCCCTGCACCATCCTTCCCCAATTTGGTGGCTACGACCCTCTACTGTGTTTACATCCTGGTGGTTGGGCACCCCTGGGTAGTAGATCCCAATAGACTTTTATAGGGAAATGTTGACAGCTGGTCCCAAAGAAATTCATGGAAAACTACTATGCAGAACAGCCAGCACATAGATGATGCATACAGATTTTTTTTTTAGGTTGGAACGTAAACAAACAGCAGCGGTGGCCAGATTGTGGGAAGTATGCATGTGGAGAAGTGAAGATGGCAAAAAGGATAATAATTGCATTTTGTCTCGAAGTATGCCTTTCTTTTCAAAGGATGAAGATGTATCCAGTTACATAGCACAATGTACAAACCTTCATATACATACAAAACTCTCCCCCCCCCCCCCCCCCCCCCCCAAGTATTCCCCACCAATAGTGATGAACGGTACAGCCCTGGGTTCAGTTAGGAGGGGGTTTCTTTACTTTAAAGCAGTTCAGGTACCAAATCCGAACCTCATTAAAATCAAAAGGAGCAGAATCTGTCAAAGTAAAAATGCCCATTGTCTGGCCTGATATGCAAGGAGGGCGTTGAAAAAAAAAATAGCATGGGGGGGGGGGGGGCTGCCCTGGGTAAATAAAATTGCAAAAGAGCAGCCACTGATTCCATTGGACAGCTGAAAGTTGTGCCGAATACCCAAAATGTTCGGATCGAACGTCCAAATAGCCATGTTCGGTCCGAACTTACAATCTGACCAAACACTGGGCACATTCCTACCACCCAAGCAGGCAAGTACAAACCAGACCTTAGAAGTGGGCTTCCATGGCTTTCAATGCACCAATACTCCCAGGGTTAGGCATTAGCCTCCCCCAAGTACTGCACATGTGCCAGCACCTCTAAGGCTGAACACACACCTTTCAACCTAATTGTACAATCTCTGTATAGCTCCTTTCACAAAAGGTGGCCAGAAGGTGGTACAGAAAGGCAAGTGAGCTGTGGTTTGCCCAGCTAAATTCTACCATTGCAGCCAGACAGGTTTGTACAGAATTTAGGCTCCACTTTCAGAGTTTGACGAATGGC
>CM056057.1:31030666-31193181 GCA_029574335.1 Rana kukunoris | reverse complement strand
TACCCCCTTAAATCACATCTTATTAACGCACCCCCTTAAATCAGGTTATCCCATCAGAGTGCCCCCTTAAATCAGGTGCTTCCATCAGAGAACCCCTTAAATTAAGTACTCACATTAGAGTGCCCCCTTAAATCAGGTGTTCTTATTAGATACCCCCTTAAATCAGGTGTCCCCATCAGAGTGCCCCCTTAAATCAGGAGCTTCCATCAAAGTTCCCCCTTAAATCAGGTGTTCTTATCAGAGTCCCCCTTAAATCAGGTGTTCCCATCAGCGTCCCCCTTAAATCAGGTGTTCTTATCAGAGTCCCCCCTTAAATCAGGTGTTCTTATCAGAGTCCCCCCTTAAATCACATCTTATTAGCGCACCCCCTTAAATCAGGTTATCCCATCAGAGTCCCACCTTAAATCAGGTTTTATCAGAGTCCCCCTTAAATCAGGTGTCCCCATCAGAGTCCCCCCTTAAATCAGGTGTTCTTATCAGAGTCCCCTCTTAAATCACATCTTATTAGCGCGCACCCTTAAATCAGGTGTTCCCATCAGTGTCCCCTTAAATCAGGTTATCCCAGCAGAGTTCCCCCTTAAATCAGGTTATCCCATCAGAGGACCCCTTAAATTAAGTACTCCCATCAGAGTGCCCCCTTAAATCAGGTGTTCTTATTAGATACCCCCTTAAATCAGGTTATCCCATCAGAGTGACCCCTTAAATCAGGTTATCCCATCAGAGTCCCCCTTAAATCAGGTGCTCCCAGCAGCGTGCCCCCTTAAATCAGGTCTTCTCATTAGCGCGCCCCTTTAAATCAGGTCTTCTTATCAGTGCCCCCTTAAATCACTTGCTCCCATCAGAGTGCCCCCTTAAATTACTTGCTCCCATCAGAGTGCCCCCTTAAATCAGGAGCTCCCAGCAGAGTCCCCCCTTAAATTAAGTACTCCCATCAGAGTGCCCCCTTTAAATCAGGTGTCCCCATCAGAGTTCTCCTTTAAATCAGGTGTCCCCATCGGAATGTCATACAATTCATCTCCTCCTCCATCATGCACGTGTTTAGGCCCTTGCTGAGGAGGCTGGAGCCCCGAATGTGCCCCCGAAAAGCCCCGAGTCTCCATAATTCCCAATAGCATAGTTAGACCCAAGCCGTTTTCACGGGCAACGGGGAACAATCTCGCGCTTATGCAGCGCGGTTGTGGCCGACGGTATTGACGTACAAATAGTCCCGCCTCCGGGGACCCCGCTCCTATGATGGACGTCCCACGACTAGTCCAATGCCGAGAACGAGGGACGTGTGACGTCCATCATAGGCGCCGCCAGGTCCAGGAGGAGGCGGGAATGACACTGTGGCCGCGCTGGGCACGGAGATCCCTGTTCCTGTGTCTCCGGGCAGCGACTCTCCCCCTGATGCGTGCAGCGGCAGCCTGCTGTGAAGTGGTCAGAATGAGCTGTCTAGGCTACACTACAAGTAAGGCAGGTAAGGCTGAGCTGCAGAGGTCACATGTCACAGGGGTCTTTATATGTGTCAGTGCCCAGGGGGGGATCAGTGTATATATGTCACCATGGGGGGGGGGGGAATCAGTGTATATATGTGTCACCATGGGGGGATCAGTGTATATATGTGTCACCCGGGGGGGGGGGGTCAGTGTATATATGTGTCACTATGGGGGGGGGGTCAGTGTATATATGTGTCACCATGGGGGGGATCAGTGTATATATGTGTCACCATGGGGGGGATCAGTGTATATATGTGTCACCATGGGGGGGGATCAGTGTATATATATGTGTCACCATGGGGGGTCAGTGTATATATGTGTCACCATGGGGGGGGATCAGTTTATATATGTGTCACCATGGGGGGGATCAGTGTATATATGTGTCACCATGGGGGGGGATCAGTGTATATATGTGACACCATGGGGGGGGGGGGGGAATCAGTGTATATATGTGTCACCATTGGGGGGAAATCAGTGTATATATGTGTCACCAGGGGGAATCAGTGTATATATGTGTCACCATGGGGGGGGTCAGTGTATATATGCGTCACCATGGGGGGGGAATCAGTGTATATATGTGTCACCATGGGGGGGGGATCAGTGTATATATGTGTCACCATGGGGGGGATCAGTGTATATATGCGTCACCATGGGGGGGATCAGTGTATATATGTGTCACCATGGGGGGGGATCAGTGTATATATGCGTCACCATGGGGGGGAATCAGTGTATATATGTGTCACCATGGGGGGGGATCAGTGTATATATGTGTCACCATGGGGGGGGGATCAGTGTATTTATGTGGTTCACCATGGGGGGATCAGTGTATATATGTGTCACCATGGGGGGATCAGTGTATATATGTGTCACCATGGGGGGAATCAGTGTATATATGTGTCACCAGGGGGGGGGGGGGGGATCAGTGTATATATGTGTCACCATGGGGGGGGATCAGTGTATATATGTGTCACCATGGGGGGGAATCAGTGTATATATGTGTCACCATGGGGGATCAGTGTATATATGTGTCACCATGGGGGGATCAGTGTATATATGTGTCACCATGGGGGGGATCAGTGTATATATGTGTCACCATGGGGGGGGATCAGTGTATATATGTGTCACCATGGGGGGGGATCAGTGTATATATGTGTCACCATGGGGGATCAGTGTATATATGTGTCACCATGGGGGGATCAGTGTATATATGTGTCACCAGGGGGGGATCAGTGTATATATGTGTCACCAGGGGGGGGGATCAGTGTATATATGTGTCACCAGGGGGGGGGGATCAGTGTATATATTGTGTGTCACCATGGGGGATCAGTGTATATATGTGTCACCATGGGGGGGGGGTCAGTGTATATATGCGTCACCATGGGGGGGGATCAGTGTATATATGTGTCACCATGGGGGGGAATCAGTGTATATATGTGTCACCAGGGGGGGGGGATCAGTGTATATATGTGTCACCATGGGGGGGGATCAGTGTATATATGTGTCACCATGGGGGGGAATCAGTGTAATATGTGTCACCATGGGGGGGGATCAGTGTATATATGTGTCACCATGGGGGATCAGTGTATATATGTGTCACCAGGGGGGGGGATCAGTGTATATATGTGTCACCAGGGGGGGGGGAATCAGTGTATATATGTGTCACCATGGGGGATCAGTGTATATATGTGTCACCATGGGGGGGGATCAGTGTATATATGCGTCACCATGGGGGGGGGGATCAGTGTATATATGTGTCACCATGGGGGGGGATCAGTGTATATATGCGTCACCATGGGGGGGGATCAGTGTATATATGTGTCACCATGGGGGGGGGATCAGTGTATATATGCGTCACCATGGGGGGGGATCAGTGTATATATGTGTCACCATGGGGGGGGATCAGTGTATATATGCGTCACCATGGGGGGGGATCAGTGTATTATGTGTCACCATGGGGGGATCAGTGTATATATGTGTCACCAGGGGGGGGGGGGATCAGTGTATATATGTGTCACCAGGGGGGGGGATCAGTGTATATATGTGTCACCATGGGGGGATCAGTGTATATATGTGTCACCAGGGGGGGGGGGGTCAGTGTATATATGTGTCACCATGGGGGGATCAGTGTATATATGTGTCACCAGGGGGGGGTGATCAGTGTATATATGTGTCACCAGGGGGGGGGGGGATCAGTGTAGGGGTCTGGTAGGTCAGCATGGATGGGCACTGGTGACCCAGGCAGCATCCAACAAGTGAGCCCACCCCCCGCCAAGGAGTCAATTCCCCCAACATACCCCCCCCCCCCCCCCGCGCGTGCGCCGTCACCGGGCTTGTACTTCGGGCTGAAGCCCCTGGTCTTTTTCACTCCTAGCAACGCCCCTGGTCCTCCATCACAGAACACGTCCGTCCTCTCTCGGCTCTCCCTTCCTGTGATGAGAGTAGTAAATAAAGGCCAATCGTCATCGAGGAGGCGGGAACGCGCAGGTTGGCCGGCTGCGCGCCGCTCTACACCGGTATGCTGTGCTTGAGGAACCGCGCGGCGCTGAGTGGCCTGTGATTGGTCGGTACAGCCTTTTAATTTGTAATGGGCGGGACTTGTCCAAGGCGCTGGGATGCTCCTTGAGACCGAACCAATATACTTAGGGGCGGAGACAGCAGAGAGGGGAGGGGCCGGAGAGGAGAGCCCACCCCCTCCCACCACGGCAATTAGTAAAAATGTCAGACTCGACTTCAGTAAATGCCCGCCCCCTATCTCTCTAAATCCCCCTAGTAACAATCTCCGCCCTCTTACCGGCCAAAGTTGTTGCGATAGGAAGACATCCTGGTGGGCGTGACAGGCAATTCGTGCCACTCCTCTAGCTGGCTATTCGCTGACTGACCCGCCTCCATCAGAGTGACGCGTCTATATAGCAGACTCCGCCCCTTTCTTAGTGATGTCAATCAGCTCGCGGCCCCGCCTCTCTGCAGAAGGCGTGGCCTATGTTTTGTCGGCCCCTGGCTCCTCCCCCACTTCCTCTGGCTGACATGAAGTAGTGATTGTCTGGGTGGGGATGACTTTGTGCTTCTCATTGATGCGCTTCAGAATGAGGACCAGGACCGAGACTAAGGGAGGGGCTTGTGCCCCGGAGGCTGCCCCCAGCCATGCCTGCTCCGCACCTCTCCCCCCTCCCTGCCTGCAGTGTCACTATCTATCTGCGATCCAAATACTGCTCAGTACCGCCCCCACCCGGACACCGAGACTCCACCTTTTTATCACTATCAACTGGAGTGCATCCATGAAAGTTCCATGTGATATCATTCAGCGTCTGGAGGAGGGAAGGTACACAGTGAGGGGGAGATACAAGGTGAGGGGTGGAGGAGCTGCACAGGGGGGGGGGGGGGGGGGGGATAAAGGAGGACAAGGTGGGTGAGGGGAGGATAGGAAATCTGTAGGGAGAGAGGGGGGGGTATGAGGGGGTGCATACTATGGGGGGGAAGGAAATCTGTGGGGGATATGAGGGTTGCAGGAAATTTGTAGGGGGAACAAGGTGGTGGTATGAGGGGGGGGGGGTAGGAAATCCTGTAGAAGGAGAGTGGGGGGGGGTATGAGGGGTGCCACAGGATAGGGGGGTAGGAAATCTGTAGAAAGAGAGTGGGGGGTTACGAGGGGCGTGCACAGAATGAGGGGGGGAGTAAGAAATCTGTAGGACAGTGAGGGGAACAAGGTGGGGAGGTATGAGGGGGGGTAGAAAAGCTGTAGAAGGAGGGTGGGGGTATGAAGGGGGGGATAGAAAAATCCTGTAGGAGAGTGGGGGGGGACAAAGTTGGGGGGTATGAGGGGGTGCACAAGAGGGGGGGAGGCTAGAAAAGATGTAGAAGGAGGGTGGAATATAAGGAGGTGCACAGGAGGAGGGGGGTAAGGAAAGCTGTAGAAGAGTGGGGGGACAAGGTGGTGTTTATGAGGGGGTGGGTGCACAGGATGAGGAGGGGTAGGAAATCTGTAGAAGGAGAGTGGGGGGTATGAGGGGGTGTACAGGATGCGGGGGGGGGTAGGAAATATGTAGGGGTGGGGGACAAGGGGGTGTACGGTAGGAGGGGGGTAGGAAATCTGTAGAAGGGGACAAGGGGGTATACAGGAGGAGGTGGGGTAGGAAATCTGTAGAATTAGAGTGGGGGAACAGGGGGTGGGGGTGTCACTCGGTTTCGGGGTCATTGTCGGAGATGAGAAGATAAAGTTAGGACTAGAACTGCTGTGACATGTTATCGGGTGCCAACTTCTAGAAAGGTGCCCCTCAGTGGTATGAAAGGCTTCCATTAGATTTTAAATAGTTTTTGTTGGTGATGCGGTTGGGGGGATTTGTTGCCAATTTATAATCGGGTGCCACCCTATAGGGTACCACTGTGAATAATGTTCTGGTTGGTTTCAGGATCATTATGGTAAATGAACGAGGTAGGTGAGGGCATGGAGGGTGACATGACATCAGGCACCTAATTAGGGCCCTTTCACACGGGACGGATCCGTGGGGATTGTCTCAGCGCAGTGAGCAGAGATGGACCCGTCATCCGCCTGCTCAGCGGGGATCAGCAGATCGCCCGTGTGAAAAGACCCTTAGAGCACCAGGATAGGGGGAGGGTGTTAAAATGTGTGGACAAAAATCCTTGAACGTGCCCTGGGTACTACACACCTCTTACTGTTGGAGGAGGGGGCAGAGGTGATTTGAGGGGTGTTCACATGGTCCCCTGTGTGCCCCCCGCACTGCCAGCTGTTTCCTATACTTGAGTTTGTGAATGAATAGGACGCCTCTCAGCACAGAGCACTTCCCATTCATTCGCTGTCCAGTACAGCTGAGGCTGCAGAGAAAGGGATTGGGGAGTCTCTATCCTCAGCCCCTTTCTCTGTCTCATAAGTGAGACATCAGGGGCCTATTTAGACCCCTGATATTTCACCAAAGCCCCCCAACAGGGCTGCTAAAGAAATGTAAAAAGAATTATACAAAATTTTTAGTGTAAAAAAAAAAAAAAAAGTAAAAATAATAAAATGACTGCCCTGTTCACACCAACCTCTGCCCTCCTGACACTTTTCTCTTTTGGGGGGCCGGTGTATCGTCATACTCTCTCCCTATCACAGAATGCTACGGAAGTGCTCTTGCGGGCAACTGCGCATGCGCGATACGTTCCAAGCGCATCTGCGATGCGTTCCAATGGATTTACGGCAGTGCACACCAGCGAAACCTCGTTCGGCATCCAGGCTCTTTCCTTAACATCCCCGTGGATTGGAGGATGTTAAAAAAAAAGCGCCAGTGAGGCCGACTGGCCACTTTCCCCTAAGTTCACGTCACCCTGAATGACGGCTTCGCTGGTGTGTAAATCCATTGGAACGCATCACAATTGCGTTTGGAACGCATCGCGCATGCACAGTTGCCCGCCACAGCACTTTCGTAGCATTCAGTGATGGGGAGCCGAATATGTCGTTTCATCGGACTGAGTCTTTGCCCGACAGGAAGTGAAATGAATAAACCCCCCCCCCATTAGACAGTTGTCACCAGAACAGGTCCCCCCAAGGGAAATCTTTCGCCCCACCTCTAAACATTTTGGATTCCCCCCTCGCTATGTACAATGCAGACTTCCCTGTACTTCCTGTCTGATAAAAACAGGAAGTGAGGGAGAAATATTCCTCTAACAGCAGCCTGAATAGCAGTAGAAACCCAGCAGAGATATTTATCTTTCGCTACTCCATCCATCTAAAAAAGGAATAAATAATTATGGCTGAAGAAACTCTGTCTCTGGTGTAATAGATGGGTCTTCCAGCCTGTAGTTTTTACCTAACAATGTTCAAAGATGAAGCATTCAGCTCAGAGCTTCCTGTTCCGTTTTACAAATATTTTGTCTGGACAAATATATTATAATTTTTATTTTTTTCGTTTTGGATGAAGTGGAGAAGGATTAGAACTCCTGTCAGGTTCTTACTGCACTAATTCTATGATACCTAAACCACTTGCTGACCAGCCGCCGTCATTATACTACGGCAGGGCGGCACATTCCTGCGAATCGCAGTTACTGTACGTCGGCCCTTTAAAGGGCTCGGGGGGGCTCAATGTACGTGGCCGGGGGCTGCGATGTTCACGGGCACAAGAGTCAGAAAGGAGATGTGTGTCAGGAGAGGAGAGACAGCTCGTCTGTTCCTACTAGCTAGGAACAGCAATCTGGCTTCTTGATAGTCAGAGACTACAGACATGATACAAGAGATGATCGGGGACGGTGAGGGGGATACAAGAGATGATCAGGGATGGTGAGCGGGATACAAGAGATGATCGGGGACAGTGAGGGGGATACAAGAGATGATCAGGGATGGTGAGCGGGATACAAGAGATGATCAGGGATGGTGAGGGTGATACAAGAGATGATCGGTGAGGGGGATACAAGAGATGATCGGGGACAGTGAGGGAGATACAAGAGATGATCGGGACGGTGAAGGGGATACAAGAGATGATCGGGGACGGTGAGGGGGATACAAGAGATGATCGGGGACAGTGAGGGGGATACAAGAGATGATCAGGGATAGTGAAGGGGAATACAAGAGATGATCGGGGACGGTGAGCGGGATACAAGAGATGATCGGTGAGGGGGATACAAGAGATGATCGGGGACAGTGAGGGGGATACAAGAGATGATCAGGGATAGTGAAGGGGATACAAGAGATGATCGGGGACGGTGAGCGGGATACAAGAGGTGAGGGTGATACAAGAGATGATCAGGGACAGTGAGGGGGATACAAGAGATGATGGGGGACGGTGAGCGGGATACAAGAGATGATGGGGGACGGTAAGCGGGATGCAAGAGATGATCGGGGACGGTGAAGGGGATACAAGAGATGATCGGGGACAGTGAGAGGGATACAAGAGATGATCAGGGATGGTGAGGGGGATACAAGAGATGATCGGGCACGGTGAGGGGGATACAAGAGATGATCGGGGACGGTGAGGGGGATACAAGAGATGATTGGGGTCGGTGAGAGGGGATACAAAAGATGATCGTTGAGGGGGATACAAGAGATGATCGGTGAGGGGGATACAAGAGATGATCGGTGAGGGGGATACAAGAGATGATCGGGGACAGTGAGGGAGATACAAGAGATGATCGGGACGGTGAAGGGGATACAAGAGATGATCGGGGACGGTGAGGGGGATACAAGAGATGATCGGGGACAGTGAGGGGGATACAAGAGATGATCAGGGATAGTGAAGGGGATACAAGAGATGATCGGGGACGGTGAGCGGGATACAAGAGATGATCGGTGAGGGGGATACAAGAGATGATCGGGGACAGTGAGGGGGATACAAGAGATGATCAGGGATAGTGAAGGGGATACAAGAGATGATCGGGGACGGTGAGCGGGATACAAGAGGTGAGGGTGATACAAGAGATGATCAGGGACAGTGAGGGGGATACAAGAGATGATGGGGGACGGTGAGCGGGATACAAGAGATGATGGGGGACGGTAAGCGGGATGCAAGAGATGATCGGGGACAGTGAGAGGGATACAAGAGATGATCAGGGATGGTGAGGGGGATACAAGAGATGATCGGGCACGGTGAGGGGGATACAAGAGATGATCGGGGACGGTGAGGGGGATACAAGAGATGATTGGGGTCGGTGAGAGGGGATACAAAAGATGATCGTTGAGGGGGATACAAGAGATGATCGGTGAGGGGGATACAAGAGATGATCGGTGAGGGGGATACAAGTGATGATCAGAGACTATGAATATGCTGCAGTAGTCTGTCATAGTCTGTAAACATGCTACAGGAGCCACTGGAGGCTCTTGACATCTTCAGGAGATAATAATAAAATGGAGACATATTACATGAGACTGCTATAACAGGGCTGTACAAAAAATGGCAATTAGCTGCAGGTTGGGTACCTGAGATCTGCTCTCCTCTCACTTCTGCGTCTCGCTGGCTTTGCTGAGGCATCGGGAGCCATTGGCTGTCAATCAAAGTCAGGGGTGGGGCTTAGTCCGTCTGTATCAATGGAAGCAGCACTGGGGTTCAGGAGCAGGCATACACTGGACAGAAAAGAGGGGTCAGGAGCACTGGCGGGGCCCCGAGAAGAGGAGGTGCATGGCCGTTCCTTTTTTTTTTTTACCTTTACAAAGAACAAGTGCTTAATGTCCTATAAATAAAGTACAAAAAAATGAAGTCTGTGTCTTTTATTGTTTAACTTCTTCCAAATGATAAATATTGTGCAAATATACCATTAAAAGTGCCAAAGATTTAGTGCAGAGATCGTGACGGCGGCATTCTTTGTACATGATTATGTTTGTGTTACTTTGAGCTTGGAATTTGAAAATCACGTCACATGTTTCAAAAACGCCCCCCAATGTGTATGTAACTATGTATAACATGCCTATGCACGAAGCTCCGCCTCTTTCCCTAATTTTCTCTTGTCGCACGATTGGCATTGCTTTGGGCGCACAGCACATCCTTCACCACTTCCACTTCTGGAGCTACCATTTCATTTTCAGGGCTGTGCTTCATATGCTGTGCACCCAGATGGAAAAAAAAGTCTGGTGGGGGGTAAAACTGCCACTTTTACAGTAAAGCCGGGAGCTAGCTGCTCTTCTGACGGCAATGCCAAACATAGCATGCATCCCCTTCAATAAAAATCCTTCCTGATCATAAAAGCTCATGCAAATTCCCTCTTTAAAGTGACTGTAAAGGCTGCATACTTTACATGAAGGTAACAAAGCTTCTGTGTGCAGCTTCCCCCACAGCCCTCCTAATACTTACCTGAGCCCCCCTCCTGATCCAGCAATGTGCACTGGAGCCTCGGCTGTCCCAGGCTCTCTCTCTTTCTCCTCATTGGCTGAGGATCACAGCCAGTGAGCTAATCGAGAGAGCAGGGACGGGAGTGTCTTATGGGCACTCTATGCTATTGGGGGCACTGGTCATGGGTATTAAAAACTGCAGCAGTTCAAAGAGCAGTGTGAACTGCCTGTGGGAGATATGCGATGCAAGAACCGGCACTGAAATCGCACTGGTACTCGTATTGCTACAGTGTGAACCTAGGCTGAGAGAGCTTACAATCTAAGCCTGGGTCCACAATATGTGCGGTCGCAGGGCACAGCAGGGGGTCTGGTACATCCTCCTTCACCGTTTCAGGTCTGAATTTTTGGCTGAATTCAAACCTGAAACAGAGCTAAAGACGCACAGGACTCTTCTGCTGTCTGCTCTGTGGCCACCCCAGAGATGTGTGAACCGGCTCCATTGAGTGCCAATCACAGCCTCCTGTCATGCGAATTGGATGTGGTGAAACTCACATCCAATTCACAATAGTGTGAGCCCAGCCTAAAGCCCTGTCTTACATATATATACAAGTCTCCTAGGGTAGAACCCCACCTGCCCACACACACAGGGAGGGTGTAGAGCCAGGGGCTGCTGTGCAGGTGAAGGATTTTGGAGGCCATCACACTATTTAGGAGTGAGAAGAGAACAGACATCATTACAGGGGGGTGGTGGGGTACCGGTGATGTTGGGGTGTCATTAGAGCACTGGATTAGCGCTCCCATGTACCAAAACTGGCAGCAATAAGGGACCAATGGAGGACTTCACAGGGGAAGGAAAATAGACTGTCAGCACACGTTAGAAGGTGTTGGAGGGAGGGGGTAACAATAAAAAAAAATGTATCACTTAGTGGGGCTTTTAAGAGGAAGTAAACCCTGATGGGTGTTACTTCCCTTTTTTTGTCCCCTGCAAAGTAAAAGCATAATGTGCTAGTATGCATCACGTACTAGCACATTATGTGACACTTACCTGCAAACGAAACCGCGTTGTCCCCGCTGGAAGCCGCATCCATCTTCACTCCTCTTCCTTTCTGGGGGCCACGGACTCCGGCTATGTGACTGGCCGGAGTCACGTAATGTCACTCCCACACATGCGCACGGAGCCACCAGCCACGGCACTCGCTAGTGAAGAAACGGCTCGGAGGGCAGTTTATTCACAGCGCATGCGCCAATGACATCATGAGTGCGGTAAAAAGTAAATATCTCCTATACAGGGCACGTTTAGGAGATATTTATTGTATGTTTTCTATCCATCATTATTAATAGAGAATACAGATAATGATCGGGTCCCTTTCATTGTAAATAATCCGATTGGGAGAATTTATCTCTCTCCAATGTTGGTGACAAATGGCGTTTTTTTTCTTACACTGGTGACAGAACAGGAGGACTGGAGGGTGGAGGTCGGTCTGTTATGAAGGAAATGTCCTTACCTAAAAGTTGACACCCCCCCTGCCACAGCCGGCGTCTGTAACCATGACAATGGCTAGTGGTGTGACCCTGCTAGGCCTCCTCAGCCATGTTTACGGACATTCTGTAGCCAATAGCAGGCTGTCAATTGGCTATGGATCCAGCCACTGCCTGCATTCAATCACAAGGGGAGTGAACCTGATGGGAATCTAGTATCTCAACGGCTCCATTAGGCTTCACCCACCCAGCCATAAAACGTTGTCGCAGTGGCTAGAGGGAGCTCTGCTGCCCTGAGGACAGGGTGTCCATATAGACACTTTGTCTCAGTGTGCTTCCACATGTGGTGCATGAACCTGATTCATGTACCTGTTTAAAAAGGGTACAGGATAAAGTCCCTGGCACCAACATTTGTCCTGCGGAGGCACTCCTTATGAATTTCCCTTGATTGTTGTATATAAACGTAGCAGGGGACAATATGCGAATAGCTTTAGAAAGATCCAAAAACACACTGAGACCTTATCTCAGCTATAGTCTCCTGCTCAGCTCCCCTGGACTTCCTGCTGGGGAGTAAACACCCATAGTACCAACACAATTCACATGATCTAGTCCCCTTTCTCAAGACCGGAGGTGTAGCACCTGCCCTCCTGTATCGGGTCCAGACCCCATAAGTTCAACAGGGGGGCCCAGAGCAGCAGGAGTGGGCACAGTTACTGGAGCCAATCCCCTTGTAGCCCTCCCTGTGTTTACAAATGCTTCAGTTTATAAATTAACAGGGAAACTCTGTATAGAGAGCTTCCTGTTCATTCAGTCTGCAGCTAGTTCCACAGAGAAAGGATTGAGGAATCTGTGTCCTTAATCTCTTTCTCTGTCTCAAAAGTGAGATTTGGGTCACCAACCCCCACATGGCTGTTAAAAAAAAAAAAAAAAGTATTCTGGTTCCATGAATGAGTGGTTTGTTAATGCGGCTGAAGACGCTTGTTAGGCTTGGTGATTGTCACCTAAGCTGTACGGGGCCCCATGACTTCTAACAGCAGCCCTGCTCAAGACTACAAGTCCCATCATGCCTAGTGCCTGTGTACACACATGCCCCAATCCTTCACAAAATTTGGTGTTGCATTTACTCCCAACAGAGGCAGCAACCTCACACCGGCATGTAGGCCTCCCAGCAGCACATTTAACAGGGTTGCTCCAGAGCAGTGGTTCTCAACCTCAGTCCTCAAATACCCCCAAACGAGCCATGTTTTCAGGTTTTCTTTACTTTGAATCAATATCAATGACATGGTATTGATATGAGCTATTTTATCCAAGGAAAGTTCCCGAAACATGCCCCGTTGGGGGTACTTGAGGACTGAGCGTGAGAACCTCCGCTCCAGAGGAACCTGCAAGCCAAGGAAGCCATCTTCTGGAAACGGGAGCAGAAGTCAGGGAAACCGGGATGGAATGCTGGGGTAGGCAATCTTTAAAGTTGAGGGAGATACACACGGTGTTAAAAATAGTTAAAAAATAAAACTATTAGCGTTTAATATCACTTTTAAAAAACAGCAGGTTTACAGTACAGGTAGAATTTCATTCAGCAACACTTGTTTGTAATTCTTCTCATCCGAAAAGCTTGAAGTGTTGTCCTTTGAAGAGCTTGCTGAAATCCAGAGAGGACAGAGATGTCTCCAGGTCCATCATGATCACTATGTACCCCTGGAGGAAGAGAGGAAACCGAGGTCAGGCTTTACCCATTCAACATTCTGCTGCACATGCTGTGTGTTGTGCAAGTATTCAAGTATTGTCGAGTGTGGTTAGGCTCATTCACATGGTGGATCACATTTCAGAGGAGTTTAACAGGTGGTGAGGAGGCGATATGTTGCATCCTTGCTTCTTGATTTAACCCTGTATGTGATTGGCTAGAGCCGCAATCCCTCCTGCGCATGTCTGAACATTTATTTGTTCATGGCACAGAACTTGGAAGGAACAACACTCGTGGCCTTTCCTTCAGAGCGCATGCGCCAGTGATGTCACTGGCTGCACATAATCTCCTATACGGCAAACATTTAGGAGATATTTACACCACCTATAGATAAGCCTTATTATAGACTTACCTATAGGTAAATGTCGGCAGAGGAAGATTGCTTCCTCTTTAAGCCAGGCTCCAGGCTGGACAGGAGACAAGCTTGCTGCCAGTGCCTTTTCATTTTTAACTTTCAAAGGGTTTTTAAAAAATGTAGTCCAATTTTGGAATTTAAAGGAGTACAGCTGAAACTGTTTTTCTAAGTTTTGGAAGGTGAAAGGGAAGGATTTTCACCCCTGTAAGGTTTTTACTTCCATCCAGGGCCACATTTAAAATATTTTTACGTCAGTAAAAGCAGTGTTAGGAAAAACTCTCCAACTGCAACACAGTCTACAATAAAAAACCCTGGGCAACAAGCCATAAAAATAAGTGTAAGTTCCTCTTTACAGAAAATATGTAAGGTGAACTTACACTGGACCCCCCCCCCCCTGGTCCCACTTTATCTGAGGTCAGGGATCACTCGCTAGGAGACATCAAGCCGCCGCTTTACCAGTCCAGGGGGTTGAAATCCCTGCGGCTTAATTTCCTAAACGTACCTCATACCGGTACATATAGGAGGCATTCTTCATGTATTCATTTTTATTAAGACATATACCATCATACATTGTCTACTTGTAACTAGGGTTGTCCCGATACCACTTTTTTAAGAGTACAAGTACCGATACTTGTTTTTCAAGTAGTCGCCGATACCGAATACCGATACTTTTTTTTAATCTCATGGGACAGCGGCACATGTTTCAGTATTTTTTTTTTATCTTTAACATTTTATGTTTTTAATTGTTTTTTTTTGTTTTTTTTTATTTATTTATAATGCTTTATTTTTTTTAAGGGGGGTGGGGTGGACCGTGTCAGTGTGTTTTTTCTTTAATTTTTTTATTTTCTACAATAATTTTTTTAAATTTTTTTTTATTTTTTTTTTCAGCCCTGTTGGGGGGGCTTTGATGAGATATCAGGGGTCTTAACAGACCTCTGACATCTTCCCTTTGAGACAGAGAAAGGGACTAGGAACATATGTTCCCCTGTCCCTTTCTCTGCAGCATCAGCTGCGCTGAAAATGAATGGAGTGAAGACAGCATTCACAGTTATGTGAATGGACAGTCAGTGATCACTGACTCTGTCCATTCGGAGCAGTAAGGAGCCGGATTTACCGGCTCCTACCCAGCTTTCCATCCTGACAATTCCAGGGGGTGGAGGAGAGGCACGGAAGGGGAGAGATACACGGGATACACGGCGGCATGCACGGGATACACCGCAGCATACATGGCGGCACACACGGGATAAACCGCGGCATACACGGGATACACGGCGGCTTTCAGCCTGTTTAAAATCAGCGGTGATCGGTGCTTGGAACTTCCCCATGCACTGATCACTACTGATAGTGCAAGTATCGGGTGAAGCATCGGGAGCAAATGCTTGGTATCGGTCCCGATATTGATACTAGTATCAGTATCGGGACAACCCTACTTGTAACCTATGTTGACATGCACATATTATTTAGGTATATAAATACATCTCGTCTATTCGTCTAAAATATAACCCCAGGGGGGAGAAAAAGCAAAGAAGTATAAGTAAAAAAAAAAAAGAAGAAAAAAAAAAAAAGAGTGGGGAGGAATGGGGAAGGGTATTCCACTACTTGCCCTACACAGGTCCATTTTATAATTCTTTGTAATATACGAACGAATGCCTTAGTACTCCAACAAGGACCTGACCATTCAAACGGGAACATCCCTATGTCTCTAAACTACACACACAAAAAAAAAAATTCTACAAAATGTCGATTTCTTACAATCCTGACCAGCATTATATTAGCAGCAAAAAATATCAAGTCCAGTGCAAAAAAGAAAAGTTGGTATGAAATTTAAAAAAATAAAAGTGCAACATGTTTCCTCTGAGCCGCCTGTAAAATGGCTCTGGAAGGCAACCAGAAGGTTGTTTTTCAGAGAGAGGGCAAACACTGCAGCGCATGTAAAGGAGCCCTTGGTGTAGGGTAAGGTCGTAGCCAGATTTTTATGGCTCTCTATGTCCCTGTTGCTGTTTTTCCCTTACTTTTTTAGCCTGATGTAACCGTTGTCAGCAGGACAGGAAGTGAGGGGAAATGGAGTTGGAACGATTCTTATCTCAGACACTTTGATAAGGGAGACCTTAATTCTTTGCCTGCACAACACGAATCACAGGATTCTGGGGGCGGGGCATGTTCATGTGCAGCGGAATGATTTTCTTGAGGTGCCCTATAATTGCATTAAGCAGAAATCTCAAATTCCATATAAAGAGATTTTCGGATGAATGGGATAATGCCAGCCACACATAGTAAATATCGAAAAACCTTTGGCAAGATTTTTGTTACCATGTACATGTCTCCAAGATTTGTAATAGAGAACAGGCATACATGAGGCATGTAGGTAATGATCTTCAGGGGTGTATTTAGGTTTTGTGCTGCCCCAGGCCTGACTAAACTCATCCACCCCCTAATTTAAATATGACCCACCCCTTCCTGTCACGGCCACACCCTGTGTTTAGGACCCGCCCTGAAATTTTTGAGTGAGGACACTAGTTCTGAGGGCCTTTGCCCCTCTTACTTCCTGGTTGCCCATAGAGCAGAAAGTGAGGGGAAATCTCTGCAATGGGACAGGGATGGTAAAAAATAAACTGACAGGGGCTATAACCCTCCCTTACTCTACCCAAAATGAAAAAAAAAGGGTTGCCTATAGTTCTACTTTAACTAGATGGTGCAGCAGAAACATATAGCACAGTGAGGAAGGTTTGTGGTCCAGGATGATAAAACAGTCAAAATTAGAAGCCCCCCCCCCCCCCCACAGTTGCGGAATTCCGGGCGCCCGAATACCAGAAGCAGCGCGGGCGCTTTTTGGGGGCGCTAGACTAATTTTCAGTGTAGCCCAAGCCGGCGGGGGACTCTTTTCGTGCTGCCCCCTGCAAAGTGCTGCTCTAGGCCTGGGCCTTGTTGGCCTAGGCCAGGATACAGCTGTGATGATCTTAAAGCATTCAGAAGGATACAAAAATAAAATTAGGGGGAAACTCACCATTGAGGAATGGAAGCAGAACATCCAGGGCAAAGTTCAGTGTTTTCTGCATGGCAGCCATCTACAGACAAAAGGGGGAAAATGCTAAGTAATTCTACAATGCACAACAGTGTCACAAATCTATAAAATTTACATTATCTGCATTGTTCCTATTTATACCGACTCTTTATAGAAAAAAATGACATGGCTATTCATCTATCACAGCTTGTAAATCCATTCTGTGCGAATGGTGCAAAATCTAATATTCTCAGGCTAATGCCCAGAGGCGATTTAGTTTGCATGTGCCGCGCTATATAAGTTTTCATTCATTCATTCAATGGAAGAAAATACCACATGATAGCCACTAGATGGAGCCAATATGGTGCCCAATGCGATTTAAACAACCTACCTTTGCCTATATTATATTTGTTTGAATTTTGTTTTTCATTATTTTTTTTTATTCATTTACTACACTGTTTACAGTGTAATAAATGGTCTTATAGACCCCACATCTCTCCATAAGGAGGACCGATCACATACTATTCCTATACAAGGGATGGGTATAAAACTGATCAAAAATGTTCTTTTAAAAAGGGAAAGTGTAAAAAAAAAAATTTTATAAAATAAACAATAAAAAAATGAAAGCGTCCCCCCGAGCTCGCACGAAGAAAACAGTGCATACGCAAGTCGTGCCCACAAATGTAAACAAAGTTCAAACCACACATGTGAGGCATCACCGTGAATGTTAGAGCGAGAGCGATAATTATAGCCCAAGACCTCCTCTGTAACTCTAAACATGTAACCTGTGAAAAACTTGAAAGTGTTGCCTATGGAAAGTACCGAAGTTTGGTGCCATACCACGAGTGTGAGAAATTATAAGGCATGACATGTGAGGTATCCAATTTCTCGGCGTTACATCATCTGTCACATTATACAAAAAAACTGTCTAACTTTACTGGGTTTTTTTTTCATGAACATTTTTATTTTCCAAAAACGTTTGCGTTTGAAGAATTACTGCGCAAATACTGTGTGACATAAAAAGTTGCAATGACCGCCATTTTATTCGCTAGGGTGCCTGCTAAAAAATATATAAAAAAAATTATTGTTTGGGGGTTCCGAGTAATTTTCTGTCACACAAATGATGATTTTTACATGTAGTAGAGGAGTACTGGAATTTGCGTGGTATGGAAGAGGGTACACAGCCACTCCAGCCATCTAGACAGTAATGTCGGGATCCACCCAGAAACTTGATGGCTCAGCCTCGCTGTGCACCAATAAGAGCCTGAGCCTACCACTCGCTTACACGTGCCCTCAATGCACAATAGAGATGAGCTTGGGCTTCTCTAGCCAAACTAGTTTTTATTTTATTTTTTTGCTCCAGTGAGCTGCATGCTGGGTCATTCCCACTGTGCCGCCCATGTACGTGTGTCCAGTAATCAAGCATAATGTGAGAGCTAGTGTAACTGTTGGCAGACATAAGTGACAGTACAGAGTCCATACATATAGAATAAGAACACAACATCCATACAAATACAAACATCCCCTGAAATGTAGATCTGGAAAGGTCCTACCGTTTGTAGAGGATCACCTTCTTCCTTGCTTGAGCTGAGCAGATTCATCCAGCTCTTCTGAGGGAACATCCCACCTTCTCCTCCAGCCTCTGATGAAGAAACTTTATTTTTGGGTCCCTGGAATGTGTTCCCATCAGAGTTCCCCCTTAGATTAAGTACTGCCATCAGAGTGCCCCCTTATATTAAGTACTCCCATCAGAGTTCCCCCTTATATTAAGTACTCCCATCAGAGTTCCCCCTTATATTAAGTACTCCCATCAGAGTTCCCCCTTATATTAAGTACTCCCATCAGAGTTCCCCCTTATATTAAGTACTCCCATCAGAGTGCCCCCTTAGATTAGGTGTTCTTATCAGATACCCCCTTAAATCAGGTGTCCCCATCAGAGTGCCCCCTTAAAGTGGTTGTAAACCACTTTTTTTTAACTTTTACCTACAGGTAAGCCTATAATAAGGCTTATAATAAGGCTTACCTGTAGGTATAAAGAATATCTCCTAAACCTGTACGGTTTAGGAGATATTCCCCTCGCAATGTGCCGCTGATTGCAGCGGCACATGCGTAGGGGGAATCCACGGCGAATGGACCGGCATGCGCCGGACCCTGGCCGGATTTAAATCTCCCGCGCGCGTGCGTGGGAGTGACGTCATCGCCGCTCCAGCCAATCACAGTGCTGGAGCGGCGATACCCGGAAGACACGCCAAGTCAAGATGACATCTCGCTCGGCGTGCACCAGGTAAGTTCCCTACACCTCGTTCCGAGGTAAGTATTTCATAATGAGCTAATATGCGGTGAATATTAGCTCATTATGGCTTTTTCCCTTGCAGGTCTAAAAGAAAAAAAAATGTTTTGCGGTTTACAACCGCTTTAAAGTAATCCCATCAAAGTACCCCCTTAAATCAGGTGTTCTTATCAGAGTCCCCCCTTAAATCACATCTTATTAACGCACCCCCTTAAATCAGGTTATCCCATCAGAGTGCCCCCTTAAATCAGGTGCTCCCATCAGAGGACCCCTTAAATTAAGTACTCACATTAGAGTGCCCCCTTAAATCAGGTGTTCTTATTAGATACCCCCTTAAATCAGGTGTCCCTATCAGAGTGCCCCCTTAAATCAGGTGCTCCCATCAGAGTGCCCCCTTAAATCAGGAGCTTCCATCAGAGTTCCCCCTTAAATCACATCTTATTAGCGCGCCCCCTTAAATCAGGTGTTCCCATCAGAGCGCCCCCTTAAATCAGATTGTCTTATTAGATACCCCCTTAAATCAGGAGCTCCCAGCAGAGTCCCCCCTTATATCAGGTGTCCCCATCAGAGTTCTCCATTAAATCGGGTGTCCCCATCGGAATGTCATACAATCATTTCCTGGAATTCACCTCCTCCTCCATCACAGAACACGTCCGTCCTCTCTCGGCTCCCCTTCCTCTGATGAGACGTGAGAGTAGTAAATAAAGGCCAATCGTCATCGAGGAGGCGGGCGCGCGCAGGTTGAACAGCTGGCCGGCTGCGCGCCGCTCTGCAGTGTAACCTAACCGGTATGTTGTGCTTGAGGAACCGCGCGGCGCTGAGTGGCCTGTGATTGGTCGGTGCAGCCTGTCAATTTGTAATGGGCGGGACTTGAAATAGTTGGCGGGGCCGCCTGTCCAAGGCGCTGGGATGCTCCTTGAGACTGAACCAATGTACTGGGGGGGCGGAGACAGCAGAGAGGGGAGGGGCCGGAGAGGAGAGCCCACCCCCTCCCACCACGGTGATCACGACTCACAAGGCATAGAATTAAAATCTGGGATGGGGCGGACACAGCCGACCAAGATCCGCCCATGGTTTCCTCCCATCCCTTAGTAAAAATGTCCGACTCGACTTCAGCCCTCCCCCTATCTCTCTAAATCCACCTAGTTACAATCTCCGCCCTCTCAGGATGTTAAAAAAAGAGCCAGGAGGCCGAGCGAGCGCAGCGAGCCGTCCGAGCGAAGCGAGGACGTGAGGCCGACTGGCCACTTTCCCCTAAGTCCACGTCGCTCTGAATGATGGCTTCGCTGGTGTGCAGTGTCGTAAAGCCATTGGAACGCATCGCATATGTGTTTGGAACGCATCGCGCATGCGCAGTTGGCCGCCCAGCACTTCCGGAGCATTCTGAGACGGGGGAGCCGAATATGACACGTCACCGGCCAAAGTTGTTGCAATAGGAAGACATCCTGGTGGGCGTGACAGGCAAATCGTGCCGCTCCTCTCTCTCGCTGACTGACCCTCGATCAGATTGACGCGCCTATATATATATATATATATATATATATATAGCAGGCTCCGCCCCTTTCTTAGTGCTGTCTATCAGCTCGCGGCCCCGCCTCTCTGCAGAAGGCGTGGCCTATGTTTTGTCTGCCCCTGGCTCCTCCCCCACTTCCTCTGGCTGACACGAAGTAGTGATTGTCTGGCTGGGGATGACTTTGTGCTTCTCATCGATGCGCTTCAGAATGAGGACCAGGACCGAGACTAGGGAAGGGGAGGGGCTTGTGCCCCGGAGGCTGCCCCCAGCCACGCCTGCTCCGCACCTCTCCCCCCTCCCTGCCTGCAGTGTCACTATCTCTCTGCGATCCAAATACTGCTCAGTACCGCCCCCACCCGGACACCGAGACTCCACCTTTTTATCACTATCAACTGGAGTGCATTCATGAAAGTTCCATGTGATATCATTCAGCGTCTGGAGGAGGGAAGGTACACAGTGAGGGGGAGATACAAGATGAGGGTGGAGGAGCTGCACAGGGGGGGGGGGGGGGATAAAGGAGGACAAGGTGGGTGAGGGGAGGATAGGAAATCTGTAGGAGAGAGGGGGGGGAAAGCTGTAGAAGGAAGGTGGGGGGTTGGAAAGCTGTAGAAGGTGGGGGGGTATGATAAGGTGACCAGACATCCCCAGTTTCAGGGGACAGTCCCCTGATTGAGGACACTGGACCAAGTCTGTCCCTGGTTTTGTCCCCAGATTGGATTTAATAGGGGGAGGGGCAATTTCAAAGACAGTCAGTGCAGAATTAAAATAAAACAATTAGAATTACACTCCCTGCTCCACCATGCCTACTAGCATAAGGGGGTTGTATTTTTCCCATTATCTGTGCCCCTTTCTGATGATCATGTGCTGGTCGGAGCGGAGGGAATATATCTTCAGTTTCAGGTGCATGCCCATTCAGCTTCGCTCACATGTTCTTCTGCCTTGGCTCAAATCCTGGCCAGCCACCTATCTCCTTGCCTTCCCTGGCGGAGTGATCTTCCTCCGCTCCCCATCCAGTAGTAGCCAGGGTCCGAAGAGTAAGGCCGCGTACACACGATCGAACATGTCCGCTGAAACTGGTCCGCAGACCAGTTTCAGCGGACATGTTCGATCGTGTGTACGGCCTGTCGGACTTTTTTCCAGCGGACAAAAGTTTCAAAACATGCTTAGAAACTTGTCAGCTGGAAACCTGTCCATCGGACATGTTCGATGGTTAGTACACGAAATCATCAGACCAAAATCCCGCGCATGCTCAGAATCAAGTCGACGCATGCTTGGAAGCATTGAACTTTGTTTTTTCATCACGTCGTTGTGTTCTACGTCACCGCGTTCTGGTCCAAGGGGATTTTGGTCCGATGGTGTGTACGCACATCAGACCAACAGACCACTTCAGCCTGGTCCGATGAAAACGGTCCGTCGGACATGTTTCCTCGGACATGTCTGATCGTGTGTACGTGGCCTAAAACTCAAGAGGCTGTGAGGCGGGCAGCGACGGGCAGAGAGTGCTGATTGCCGCCATTACTAGTAAACAAAAAATATGTCCCCGGATTTCATTTAAAAAATCTGGTCACCTTAGGGTATGAGGGGTGCATACTATAGGGGGGGGAAGAGGGGTTGCAGAAATCTGTAGGGGGAGTGGGGGGGACAAGGTGGTGGTATGAGAGGGGGGTAGGAAATCTTGTAGGAGAGTGGCGGGGGGGGGGGGGGGGGTGATGAGGGGGTGCACAGGATAGGGGGGTAGGAAATCTGTAGAAAGAGAGTGAGGGGGTGCACAGTAATGAGGGGGGATAGAAAAGCTGTAGGAGAGTGGGGGGTATGGGGGGTGCACAGAATGAGGGGGGGTAGGAAATCTGTAGGACAATGGGGGGTATGAGGGGGGGTAGAAAAGAAACCGTAGAAAGAGGGTGGGGGGGGTGAAGGGTGGTGACAGAAGAAGGGGGATAGAAAATCCTGTAGGAGAGTGGGGGGACAAAGTGGGGGGGTTATGAGGGGGTGCACAAGAGGGGGGGAGGCTAGAAAAGATGTAGGAGGGTGGAATATGAGGGTGTGCACAGGATGAGGGGGGTAGGAAATCTGTAGAAGGAGAGTGGGGGGTATGAGGGGGTGCACAGGGTAGGGGGGGGGATAGGAAAGCTGTAGTAGAGTCGGGGGACAAAGTGGGGGTCATGAGGGGGGGTAGGAAATCTGTAGGAGAGTGGGGGGGTAGGAAATCTGTAGAAAGGGGACAAGGGGGTGCACAGTAGGAGGTGTGGGGTAGGAAATCTGTAGAATTAGAGTGGGGGGACAAGGGGGTGGGGGTGTCACTCGGTTTTGGGGTCATTGTCGGAGATGAGAAGATAAAGTTAGGACTAGAACTGCTGTGACATGTTATCGGGTGCCAACTTCTAGAAAGGTGCCCCTCAGTGGTATGAAAGGCTTCCATTAGATTTTAAATAGTTTTTGTTGGGGGTGAGATGTGATTTGTTGCCAATTTATAATCGGGTGCCACCCTATAGGGTACCACTGTGAATAATGTTCTGGTTGGTTTCAGGATCATTATGGTAAATGAACGAGGTAGGTGAGGAGGGCATGGAGGGTGACATGACATCAGGCACCTAATTAGGGCCCTTTCACACGGGACGGATCCGTGGGGATTGTCTCAGCGCAGTGAGCAGAGATGGACCCGTCATCCGCCTGCTCAGTGGGGATCAGCAGATCGCCCGTGTGAAAAGACCCTTAGAGCACCAGGATAGGGGGCGGGTGTTAAAATGTGTGGACAAAAATCCTTGAACGTGCCCTGGGTACTACACACCTCTTACTGTTGGAGGAGGGGGCAGAGGTGATTTGAGGGGTGTTCACATGGTCCCCTGTGTGCCCCCCGCACTGCCAGCTGTTTCCTATACTTGAGTTTGTGAATGAATAGGACGCCTCTCAGCACAGAGCACTTCCCATTCATTCGCTGTCCAGTACAGCTGAGGCTGCAGAGAAAGGGATTGGGGAGTCTCTATCCTCAGCCCCTTTCTCTGTCTCATAAGTGAGACATCAGGGGCCTATTTAGACCCCTGATATTTCACCAAAGCCCCCCAACAGGGCTGCTAAAGAAATGTAAAAAGAATTATACAAAATTTAGCTGTGAAAAAAAAAAAAAGTACAAATAATAAAATGACTGCCCTGTTCACACCAACCTCTGCCCTCCTGACACTTTCCTCTTTTGGGGGGCCGGACTTTGCCCGACAGGAAGTGAAATGAATTAACCCCCCCCCACATTAGACAGTTGTCACCAGAACAGGTCCCCCTAAGGGAAATATTTCCCCCCACATCCTAACATTTTGGATCCCCCCCTCACTATCTACAATGCAGACTTCCCTGTACTTCCTGTCTGATAAAAACAGGAAGTGAGGGAGAAATATTCCTCTAACAGCACCCTGAATAGCAGTAGAAACCCAGCAGAGATATTTATCTTTCGTTACTCCATCCATCTAAAAAAGGAATAAATAATTATGGCTGAATAAACTCTGTCTCTGGTGTAATAGATGGGTCTTCTAGCCTGTAGCTTTTACCCAACAATGTTCAAAAGAGCTCAGAGCTTCCTGTTCTGTTTACAAATATTTGTCCAGCCAAAATATTTGTAATTTTTATTTTATTTTTTAGTTTTGGATGAAGTGGAGAAGGATTAGAACTCCGGTCAGGTTTTTACTGCACTAATTCTATGATACCTAAACCACTTGCTGACCAGCCGCCGTCATTATACTACGGCAGGGCGGCACATACCTGCGAATCGCAGTTACTGTACGTCGGCCCTTTAAAGGGCTCGGGGGGGCTCAATGTACGTGGCCGGGGGCTGCGATGTTCACGGGCACAAGAGCCAGAAAGGTGGATGTGTGTCAGGAGAGGAGAGACAGCTTGTCTGTTCCTACTAGCTAGGAACAGCAATCTGGCTTCTTGATAGTCAGAGACTAAAGACATGATACAAGAGATGATCGGGGACGGTGAGCGGAATACAAGAGATGATCGGGGACAGTGAGGGGGATACAAGAGATGATCGGGGACGGTGAGCGGAGTACAAGAGATGATCGGGGACAGTGAGGGGGATACAAGAGATGATCGGGGACAGTGAGGGGGATACAAGAGATGATCGGGGAGAGTGAGGGGGATACAAGAGATGATCAGGGACGGTGAGGGGGATACAAGAGGATCAGTGAGGGGGATACAAGAGATGATCAGGGACGGTAAGGGGGATACAAGAGATGATCGGGGACGGTGAGGGGGATACAAGAGATGATCGGGGACGGTGAGCGGGATACAAGAGATGATCGGGGACAGTGAGGGGGATACAAGAGATGATCGGGGACAGTGAGGGGGATACAAGAGATGATCGGTGACAGTGAGGGGGATACAAGAGATGATCGGTGACAGTGAGGGGGATACAAGAGATGATCGGGGACGGTGAGCGGGATACAAGAGATGATCGGGGACGGTGAGCGGGATACAAGAGATGATCGGGGACGGTGAGCGGGATACAAGAGATGATCGGGGACGGTGAGCGGGATACAAGAGATGATCGGGGACGGTGAGCGGGATACAAGAGATGATCGGGGACGGTGAGCGGGATACAAGAGATGATCGGGGACAGTGAGGGGGATACAAGAGATTATGGGAGAGGGGGATACAAGAGATGATCAGGGACGGTGAGCGGGATACAAGAGATGATCGGGGACGGTGAGCGGGATACAAGAGATGATCGGGGACAGTGAGCGGGATACAAGAGATGATCGGGGACAGTGAGGGGGATACAAGAGATGATGGGAGAGGGGGATACAAGAGATGATCAGGGACGGTGAGCGGGATACAAGAGATGATTGGGGACGGTGAGCGGGATATAAGAGATGATTGGGGATGGTGAGGGGTATACAAGAGATGATCGGGGACGGTGAGGGGGATACAAGAGATGATTAGGGACAGTGAGGGGGATACAAGAGATGATTAGGGACAGTGAGGGGGATACAAGAGATGATTAGGGACAGTGAGGGGGATACAAGAGATGATTAGGGATGGTGAGGGGGATACAAGAGATGATCGGGGACGGTGAGCGGGATACAAGAGATGATCGGGGACGGTGAGCGGGATACAAGAGGATCGGTGAGGGGGATACAAGAGGATCGGTGAGGGGGATACAAGAGGATCGGTGAGGGGGATACAAGAGGATCGGTGAGGGGGATACAAGAGGATACAAGATGATCGGTGGGGGGGATACAAGAGATGATCGGTGAGGGGGATACAAGAGATGATCGGTGAGGGGGATACAAGAGATGATCAGGGACGGTGAGCGGGATACAAGAGATGATCGGGGACGGTGGGGGGGATGCAAGAGATGATCGGTGACGGTGAGGGGGATAGAAGAGATGATCAGGGACAGTGAGGGGGATACAAGAGATGGATCGGTGAGTGGGATACAAGAGATGGATCGGTGAGGGGGATACAAGAGATGATCGGTGAGGGGGATACAAGAGATGATGGGTGAGGGGGATACAAGAGATGATCAGAGACTATGAATATGCTGCAGTAGTCTGTCATAGTCTGTAAACATGCTACAGGAGCCACTGGAGGCTCTTGACATCTTCAGGAGATAATAATAAAATGGAGACATATTACATGAGACTGCTATAACAGGGCTGTACAAAAAATGGCAATTAGCTGCAGGTTGGGTACCTGAGATCTGCTCTCCTCTCACTTCTGGGTTTCGCTGGCTTTGCTGAGGCATCGGGAGCCATTGGCTGTCAATCAAAGTCAGGGGTGGGGCTTAGTCCGTCTGTCTGTATCAATGGAAGCAGCACTGGGGTTCAGGAGCAGGCATACACTGGACAGAGAAGAGGAGGTGCATGGCCGTTCCTTTTTTTTTTTTTTTTTACCTTTACAAAAAACAAGTGCTTAATGTCCTATAAATAAAGTACAAAAAATGAAGTCTGTGTCTTTTATTGTTTAATTTCTTCCAAATGATGAATATTGTGCAAATATACCATTAAAAGTGGCAAAGGTTTAGTGCAGAGATCGTGACGGCGGCATTCTTTGTACATGATTATGTTTGTGTTACTTTGAGCCTGGAATTTGAAAATCACGTCACATGTTTCAAAAACGCCCCCCATTGTGTATGTAACTATGTATAACATGCCTATGCACGAAGCTCCGCCTCTTTCCCCAATTTTCTCTTGTCGCACGATTGGCATTGCTTTGGGCGCACAGCACATCCTTCACCACTTCAACTTCTGGAGCTACCATTTCATTTTCAGGGCTGTGCTTCATATGCTGTGCACCCAGATGGAAAAGTCTGGTGGGGGGTAAAACTGACACTTTTACGGTAAAGCCGGGAGCTAGCTGCTCTTCTGACGGCAATGCCAAACATAGCATGCATCCCCTTCAATAGAAATCCTTCCTGATCATAAAAGCTCATGCAAATTCCCTCTTTAACCGCTTCAATACCGGGGCTATTTTGGCACTTCGCCTACATGCATAAATCATAATTTTTTTGTCAGAAAATTACTCAGAACCCCCAAACACTATATATGTTTTTTTAGCAGACACCCTAGGGAATAAAATGCCGGCCATTGCAACTTTTTATCTCGCACATTATTTGCGCAATCATTTTTCAAACGCCTTTTTTTGGGGAAAAAAACGGTTTTGTGAATTAAAAAAACAACAAAACAGTAAAGTTAGCCCAATTTTTTGGTATAATGTGAAAGATGAAGTTACGCCGAGTAAATAGATACCTAACATGTCACGCTTTAAAACTGCGCACACTCATGGAATGGCGCCAAGCGTCAGTACTTAAAAATCTCCATAGGCGACGCTTATTTTTTATTTACAAGTAACAAATTTAGAGTTCCAGAGGAGGTCTTGTTGCTGGTGCTCTAACGCACGCGGCGATACCTCACATGTGTGGTTTGAACGGCGTTTACATATGTGGGTGGGACTTATGCGTGCGTTCTCTTCTGAGCGCGAGCTACCGGGGGTAGGGGCGTTTAAAAAAAAAAAAAAATTTTTATTTTACACAATTTATTTTAAACTTTTTTTGACATTTTTTTTTTTTTTGATCACTTTTATTCCTATTACAAGGAATGTAAACATCCCTTGTAATAGGAATGTGTGTGACAGGTACTCTTTATGGAGAGATTGCTGGGTCAATAAGACCCAACATCTCTCCTCCAGGCTGGAAAGCATTAGATCGTGAAAAAAAATTCACAGATCTAATGCATTCAGCCGCTATTGCGGCTGTGTTTACATTCCAGGACCCGGGTGTGACGTCATAACATCGCGCCCGGGCCTCCAACGATCATAGAGATGACTGGTGACCATCTGGTCACCAGTCTACTCTATGGTTTACAGCGGACGGTGGCGGATGGTTTCTCCGGGTCTCCGATGGCAAAGGAGAGCCCGGAGAAGCACCGGATGGCGGCGGGAGCGTCCCCTCCCGCCGCCTAAAAGAACGATCAAGCGGCAGAACCGCCGCTATGATCGTTCTTATGGTGCAGGGATTGGCCGCCTAAAGAGATGGGTATCTGAATGATGCCTGTGGCTGCAGGCATCATTCAGATATCCCAACTGAAAGCCAGGACGTCAATTGACGTCCTTAGTATTGGACGTCAAGACTGCATACTATACATGAAGGTAACAAAGCTTCTGTGTGCAGCTTTCCCCACAGCCCTCCTAATACTTACCTGAGCCCCCCTCCTGATCCAGCAATGTGCACTGGAGCCTCGGCTGTCCCTGGTCTCTCTCTTTCTCCTTATTGGCTGAGGATTACAGCCAGTGAGCTAATGGAGAGAGCATTATGGACACTCTATGCCAGTGATGGTGACCGTGTGGCACGTGTGCCGCTCCCGGCATGGCAAGCCGCTTCGGTGGGCACGCCATGAGACTGTAGAAATGTCGCCAAAAAAATAATGAATCGTAAAAAAAAATCGTACACCGCATCTACAAACTACATTTCCCACAGTTCCCTGTGCTAGCGGTCATGTGTCCGAGAGGGCGTGACATAGAATGAGCACTCGGAGGTCACATGCTAGCTTCCTAACCAATCAAAGTGGCTGAGACACACTGGCAAAAAAAATATCAGCGCTGGCTGACGTGCTGGACGTGACTGGGAGCATGAGAAGAAGACGTGCGGCAGGAAAGAGCTGCAGGACACAAAGGTGAGGTTTGGCATAGTTGAGAGCTAAATAGGGAGGGACAACATGGCACAATTTGAGACTGATACTGAGATAATATTCCAAGTGCCTGCCCTACATACTCTGTATATGCGGGCTGAGGGTTAATGGGGACTGTAGTTCTGCAACTTGAGTAGGATGTGATGTAAAGGCCCAGTTTTTTTTAATTTAGAACATTCAACAGTGCTCTGTTCACCTAGCATGGTCAGCCAGTTTATTACAAACTCGATAATGTCCAGTCCTGTCTCCGTGCTCATTTTTTCCCATAATGTCTTTTATGTGTACTTTGCTCCAGCGCTGCGTAAAGACCGATGAAGTACTCAGTCACTGACCAAAAGGTCTTTTTGTGGCCTCCAGTGAAAGGATTTGACAGGGCCCAGTAGAATCCTGCCACTGGAAGCCACAAAAAGTACTTCATCGGTCTTTATGCAGCACTGGAGCAAAGTACACATAAGAGACATTGGGCCAGATTCAGGTAGATGGGAGCATCTTTGCTCCAGAGTAACGCTTCTCATTTGCGTTACGCTGCAGAAATTTTAGGAGCAAGTGCTGTCATTCACGAAGCACTTGCTCCTAAAGTTGCGGCAGCGCATCGCAAATGAGCCGGCGGAATTCAAATTGGGCGGGTACGGGGCGTGTAGTATTCTAACTAAGCGCGATCCCGCCGCCAACGTACTGCGCATGCGTCGAGTGTCAAAACATCCCCGTGCGCATGCTCCAAATTCTGTGAATGAACGTCAATGACGTCACATTCCCATTCATGAACGTTTTACGCAAGCGACGTTTTTTTTTTTTTTTTCCGACGCGATGACGACGCCTATACCTAACATAGGATATTCCAACCCCATGTAGGTATAACTATGCGCCGCGTATCCCGTCCGGAAACGTCGTATCGTCATTGCGTCGCGCCGGAATTCGATCGTGAATTGCCGATTTCCGCTCATTAACATATTTTTTGAGCGTAAATCGGCGGGAACGCCCCCGGCGCCATTTTTAAGTTGAAGTAACGATGCGATGGCAAAACTCAGTTACGCTGCTCGCATCGGAGCTTCAACCCGGCGTTTCTTGTTTTCTGGTTACAGAAAACAGAAGCGCCGGCTCAAAGTCACAGTTAGGCTGGCGGATCACTGGATCCGCCAGCCTAACTGTTCCTGAATCTGGCCCATTATGGGAAAAAATGAGCACGGAGATGAGTTTTGAATAATCTCAGATGATTCATTGCACTTTATAAAATCTGGACATTATCGAGTTTGTAATAAACTGGCTGACCATGGTCATGTAGGTGAGTGCAATGGTCATGTAGGTGAGTGCAATGGTCATGTAGGTGAGTGCAATGGTCATGTAGGTGAGTGCAATGGTCATGTAGGTGAGTGCAATGGTCATGTAGGTGAGTGCAATGGTCATGTAGGTGAGTGCAATGGTCATTAAGGTGAGTGCAATGGTCATTAAGGTGAGTGCAATGATCATGTAGGTGAGTGCAATGATCATGTAGGTGAGTGCAATGGTCATTAAGGTGAGTGGAATGATCATGTAGGTGAGTGCAATGGTCATGTAGGTGAATGCAATGGTCATTAAGGTTAATGCAATGGTCAGGTAGGTAAGTGCAATGATCAGGTAGGTGAGTGCAATGGTCATGTAGGTGAGTGCAATGGTCATGTAGGTGAGTGCAATGGTCATGTAGGTGAGTGCAATGGTCATGTAGGTGAGTGCAATGGTCATTTAGGTGAGTGCAATGGTCATGTAGGTGAGTGCAATGGTCATTAAGGTGAGTGCAATGGTCATTAAGGTGAGTGGAATGATCATGTAGGTGAGTGCAATGGTCATGTAGGTGAGTGCAATGGTCATTAAGGTTAATGCAATGGTCAGGTAGGTAAGTGCATATTGTACAGTGCATTCTGCATTATTGTTGGTTCCTTAGGGCCCATTCAGAGGGATGATCAGTCCCATCCTCTGTACAGAGACGCTGGCAGGTTTAATTCTGTGTTGGCACTTTGAAGAAAATGTGTTGGTTTTACGTCGCGGTTTGGGCACTCGGGCTCAAAAAGGTTGCCATCACTGCTCTATGCTATTGGGGGCACTGGTCATGGGTATTGAAAACTGTAGCAGTTCAAAGAGCAGTGTGAACTGCCTGTAGGAGATATGCGATGCAAGAACCGGCACTGAAATCGCACTGGTACCCGCATTGCTACAGTGTGAACCTAGGCTGAGAGAGCTTACAATCTAAGGCTGGGTCCACAATATGTGCGGCCGCAGGGCACAGCAGGGGGTCTGGTACATCCCCCTTCACCGTTTCAGGTCTGAATTTTTGGCTGAATTCGAACCTGAAACAGAGTTGAAGACGCACAGGACTCTTCTGCTGTCTGCTCGGTGGCCCCCCCGGAGATGTGTGAACCGGCTCCATTGAGAGCCAATCACAGCCTCCTGTCATGCGAAGTGGATGTGGTGAAACTCGCATCCAATTCACAATAGTGTGAGCCCAGCCTAAAGCCCTGTCTTACACATATATACAAGTCTCCTAGGGTAGAGCCCCACCTGCCCACACACACAGGGAGGGTGTAGAGCCAGGGGCTGCTGTGCAGGTGAAGGATTTTGGGGGCCATCACACTACTCAGGAGTGAGAAGAGAACAGACATCATTACAGGGGGGTGGTGGGGGACCGGTGATGTTGGGGTGTCATTAGAGCACTGGATTAGCGCTCCCATGTACCAAAACTGGCAGCAATAAGGGACCAATGGAGGACTTCACAGGGGAAGGAAAATAGACTGTCAGCACACGTTAGAAGGTGTTGGAGCGAGGGGGTAACAATAAAAAATGTATCACTTAGTGGGGCTTTTAAGAGGAAGTAAACCCTGATGGGTGTTACTTCCCTTTTTGTCCCCTGCAAAGTAAAAGCATAATGTGCTAGTATGCATCACGTACTAGCACATTATGTGACACTTACCTGCAAACGAAGCCCGCGTTGTCCCCACTGGAGGCCGCATCCATCTTCGCTCCTCTTCCTTCCGGGGGCCACGGACTCTGGCTATGTGACTGCGCACGGGAGCCGCCAGCCACGGCATTCGCTAGTGAAGAAACGGCTCGGAGGTCAGTTTATTCACAGCGCATGCGCCAATGACATCATGAGTGTGGTAAAAGGTAAATATCTCCTATACAGGGCATGTTTAGGAGATATTTACTGTATGTTTTCTATCCATCATTATTAATAGAGAATACAGATAATGATCGGGTCCCTTTCATTGTAAATAATCTGATTGGGAGAATTTATCTCTCTCCAATGTTGGTGACAAATGGCGTTTTTTTTCTTACACTGGTGACAGAACAGGAGGACTGGAGGGTGGAGGTCGGTCTGTGATGAAGGAAATGTCCTTACCTAAAAGTTTCTGCCCCCCGCCACAGCCGGCGTCTGTAACCATGACAACGGCTAGTGCTGTGACCCTGCTGTGCCTTCTCAGCCATGTTTACGGACATACAGTGTATTTCTATTATTATTATTATAAAGATAGAATGGAATAAATAGATGCCAATTGCCTCTCCTGCTTCTACAGCCTCTCTTCAGCCCCGCACACAAAGCTCTGACAAACGTCCTGTGTGTGAGATGCTCAGCAGATCCGGCGTCTGTAACCATGACCCTGACTCCATCCTTTCTCGGTGTTCTGACAAAATGATCAACCTGGCAGAATGTGCAACCCGTGTCGCTTTTTTTAGTTGGAGAAGAGGTCTAGGGCCAAAATTATTGCTCTCACTTTAACCTTCACAGCGATACCTCACATGTGTTCTGTGAACACCGTTTACATATGTGGGCGGGACTTACGCGTGTGGTCGCTTCTGTATAAGAGCACACGGGAACAGGGGAGCTTTATTTATTTTTTATTGTTTATTTTACTTTATTTATTTTAGTTTGACATGTTTTTCCCCAAAAATAAATGTTTTGATCACTTTTATTCCCATTACAAGGAATGTAAACATCCCTTGTAATAGGAATATGGCATGACAGGTCCTCTTTACAGTGAGATATGGGGTCAATAAGACCCCACATCTCACCTCTAGGGTGGAAAGCCTGAAAAAAGGAAAAAAAACGATCCTGGCTTCGATCGTAGCAGTGAGTCGGAAGAAGCACCAGAGGGCGAAGGGAGGGGGGGACGTCCCCTTTCGCCTCCCATAAGAACGATCAAGAGGCGGAACAGCTGCCATGATCGTTCTTACGGTGTAGGGAATCGCCGGCTGAAAAAGATGAAATCTGAATGATGCCTGTAGCTGCATCCATCATTCAGATATACCACCACAAAGCCCAGGACGTCATATGGCGGCCGACGGGCAGGAAGTGGTTAAAACGCATTTTGTTTTCCAGAGTATTTTCCGGGTATTGCAGAGTATTGTGCGGGGGTATTGCACAGGGGGTTTTGCAGAGTATTGCGCAGGGGATATTGCATAGTATTGAGCAGGGGGTAGGGGTTTTGCAGAGTATTGCGCAGGGGATATTGCATAGTATTGAGCAGGGGGTAGGGGTTTTGCACAAGGGGTAGGGGATATTGCAGAGTATTGCGCAGGGGATATTGCAGAGTATTGCGCAGGGGGTAGGGGTTTTGCAGAGTATTGCGCAGGGGATATTGCAGAATATTGCGCAGGGGGTATTGCAGAGTATTGCGCAGGGGGTAGGGGTTTTGCAGAGTATTGCGCAGGGGATATTGCAGAATATTGCGCAGGGGGTATTGCAGAGTATTGCGCAGGGGGTAGGGGTTTTGCACAAGGGGTAGGGGTTTTGCAGAGTATTGCACAGGGGGTAGGGGTATTGCAGAGTATTGCACAGGGGTAGGGGTAATGCGCAGGGTATTGCAGGGATGGCTGGATCTGTGACTGCAATAGTCACATATCCAGCCCACAGCGCTGCTGACACCCGCTCTCCCCTCTCACACTATCTGATCAGCACAGAGAGAGGAGGGAGGAACCGGCGTCATCAAATGACGCCGGTTTGTTTACATGTCATCGTTCCGTCATTGGATGAAGCAATCACGTGGTTAACAGCGTCAATTTACCGTGATCTGTAATGCGCCGGGTCCTCTGGACCCGGCGGTCAGGGAGAACGTGCATGGATGTCCTCCCAGAGTTGAGCAACCGCCTTGTAGATATATTTTGGCTATAAGGCGGTGATTAAGTGGTTAAAATAATAATTATCTTATAATTACCTTCTTTGTGTAATGGTTATGCACACAAGAGCCCAGATCCTCCATTTATGGGTCCACTGTCTACACTCCAGGCCCCTCCTCTTTGTCTTTGGCGAGTGCCCCCATGGAAAACCACATTTCTTGGGGGCATATGTGTGAGCTCACTCCCGAGCTGCCCAATCTGTGTCTATTGACTGCTCCCTCTTCATAGCATTTGATTAACAGCAGCAGGAGCCAATGGCTGTCGCTGATATCAATCTGACCAATGTGGAGGGAGACATTGCCGAGAGTGCATGGGGGGCTGGGTCAATCCCCAAGTGGATCGCTGATAGGCTGAGCCAGCTGCCAAAAAAACTTTAGCTATACTTCTCCTTTAAATCAGATGTTCTCATTGGAGTTCCCCCTGAAATCGTGAGTCCCTATCAGAGTTCCCCTTTAAATCGGGTGTCCCCATCGGAGTGCCCCCTTAAATCGGAAGTGCCTATCAGAGTTCCCCCTTAAATCCGGTGTCCCCATTGGAATGTCAGACAATCCTTACCGGGAATTCTCCTCCTCCATCACGGAACACGGCGCAGACTCCGCCCACACACAACATGTCCGTCCTCTCTCGGCTCTCTCCTCCTCTCACATGAGAGTCGTGTGATGTAGAAAAAAGGGACGGGCCAATCGTCATCGAAGAAGTGCGCATAGGTTGAACGCTGTGCGCTGCCCTACAGTTTTGACATTTTGTTGCTAGGTAACCGGCACTCGCTGACTGAAGTGCCGCGCGGCGCTGATTGGCCGGTACAGCCGGTGACTTGTCAGCCTTGTTCCACTATGAGATTTGTTCCAGAACTAACTGCGCATGCGCAGTTACCAACTGCGCATGCGCAGTATTAGTCTACGGAAATAGCCGAACGCAACAGCTGATCGTCAGCTGTCTATGCGCTCGGCCACGGCGGCTGTTTAACAGAATAGTTAGCAATAAAAATAAAAAAAATACATACTGGTCTGAGGTGGGGGGGCCCCTCGCCTTGTACATATAAAATCTATGACCCCCTCAACAGTATATAGGACTTTGCACAGCAGGCCAGAGTGGGAAGGGCCCATCACTGTGGGAGGGGCCCTTACCCTGTAGGATTAAAGTGTATTGGCCCCTGACAGTAAAGGGGCCCTCAGTCTGCGAGCCACCTTCTATACCTGAAAAAGAGGGGTCCATGACAGTAAAGGGGGCTGGAGCGTCTTTATGAGAAAAGGGGCCCTTTACACTTAATGTACCCTGAAAGTAAAGGGGGCCCCAGTCTGCAGGCCTGAGGTGGAAGGGCCCTTACACTATAGGAGTAAAAGAGGAGGGGCCCCTGACAGTGTACGGTAAATTGGAGGCCTGGGATGGAGGGACCCCTTAGTGGTAAGGGCCCCCGACAGTGTACAGCAAAGAGAGCCATCATCCTGTATACCCGAGGGGGTAAGGGGCCCCTCACTCTGCAGGGCTGAGGGGGAGGAGGGGCACCCACTGATCGGTGAGGAGATACACTGGACGGAGCTCTATGTATATAAATAAAAGGGAATACAATCCAGCACATCCCTCAGTGAAAGCAGCACACAGTACACACATAAACACTGGTCAGGTACACATTTAACCCTTTTATCACCCTAGATCTTTAACCCCTTCCCAGCCAGGGTCAGTACAGTGCATATTATTACTGATCACTGTATTAGTGTCACTGGTTCCCACAAAGTGTCAGTTAGTGTCCGATTGTCTGCTGTAATATTGCAGTCCCATTGTAGCTTGCTGATCGCCAGCATTACTAGTATAAAAATATTACATTTTCAAGCAAACCAATCAATAAATGCTTATTGGGATTTTATTTTATTATTTTTTTTAACAAAAACATGTAGCAGAATACATATTATTCTAAATTTATGAAGAAATTAATTTTTTTTAATAGTTTTTTAATGTATATGTTTCATAGCAGAAAGTAAAAAATAATGTGTTTTTCTTTCAAAATTCTTTTTTTTTAGTTTATAGCACAAAAAATAAAATAACGCAGAAGAAGATCTAATATCTAATACCACCAAAAGACAGTTCTCTTTGTGGGGAAAAAATGACATACAGTTTATTTATGTGTAGTGTCGCATGACAGCGCAATTGTTAGTTAAAGTAACGCAGTGCTGTATTGCCGAAATGGCCTGGTCATGAAGGGGGGTACATCTTCCGGTGGGTAATTGCAGTGTCTGCTGGGACATGCAGGGGAGAATCTACATGGGTTTGGATGCTGCATATGGAAGGAATGTGTTTTCCTTCCTGCACTCATGTCTTCTAATAGCATTGTGCCTCATTCACACGGGCCTGACAGATGTGCCCAGCATGTCATTGTGTGTGTGTCTGTACATATTATTGTGTTATGTGTGTGTGTATCTGTACACATTAGTGTGTGTTTGTGTGTGTATATGTACATATTGATGTGCTATGTGTGTGTGTATGTGTATGCAGAGGAGGGCTGGCAGGGGGGGCAGGGTGGAAATCTCCCCCCGGGCTGGTGACACTATGCATAGCCACCGGCCGCCACTACCAAATGCTGTTTTTGCAGAGCAGGAATATGCCTGCTGGAGCTCTGTTAACACAGGTCACAGCCGCTGCTCACCTCCCACTGTGCAGCCGTGCCTGTGTCAGCTCTGAGGTAGATGGCTGCAGAGCTGAGCTATGTCTCATCTCACACATAGCTCAGCCTCAGCGCACAACAGCACTGACATCCCCTTTGCTCTCTGCACAGACACGAGGACTCGGATGTAAGGGGAGGCTCTGTGCGGACTCTGATGTAAGGGGGACCTCTGTGTGGACTCTGATGTAAGGGGGGCCTCTGTGCGGACTCTGATGTAAGGGGGGGGGCCTCTGTGCGGACTCTGATGTAAGGGGGGGGCCTCTGTGCGGACTCTGATGTAAGGGGGGGGCCTCTGTGCGGACTCTGATGTAAGGGGGGGGCCTCTGTGTGGACTCTGATGTAAGGGGGGTTCCTATGTGTGGACTCTGATGTAAGGGGGGCCTCTCTGAGGACTCTGATGTAAGGGGGGGCCTCTGTGTGGACTCTGATGTAAGGGGGGGGGCCTCTGTGTGGACTCTGATGTAAGGGGGGGGGCCTCTGTGTGGACTCTGATGTAAGGGGGGGGGCCTCTGTGTGGACTCTGATGTAAGGGGGGGCCTCTGTGTGGACTCTGATGTAAGGGGGGGGGGCCTTTGTGTGGACTCTGATGTAAGGGGGGGGGGCCTTTGTGTGGACTCTGATGTAAGGGGGGCCTCTATGCGGACTCAGACTGTTTTCCCCGATCCATCACTTTCCCACGCTGTATGGGCCACTTGACTGGACTTGCCCCCCAGGCCTAAGGCTGCCAGCCCTCCCCTGTGTGTATGTCTACATATTAGTGTGTGTTTATGTGTATATCTGTACATAGTGTGTGTATCTGTACATATTAGTGTGTGTTTATTTGTATATCTGTACATAGTGTGTGTATCTCTACATATAAGTGTGTGTTTGTGCGTGTATGTCTACACATTAGTGTGTGTGTTTAGGTGTACATATTAGTGTGTGTTTATGTGTGTATCTGTACATATTAGTGTGTGTATGTCTACACATTAGTGTGTGTGTGTGTTTATGTGTACATATTAGTGTGTGTTTATTAGGGTTGTCCCAATACCACTTTTTTAGGACCGAGTACAAGTACTGATACTTTTTTTTATGTACTCGCCGATACCGAATACCGATACTTTTTTTTAAAATGTCCCCCCACAAATGCAGCCATGTCCCCCACATATATGCAGCCATGTCCCCAAACATATGCAGCCATGTCCCCAAACATATTGCAGCCATGTCCCACATATATGCAGCCATGTCCCCAAACATATTGCAGCCATGTCCCCAAACATATTGCAGCCATGTCCCCAAACACATGCAGCCATGTCCCCAAACAAATGCAGCCATGTCCCCAAACATATGCAGCCACGTCCCCAAACATATGCAGCCATGTCCCCAAACAAATGCAGCCACGTCCCCAAACATATGCAGCCATGTCCCCAAACAAATGCAGCCATGTCCCCAAACATATTGCAGCCATGTCCCCCATATATGCAGCCATGTCCTCAAACATATTGCAGCCATGTCCCCAAACAAATGCAGCCATGTCCCCAAACATATTGCAGCCATGTCCCCCACATATGCAGCCATGTCCCCAAACATATGCAGCCATGTCCCCAAACATATGCAGCCATGTCCCCAAACATATTGCAGCCATGTCCCCAAACATATGCAGCCATGTCCCCAAACATATTGCAGCCATGTCCCCCATATACGTAGCCATGTCCCACATATATGCAGCCATGTCCCCAAACAAATGCAGCCATGTCCCCAAACAAATGCAGCCATGTCCCCAAACATATTGCAGCCATGTCCCCCATATATGCAGCCATGTCCCCCCACATATGCAGCCATGTCCCCCCACATATGCAGCCATGTCCGCCCACATATGCAGCCATGTCCCCAAACAAATGCAGCCATGTCCCCAAACATATTGCAGCCATGTCCCCAAACATATTGCAGCCATGTCCCCCATATATGCAGCCATGTCCCCCACATATGCAGCCATGTCCCCAAACATGTGCAGCCATGTCCCCAAACATATTGCAGCCATGTCCCCCATATATGCAGCCATGTCCCCCACATATGCAGCCATGTCCCCAAACATGTGCAGCCATGTCCCCAAACATATTGCAGCCATGTCCCCCATATACGCAGCCATGTCCCCAAACATATTGCAGCCATGTCCCCCACATATCCAGCCATGTCCCCCCACATGCAGCCATGTCCCCCATACCTAAATGATGCCGCCGCCACGTTAATCACCGCACAGGGAACATTACAGTCAGCTTTTGTTTTGAATAAGCTGTTTTCCCTGCCATGCTGTGTATAGAGACACTCCCCCTTGCTCGGGATTGGACAGATCCGTCCAATCCCGAGCAAGGGGGAGTGTCTATGCGCGGCGGGGAAAACAGCTATTCAAACGAAAGCTGACTCTAATGTTCCCCGCGCAGTGATTAACGCGGCGGCTTTGCGATATATGGCGCAGCGTTACACTGTCCAGAGAGAGGAGGGAGGAACCGGTTTGTTTACATGTCATCGTTCCGTCATTGGAAGGAGCAATCACGTGGTGATCAGCCGCTATCAGCGGCAATTTACCGTGATCCGTGGACTGGGCGGTCAGGGAGGGACGTTCATGGACGTCCTCCCAGAGTTAAGCAACCGCCTTGTAGATATATTTTGGCTATAAGGCGGTGATTAAGTGGTTAAAATAATAATTATCTTATAATTACCTTCTTTGTGTAATGGTTATGCACACAAGAGCCCAGATCCTCCATTTCTGGGTCCACTGTCTACACTCCAGGCCCCTCCTCTTTGTCTTTGGCGAGTGCCCCCATGGAAAACCACATTTCTTGGGGGCACATGTGTGAGCTCACTCCCGAGCCGCCCAATCTGTGTCTATTGACTGCTCCCTCTTCATAGCATTTGATTGACAGCAGCAGGAGCCAATGGCTGTCGCTGATATCAATCTGACCAATGTGGAGAGAGACATTGCCGAGAGTGCATGGGGGGCTGGGTCAATCCCCAAGTGGATCTCTGATAGGCTGAGCCAGCTGCCAAAAAAACTTTAGCTATACTTCTCCTTTAAATCAGATGTTCTCATCGGAGTGCCCCCTTAAATCGGAAGTCCCTATTAGAGTTCCCCCTTAAATCCGGTGTCCCCATTGGAATGTCACACAATCATTACCGGGAATTCTCCTCCTCCTCCGCGCAGACTCCGCCCACACACACACAACACGTCCGTCCCCTCTCGGCTCTCTCCGTGATGTAGAAAAAAGGGACGGGCCAATCGTCATCGAAGAAGTGCGCGTAGGTTGAACGCGTGGACGCTGTGCGCTGCCGTACAGTGTTGACATTTGGTTGCTAGGTAACCGGCACGCGCTGACTGAAGTGCCGCGCGGCGCTGATTGGCCGGTACAGCCGGCTTCTGTAGCCTGTCAGATAATAATGGGTGGGACTTGAAATAGACAGCTGGGCTGCTCTTTGAGCCCGCACCGCCCATTCAATGTACTGCAAGTAGACAGCGACGGGGAGGAGCTAGAGAGGAGATCCCACCCCCGCTCACTACAACATACACCTAGCGTCTGTAACTATTACAACAGCTTGGCTTCAGTAAATGCCCGCCCCTATCTCTCTGAATCCCCTCGTTGCAATCTCCGCCCTCTTACCGGCCAGAGGCGTTGCTTCAGAAGACATCCAGGTGGGCGTGACGGAGAACCGGCGAATTGTGCTGCTCCTCTAGCTGGCTAATCGCCGACTGCGCCTCCCTCAGAGTGACGCACAAAGATAACGGCCTCCCGCCGCACGCTCACACCTGATTGGTGTAGGCTCCGCCCCTTTATTTCTGATGTCTATGACCCCGCCTCTCACCAGTAGGCGTGGCCTATGTGCTGCTGCTGGCCCGTGGCTCCTCCCTCACAGTCTCTGGCTAGCAGCACGATCGTGAATGAGACTACCACGGCTGGCTGGGGGCAGGGCAGATCTGAGATCTGAGGAGGGGGACGCCTACCATGCTGGTCTGAGGTGCGGGGGGGGGGCCCCTCGCCTTGTACATATAAAATCTATGACCCCCTCAACAGTATATAGGACTTTGCACAGCAGGCCAGAGTTGGAAGGGCCCATCACTGTGGGAGGGGCCCTTACCCTGTAGGATTAAAGTGTATTGGCCCCTGACAGTAAAGGGGCCCTCAGTCTGCGGGCCACCTTCTATACCTGAAAAAGAGGGGTCCATGACAGTAAAGGGGGCTGGAGCGTCTTTATGAGAAAAGGGGCCCTTTACACTTAATGTACCCTGAAAGTAAAGGGGGCCCCAGTCTGCAGGCCTGAGGTGGAAGGGCCCTTACACTATAGGAGTAAAAGAGGAGGGGCCCCTGACAGTGTACGGTAAATTGGAGGCCTGGGATGGAGGGACCCCTTAGTGGTAAGGGCCCCCGACAGTGTACAGCAAAGAGAGCCATCACCCTGTATACCCGAGGGGGTAAGGGGCCCCTCACTCTGCAGAGGCCAATCAGCGAGTTCCAGCCAATGGATAACAGCCGGCACCCACTGATCGGTGAGGAGATACACTGGACGGAGCTCTATGTATATAAATAAAAGGGAATACAATCCAGAACATCCCTCAGTGAAAGCAGCACACAGTACACACATAAACACTGGTCAGGTACACATTTAACCCTTTAATCACCCTAGATCTTTAACCCCTTTAGCAGTGCATATTATTACTGATCACTGTATTAGTGTCACTGGTTCCCACAAAGTGTCAGTTAGTGTCCGATTGTCTGCTGTAATATTGCAGTCCCATTGTAGCTTGCTGATCGCCACCATTACTAGTATAAAAATATTACATTTTCAAGCAAACCAATCAATAAATGCTTATTGGGATTTTATTTTTTTAACAAAAACATGTAGCAGAATACATATTATTCTTATGAAGAAATTTTATTTTTTTATAATTTTTTATTGTATATGTTTCATAGCAGAAAGTAAAACATTAAGGGCCAGATTCAGGTAGTCCAGAGCATCTTTGCTCTGGAGTAACGCTTCTGATTTGCGTTGCGCTGCCGAAATTTTAGGAGCAAGTGCTGTCATTCACGAAGCACTTGCTCCTAAAGTTGCGGCAGCGCATCACAAATGAGCCGGCGGAATTCAAATGTAGCGGGTACGGGGCGTGTAGTATGCTAACTACGCGCGATCCCGCCGCCAACGTACTGCGCATGCGTCGAGTGTCAAAACATCCCCGTGCGCATGCTCCAAAATCTGTGAATGAACGTCAATGACGTCACATTCCCATTCATGACCGTTTTACGCAAGCGACGTTTTTTTTTTTTTTCCCGACGCGATGACGACGCCTATACCTAACATAGGATACTCCAACCCCATGTAGGTATATCTATGCGCCGCGTATCCCGTCCGGAAACGTCGTATCGTCATTGCGTCGCGCCGGATTTCGATCGTGAATTGCCGATTTCCGCTCATTAACATATTTTTTGAGCGTAAATCGGCGGGAACGCCCCCGGCGCCATTTTTAAGTTGAAGTAACGATGCGATGGCGAAACTCAGTTACGCTGCTCGCATCAGAACTTCAACCCGGCGTTTCTTGTTTTCTGGTTACAGAAAACAGAAACGCCGGCTCAAAGCCACAGTTAGGCTGGCGGATCACTCGATCCGCCAGCGTAACCTTTCCTGAATCTGGCCCAATGTGTTTTTCTTTCAAAATTAGATTTTTTAGTTTATAGCACAAAAAATAAAATAACACAGAAGAAAATCTAATATCTAATACCACCAAAAGACAGTTCTTTTTGTGGAGAAAAAAAATGACATACAGTTTATTTATGTGTAGTGTCGCATGACAGCGCAATTGCGCCAAATGGATTCGACGCATTCGTGGAAGTATTTTACTTTGCTGTCTGTTGGTGGGACAGATCAAAATCTCCCAGGAGACATGTCCGATGAAAACGGTCTGTCGGACCGATTCATCGGACATATCTCCTCGTGTGTACGCGGCCTTAGTGTGTGTTTATGTGTGTGTATTTGTACATATTATTGTGTGTTTATGTATGCGCTGCGCTGCCCATTGTCATTTCCCTGTGACGTTCAGCAGTGTACAATAAATAAAGAGTGTGTCCGATTCCATATTTTGGGCGGTAAGTAACACTGTACACATGTATATGTTTGTGATAAGATTTACAAATGTCTGATGCTGCCTGGGGCAACGCAGACTCTATCTGACCCTAAAACCTAACTGATGTCACCCGACGGTGATCAGGGGGTTAAACCTTTACTGGGTAAAATACGGCCGCTGCAGAACAAATACAATTTGTGGGGGGTTTTTTTTGGCTGCCCTTCAGATACTTCTGTGTGAATGCAGCTAGAGGAGGAGGAGGGTGTTGGTTCCTAAATTCAGTCACAAGACTTTCTGTTGTTAAAGCGGATCTCCACCCTAAAGTGAAGATCCGCTGATCGGAACCCTCCCCCCTCCGGCGTCACATTTGACACCTTTCAGGGGGGAGGGGGGTGCAGATACCTGTCTAAAGACAGGTATCTTCACCCACTTCCGGCCCGCAGTCTCGGGCAAAAGTCGGGTTTTTCCCGTTGTGTGCTGGGAACTCTCGGCTCCCAGCACACAGCGGGAGCCAATCGGCGGGCGCAGCGTGACTCGCGCATGCGCCGTAGGGAACCGGGCAGTGAAGCCGCAGCGCTTCACTTCCTGGTTCCCTCACCGTGGATGGAGGGGGAGCAGCAGGGTGACGAGTGGGTGACGAACCATCCGCTTTAAAGCGGAGCTCCAGCCGCGAAACATTTTTTTTTTAAAGTCCGCAGCTACTAACAGTGTAGCTGCAGACTTTAAATAAGGACACATCAGCATGCTTTGAATAGTACACTAACCAGCGGACATATCTGTCCGCACATGCGTCGAATGGATTCAACGCATGCATGGAAGTATTTCACTTCCTGGTTCGGTGACGTGGCGGCGTCAACATCACCGCCACGTCACCGCGCTGTCTGCTGGCGGGGATTTTGGTTTGATGGTGTGTACAACCATCAGACCAAAACAGCCCAGCAGACATATCCGATGAAAACGATCCGTCGGACCGTTTTCATCGGATAAGTTTGATCGTCTGTACGCGGCCTAAGAAGAAAGTCATTTAAAACTGCTTGCGGCTTTAATGTAATGTCTGGTATTAATATGAGCAGATCCCTGCCTCTAGGAATAAATATGCGAAACACCAGCTTTACATAGCTTTAGATGCACACTGTGCAGAGGACACAGACAGTACACCACTTGAAAATACTGCAGCTAGCACAATCACCGGCCTGTCTGTCAGTATATTAGGAAGAGTGGATCTATCTCAACTCAATACAGCGTATAAATATTGATATCAAATAATTCTGAGTGAACAAAATAGCAGCGCTAAGTTCAGTGACTGAACAAAAATAAATATACCCCTGTGAAAGAGTGTATCATACATATACTAAAATATTGTGCATACACAATATATATATATATATATATATATATATATATAAACATATACATAAGGTGAACTGAGTAATTGTGATTAAATGTTCAAAACGTTCATCCAGTTTAAAACCTTCCACCACACCATAAGTGCTCAGTGACTCCACACCCTAAGTAATTGCGCTTACCAATAGGACATGCCTCACATTCACATGCTTGGCAATATCGCAGAGTCTCCAAAAGCATCAAACGACTCCACCAGTCCTCAATGTTATTACACATGTAAAAATAAAAATGGCTCCAATAGTGAAGTATATCAAAACTATTTATTTAAAAACCGCACAAGAGGCCTTCACACATTTTGCACTCACATATATTAAAACAAACAGAGACACTTCAACAGTAAACTCAGCAGTGAACTCCAAAACCAGAGACAAATGTGTGGGAAAACCTTCATGTATTATGGTCTTGGGGGACACAATGTTTAACCATAGGTCTTACCCCCCGCTCCGATCGTTCTCCTCTTCACTTCAAAAACACTGTGGGGTAGATTCATGTAGAGATCCGACGGTGTATCTACTGATACACCGTCGGATCTGTGAGATCCGACGCTCGGATCTATGCGGCTGATTCCTCGAATCAGGTTCCGCATAGATCTCCCTTAGAGCCGACTGGTGTAAGTGAGTTACACTGTCGGTTCTTAGGCTGCATTCTCCCGCCGTCCGCTAGGTGGCGCTTCTTTTTTTCTACGCAACAAATATGCAAATGAGGAGAACCGCCGATTCAGAACCGAATGCCCGGCCGTCGCTTTTTGATTACGTCGTTTGCGTTCGGCTTTTTCCGGCGGATCGTTACCCCTGCTATATGCGGGGTAAGTGCGGCGGATCCTATGTTAAGTATGGCCGTCGTTCCCGCGTCGAGTTTTGAATTTTTTACGTCGTTTACGTAAGTCGTCCAGGAATACGGCCATACGTTAATTGCGTTAACGTCGAAAACAATGACGTCCTTGCGACGTCATTTAAAGCAATGCACGCAGGGAAATTTAGCCGGCGGCGCATGCGCAGTACGATCGGCGCGGGGACGCGCGTGATTTAAATAGTAAACTCCCCCTAGCCGCGGAATTTGCATTCCGCCGGGGGATTTACGATCCGCCAGGGCTAATTACGAGGCAAGTGCTTTCTGAATACAGCACTTGCCGCAAAAACTGGCGCAGGCGGATCGTAAATAAGATAGATCACGCGGATCAAAAGATCCGCTGATCTACATGAATCTACCCCTGTGTATAAATATATATACACAACACCTGGGATGCATATATATCCTCTACACACTGTGGGGTAGATTCATGTAGATCAGCGGATCTTTTGATCCGCGTGATCTATCTTATTTACGATCCGCCTGCGCCAGTTTTTGCGGCAAGTGCTGTATTCAGAAAGCACTTGCCTCGTAATTAGCCCTGGCGGATCGTAAATCCCCCGGCGGAATGCAAATTCCGCGGCTAGGGGGAGTTTACTATTTAAATCACGCGCCGATCGTACTGCGCATGCGCCGCCGGCTAAATTTCCCTGCGTGCATTGCTTTAAATGACGTCGCAAGGACGTCATTGTTTTCGACGTTAACGCAATTAACGTATGGCCGTATTCCCGGACGACTTACGTAAACGACGTAAAATATTCAAAACTCGACGCGGGAACGACGGCCATACTTAACATAGGATCCGCCGCACTTACCCCGCATATAGCAGGGGTAACGATCCGCCGGAAAAAGCCGAACGCAAACGACGTAAAAAAAAAGCGACGGCCGGGCATTCGGTTCTGAATCGGCGGTTCTCCTCATTTGCATATTCGTCGCGTAGAAAAAAAGAAGCGCCACCTAGCGGACGGCGGGAGAATGCAGCCTAAGAACCGACAGTGTAACTCACTTACACCAGTCGGCTCTAAGGGAGATCTATGCGGAACCTGATTCGAGGAATCAGCCGCATAGATCCGAGCGTCGGATCTCACAGATCCGACGGTGTATCAGTAGATACACCGTCGGATCTCTACATGAATCTACCCCTGTAACTCTAACTGACTAGGCTGCCTGCAAAAAATTACACTCTATCTCGTCTCTGTAAACCACCGCAACACACTACACAAGGCTGCCAGGGAGGCGGCCTTATATAGTGTGGGGCGTGTACTAAACCCCCTGAGCCATAATTGGCCAAAGCCACCCTGGCTTTGGCCAATCATGGCTCTCCGTTTTTTGCAAGCTGTGATTGGCCAAGCATGAGGGTCATAGTGCATGCTTGGCCAATCATCAGCCAGCAATGCACTGCGATGCCGCAGTGAATTATGGGCCGTGACACGCCACTCGACTTCGGCACGAACGGCCCATAACATTCGTTATTCGACGAACGGTCGAACATACAATGTTCAAGTCTAACATGGGTTTGACTCGAACACGAAGCTCATCCCTAGTGGACACCCTACTTTAAATTCATTAAGAGTTGGGGAATGCCACCCCGGACCCTTGGCCACCTGCATGGGTGCATCACTATGAAATGAATAATACATGAAGAACACAAAGGAGGACAACTATTGGTTTTTGTGGCTGTTTTTTTTCCCCCCGTTCCCAATTAGACTAAGGGGTATGATAGAAGGTTACTGCTTATTTCTTTCCAGTGAGAGATATGAACACTATCCAGCTGGAGCCATGCAGGAGACCATTAGTAGCTTTGTCGTGCTACTAAAATTGCTAGAAATTGATAACAAGAAGTAGTAATTGTTCAATAAACAGATGAAACAAATAGATCCATATGAAATACACTTTGTGTATAGTAGTATTTGAAGTAGAACTATAGGCAAAACTTTTTTTCTCTATTTTGGATAGAGCAAGCAAAGGTTCTAATTAGTGTTGTCCCGATACCGATACAAGTATGTCCCCGATTCCTGAATAGAATACTCCCCCCGCCGCCGCCGCATACAGCAAAGCCGCCGCCGCTGCGTTAATCCCTGTGCGGGGAACATTACAGGCAGCTTTCAATTGAATAGTTGTAATCCCCGCGGCGCCGTATATAGACACTCCCCCTTGCTCTGTCCAATCCCGAGAAAGGGGGAGTGTCTATACACGGCGCGGCAGGGATTACAACTATTCAAACGAAAGCTGCCTGTAATGTGCGCTGTAATGCACGCCGATTATCGTGGCAGCAGCGGCATCATCATCATCTACTAGGTATGGGGGACATGGCTGGATATATGTGGGGGGACATGGCTGGATATATGTGGGGGGACATGGCTGCAAATATATGGGGGGACATGGCTGCAATATATGGAAGGACATGGCTGGATATATGTGGGGGGACATGGCTGGATATATGTGGGGGGACATGGCTGCATTTGGGGACACATTGAAAAAAAAAGTATCGGTATTCGGTATCGGCGAGTACATGAAAAAAAGTATCGGTACTTGTACTCGGTCCTAAAAAAGTGGTATCAGGACAACCCTAGTTCTAATGCCAAGGGAGTGAGACGTCATAAGGGGTGGGGTCACCAGATGACATCACCCGGTGACCACATCCCATGCCTATATAAGACGTTGTGCACAAGGCATTATAGCAGGTTAGAGTGTTGTGTCAACATTGGAAGAAGACGACGGAGAAGACCGGGACACCGCTAGTAAAAGAGCTTCCAGAAGATAGCAGAGGAGCCCGACAGAAGGCACTGGAGAGCGTGGAGAAGACACTGAAGAGCGGAAGAAGAGGCCGAAGAGCTGCCTAATAAATTACTTTTTTCCCCCCCAGGTGAATGGGTAGGGGTACGATTTACCTCATACTTATTCACATAGGATGGGGGCCGGGATCTTGGGGCCCCCTTATTAAAGGAGGAGACCAAGCAAGGCAAGCTGATGTCTCAGGTTAGGCCTGGTGAATTAGTTAACGAGAGATCCACTATTCAATTTGTCTTACGGGCTGCCGGATCGGCTTAAAAAGGCTGTTTTGCTGTAAGGCAGGAAGTTCGGGGCTGAAATCCTGTGGCAGAGGATTCCTTGACTATCCATTTTGTGCTCTCAAACAGTCTGTGGCAGAGACTGTTTCTATACTGTTTGTGCATCATCCCAGTTGCTAGGCCATGTGAGAGGGGTCTATCCGGGTGAGCAATACCCACTCAGGAGTGAGTGGCGAACATTGGAACTTTGAATACCTTTTGTGCATTCTGTACCTTCCCTTTCTCTCTGTACTCTCTGCGTCCTTCACAAGTTTATTACATCAACAAAAATAAAGCCTGACAGTTGAAGGTTTTACATCTTGTGTGGACATTGCAATTTTCTACAGACTTTCTTCCCTGGATAACGAACTTATAGGTAACGTGCAAAACCCAAACCTAAACCTGCAGCTCCTTCAGTGGTAGTGCTATACACATCTCTGGTCTCCAACCACACCTGTAGCATGTCTCTAGTCTCCAACCACACTTGTAGCATGTCTCTAGTCTCCAACCACACTTGTAGCACATCTCTGGTCTCCAACCACACTTGTAGCATGTCTCTAGTCTCCAACCACACTTGTAGCATGTCTCTAGTCTCCAACCACACTTGTAGCACATCTCTGGTCTCCAACCACACTTGTAGCATGTCTCTAGTCTCCAACCACACCTGTAGCATATATCTAGTCTCCAACCACACTTGTAGCATGTCTCTAGTCTCCAACCCCACTTGTAGCATGTCTCTAGTCTCCAACCACACTTGTAGCATGTCTCTAGTCTCCAACCACACTTGTAGCATGTCTCTAGTCTCCAACCACACTTGTAGCACATCTCTGGTCTCCAACCACACTTGTAGCATGTCTCTAGTCTCCAACCACACTTGTAGCATGTCTCTAGTCTCCAACCACACCTGTAGCATATATCTAGTCTCCAACCACACTTGTAGCATGTCTCTAGTCTCCAACCACACTTGTAGCACATCTCTGGTCTCCAACCACACTTGTAGCATGTCTCTAGTCTCCAACCACACTTGTAGCATGTCTCTAGTCTCCAACCACACCTGTAGCATATATCTAGTCTCCAACCACACTTGTAGCATGTCTCTAGTCTCCAACCACACTTGTAGCACATCTCTGGTCTCCAACCACACTTGTAGCATGTCTCTAGTCTCCAACCACACCTGTAGCATATATCTAGTCTCCAACCACACTTGTAGCATGTCTCTAGTCTCCAACCACACTTGTAGCATGTCTCTAGTCTCCAACCACACCTGTAGCATATATCTAGTCTCCAACCACACTTGTAGCATGTCTCTAGTCTCCAACCACACTTGTAGCACATCTCTGGTCTCCAACCACACTTGTAGCATGTCTCTAGTCTCCAACCACACCTGTAGCATATATCTAGTCTCCAACCACACTTGTAGCATGTCTCTAGTCTCCAACCACACTTGTAGCATGTCTCTAGTCTCCAACCACACTTGTAGCATGTCTCTAGTCTCCAACCACACTTGTAGCATGTCTCTAGTCTCCAACCACACCTGTAGCATGTCTCTAGTCTCCAACCACACCTGTAGCATGTCTCTAGTCTCCAACCACACTTGTAGCATGTCTCTAGTCTCCAACCACACTTGTAGCATGTCTCTAGTCTCCAACCACACTTGTAGCATGTCTCTAGTCTCCAACCACACTTGTAGCATGTCTCTAGTCTCCAACCACACTTGTAGCATGTCTCTAGTCTCCAACCACACTTGTAGCACATCTCTGGTCTCCAACCACACTTGTAGCATGTCTCTAGTCTCCAACCACACTTGTAGCACATCTCTGGTCTCCAACCACACTTGTAGCATGTCTCTAGTCTCCAACCACACTTGTAGCACATCTCTGGTCTCCAACCACACTTGTAGCACATCTCTGGTCTCCAACCACACCTGTAGCATATATCGTCTCCAACCACACTTGTAACATGTTTCCAGTCCCCAAGCATACCTTTAGTATCTCTTTAGTGTCCAACCACACCTGCAGTATGTCTTCAGTCTTCAATCACACACACACAGCATCTCTCCAATCACACCTGTTGTACATCTCTTATCTGCAACCTGCAGTCTCTGACTGTCTACTGTATTATGTCCATTCCCTGACCATTTTATTGTAGCATTACATCCTTTGAACCTGGTGCACACATCTTTGGTAACGTCAACAGTGTTTGTTTTTTGTTTTTTTTTATATAAAGCAATGTAATTTTTATAAAACGACACTACTTATTTAGCTGCATTCCTAATAAGAGAGTTGCTAGAGGTATGTCACAAAGAGACTGATGGCAGAGCTCATGTAGAAAGGAATGAGTATACGGTACTTTATTCATTAAAAATTAAAAAGACAAGCTGTTGTATGCTGAAAACTTAGAGGTGAGTGAATGTTAGCTCTTGAGTACAGCAAGATTGCAGGTAAGTTAATAAGGTGCTTTACACCTTACAGCCATTTTCTAGGTAATCCTTCATGAAGCTGTTCACGTCCATGCATTTGTTACGGTTGCGTGTGGCCCTGCAGACTTCTGGACTAGCCAACGCCTCCACCCAAGAATTGTTTTCTAGGACGTATCTCAACCTAAATGAGACAAAAGAGGGACAAGTAATGAGAAACATGCAGTCTGGATTATTTGGTCAGCACCAGGGCCGCCATCAGGGGGGTACAGGCAGTACACCTGTAAGGGGCCCGGGGGTCCCCAGGGGCCCAGATGGCAACCCCTTCTTTTTTTATTTAATTTTTATATAAAAAAAAATTTAAATATATTTTTATATTATTTTTTTATTAAAGGGCCAATTTTTTTCTTAAATTTTTTTAGAGGTCAGGAGTTTCCCAGGGGCCGGGGTGGCAACCCCCATTTTTTTATTTATTTTTTATAAAAAAAAAAAATATTTTTTAATATAATTTTATTTTTTTTTATTAAAGGGACATTTTTTTTTAGGGGTCTGGAGGTCCCCAGGGCCCCAGATGATAACCCCCCCCCCTTTTGTATATAAAAAAATATGTTTTATATATTTTTTTAATTTTATATATATATTTTATTAAAGGGCTCAGAAATCCCCAGGGCCCCATGTGTCAAACCCCCCTTTTTTTATAAATGTTTATTTTTGTTTATATACTTTTATTTTATTTTTTTAATTAAAGGGCCCAGAGGTCCCCAGGGCCCTGGAAGGCAACCCTCCCCTTTTTTTTTCATAAATGTTTATTTTTTTTATATATATATGTGTGTATGTATATATATATATATATATATATATATATATATATATATATATATATATATATATATATACATACATACACACACATATATTTTTAAAAGAAACCTCTGGGTCTTTAAAAAAAAATAATAATAAAAATATATATATATATATTTTTTTATTATTATTTTTTTTTTTAAAGGGCCCAGAGGTTTCTTTTTATTAAAGGGCCTTGAGGTCCCAGATGGAAACCCCCCCTTGTAATTTATTTTTATATAAACAAAAATTATTAAAGGGCCCAGAGGGCCCCAGGGCCCCAGATGGCAACCACCCTTTTTAAAAAAATAAATAAATAAATATAAATATATATATATATATATATATATATTTTATATATATATATATATATATATATATATATATATATTTATACATTTTTTCTCTCTGTTTTTTCTTTTTGTTAAAGGTCCCCAGGGCCCTTATATTTTTATTTATTTTTTATTTATTCTATTTTTGTAAAGGCCCACCCCCCGCTTCTCAATTCGCGGCAGCCCAGGCGGCAGCACCCCCCGTTCTCTGCTCCCGTTCTTATGGAAGGGGCCCCATAATTCCTGATGGTGGCCCTGGTCAGCACTGTCAATATTATATTTCTTCCTATTGTACAATGTACAGATAAATGCATAGTGCACTTGGCGCAATGTCACCAAATCAAACCCTCAGTGATTCAGCAGGCAATATCGTTCTTGTTCTTGCACAGAGCAATTCTACACTGAGCTGTACGGACCCTTTAACCACTTGCCATCTGGGGCAATTATGTAATTTTTTTCACATACAAAGCCTCTTTTTTACAGTTGTTGTTTACAAGTTAAAATAGTTTTTTTTTTTTCAAGAAAAATACTTAGAACCCCCAAACATTTATATATATATATATATATATATATATATATATATATATATATATATATATATATATATACACACAGGGCTACTAGCCAGGCCTCAAGGGTTACTCGCCACCAGTTGCCCCACCCAGCCTGCCCCGCCCCTAAACACGCCCACATAAATTATCTCATGAAATGACACTTAAATTTTTTATGCAGAATTAAGTTATAAAAATAAATATTAACAACAACTGTATCCGTGCCCACCAATACAGCCTTGTGTCCACCAAACGCAGCCCGTGTCCACCAAACGCAGCCCGTGTCCACCAAACGCAGCCCGTGTCCACCAAACGCAGCCCGTGTCCACCATTCAGCCTTAGTCCACTATGCAGCCTACCTGTGCAGGGGAAGAGAGGAACAGGAGAGCCGTTCAGGTGATCAGAGCACAGCACAGGGAACACAGGCTAACAGTTTTCATTTTAATCGCTGAGTTCCCGCCGCTCAATGTCATATTCAACCCCGCCCCCTGGCCGGAGAACGTTGATTGACAGATCACCCTTCACCAGGATTGGATGGGTGATCTGTCTATCAAAGTCCCGGGACCAGGGCGCGGGGCTGGATCTGACAGTGAGCTGCGGGAACTCGGCGATTAAAATAAAAACTGTTATCATGTGTTCCCCGCGCTGCGCTCCAAACACCCGGGCGGCTCTCTCTCTTCCCCCTCCGCGGTCACTGGGAGAAGAACTCCCATTACACACAGACTACTGGCGGTGCTCGCCCCCCCCCCCCGGTTCCCAGGCACCCCTTCCTCGTCAGCCCTCAAAATCCACTCGCAAAATGCGAGCAGGAGAGTGGATTTTTTGAGGACTGTGTGTATATATATATTATCCGACAACAAGCTCACATTGAACATTTGTTGTTGGAAATTCCGACCGTGTGTACGCAATACGCAGCATAAGGCTTGGTGCACACCTATGCAGTTTGCTTTTAATCTGTTTTCGCAGTGCTTTTTGACACACTTTTTGCAAGTTTTTGTGCGTTTTGCATTTTTTATGCTTTTTTGCCAATTTATTGTTGATTGGATAACAAAAATGCAAATCGCTGCAAAATTGTGGTAAAATGCACTACATGCTTTTCTTCGGCTTCTCTGAAGTATTCATACCCCTTGAAATTTTCCACATGTTGTCATGTTACAACCAAAAACTTAAATGTATTTTATTGGTATTTTATGTGATAGACTAACACAAAGTGGCACATAATTGTGAAGTGGAAGGAAAATGATAAATGGGTTTTAATTTTTTTTTTTACAAATAAATATGTGAAAAGCGTGGGGGACATTTGTATAGCGCCCCCCCTGAGTCAGTACTTTGTAGAACCCCCTTTTTCTGCAATTACAGCTGCAAGTCTTTTTGGGGATGTCTCTACCAGCTTTGCACATCTAGAGAGGGACATTGTTGCCCATTCTTCTTCTTTGCAAAATAGCCCAAGCTCAGATTGGATGGAGAGCATCTGTGAACAGCAATTTTCAAGTCTTGCAACAGATTCTCAATTGGATTTAGGTCTGGACTTTGACTGGGCCATTCTAACACATGAATATGCTTTGAACTAAACCATTCCATTGTGGCTCTGGCTGTATAATTAGTGTCACTATTCTGCTGGAAGGTGAACCTCCGACCCAGTCTCAAGTCTTTTCCAGACTATAACAGGTTTTAATTTAAGATTGCCCTGTATTTGGCTCCATCCATCTCCCCATCAACTCTGACCAGCTTCCCTGTCCCTGCTGAAGAAAAACATCCCCACAACATGATGCTGCCACCACCATGTTTCACAGTGGGTATTTTTGTCACATATAGCGTTTTGCTTTTAGATCAAAAAGTTAAATTTTGGTCTCATCTGACCAGAGCACCTTCTTTCACATGTTTGCTGTGTCCCCCACATGGCTTCTCACAAACGGCAAACAGGACTTCTTATGGCTTTCTTCCAACAATGGCTTTCTTCTTGTCACCCTTCCATAAAGGGCAGATTTGTGGAGTGCACAAGTAATAGTTGTTCTGTGGACAGATTCTCCCACCTGATCTGTGGATCTATGCAGCTCCTCCAGAGTTACCATGGGCCTCTTGGCTGCTTCTCTGATTTATGCTCTCCTCTTCAGTTTAGGTGGACGGCCATGTCTTAGTAGGTTTGCAGTTGTGCCATACTCTTTCCATTTTCAGATGATGGATTGAACAGAGCTCCATGAGATGTTCAAAGCTTGGGATATTTTTTATAACTTAAGCCTGCTTTAAACTTTTCCACAACTTTATCCCTGACCTGTCTGATGTGTTCCTTGATCTTCATGATGCTGTTTGTTCACTAAGGCTCTCTAACAAACCTCCGAGGGCTTCACAGAACAGCTGTATTTATACTGAGATTAAATTACACACAGGTGAACTCTATTTACTAATTAGGCGATTTCTGAAGGCAATTGGTGGCTGAAAAAATGTACGCCACACTTTTCACATATTTATTTGTAAAACAATTGAAAACCATTTATCGTTTTCCTTCCACTTCACAATTATGTGCCACTTTGTGTTGGTCTATTATATAAAATCCCAATAAAATAGATTTATGTTTTTGGTTGTAACGTGACAAAATGTGGAAAATTTTAAGGTTTTTTAAAACATACCGTTCTCTATATAGATGATCACCGCGGCTTCCGGGTATGGTCGTCGGGACTGGGCGTTCCTAATTGATTGACAGGCATCCTGACCGATGCATACAGCGCGTCACGAGTAGCCGAAAGAAGCCAAACGTCGGTGCGCAGGGGCCGTATAGAGCCACACCGACATTCGGCCTTATTCGGCTACTCGTGACGCGCTGTATGCATTGATCAGAATGCCTGTCAATCAATTAGGAACGCCCAGTCCCGATGACCATACCCAGAAGCCGGGGTGATCATCTATATAGAAAACGGTATGTACCGCAAGTATTTTTTTAAAAAAAACGCAGATTCTCATTCTAGTAACAAGCCTAAATGCAATGATATATTTTTTTTTTTAGGTGAACCTCCGCTTTAAAGCAAGATACAAAGTTTTGGTTGGAGTTGAGATGTTAAAAGGATTGTAAAGGTTTGTTTTTTATTTTCTAAATAGGTTCCTTTAAGCTAGTGCATTGTTGGTTCACTTACCTTTTCCTTCCATTTCCCTTCTAAATGTTTTTTTTTCCTTGTCTGAATTTCTCACTTCCTGTTCCTCCTCAGTAAGCTGTTCTGGCTGACTAACCCCCAGCCAGAACGGCTTGGATGATGGGGGCAAGCTTACTGAGGAGAAACGGGAAGTGAGAAATTCAGACAAAGAAAAAAAACATTTAGAAGGGAAATGGAAGGAAAAGGTAAGTGAACCAACAATGCACTAGCTTAAAGGAACCCATTTAGAAAATAAAAAACAAACATTTACAACCCCTTTAAGATCAATACCCTATTTGATGAGTGCCAACAATTTGGTGTTTTCACATATGGGGTCTAACTAAGCAGAAACCTTAAAGTGACAATAAAGATTTGCAGATTTTTTTTTTTAAATAACACACATGTCCTACTTACCTCCACTGTGCAGCTAGTTTTGCACAGAGTGGCCCCCGAACACTGTCTTTTGGGGTCCCACGGCGGCTGTGTCGGCTCCTCCCCACCTCAGATAACACCCTCTGAGAAGCGCTCCCGAGTCCTGTTGTCGGCGTCCATTGCTGCAGAGTACAGGACTCGGCCCCGCCCCCGCATCATTGGGTTTGATTGACAGCAGCACGAGCCAATGGCTGCACTGCTATCAATCTATCCAATAAAGAGCCGAGAAGACCGGGCAAAGAAAGAGCGCGTTCGCAACTTGGGACTTTCCAGGACTCAAGTAAGTAAAAGGGGGGCTGGGGGGCGGTAATCTTAATATGTTTTTTTTACCTTAATGCGTAGGATGCATTAGGGTGAAAAAACATGGACCTTTACGACCCCTTTAAGCCCTTTCTACCTAGGGTCACCTGTCCTCTAGCCGTGCACGTGACAAGCAAGAGACAGCATATACTCATTCTGTGTGAGGTCACATGCAATTACACAATACAACAGCCCTTATGTAAAGGGCTAATGTGGTCAATGCTGACCCACTACCAAAAGTGAAAAATGAATGAATAGTATAGATATGTGATATAGATATGTTAGATATGTGATATCAAACAGATGACCACCACCCACCTGTTATTTTCATCTGTTGTCTCCCCATCTTGCCCCATAATCAGATACTCCTTTGTGCCTGTATCAATTTGCATCTTACAGCTTGCACGCTGGTAGAAGTATCGGATGTCTCCAGCTTCAAGGTTCTCGTCTGCACCTAGACAACAGGAAGGAAAAGGGAACGTAGAGTGATTTTGTACATATTTTATTTCTATTTGCTCAGGGTGGGTGGAAAAAAAAAAAGTTTTCTTTTCATAAAAATGACCAAATAGTACACATTAAAGCTGAGCTCCACCCTAAAGTGGAACTCACGCTGATCGGAACCCTCCCCCCCTCTGGTGTCACATTTGACACCTTTCAGGGGGGAGGGGGGTGCAGATACCTGTCTAAAGGTATTTGCACCCACTTCTGGCCCAGCATTCTCGGGCAGAATGTGGGCATGTCGTCACCTCCCATCGTCCCCCCCCCCCCATTGTGTTCTGGGAACACTCGGCTCCCAGCACACATCGGGAGCCAATCAGCGGGCGCAGCGCGACTCGCGCATGCGCCATAGCGAACCTGGCAGTGAGGGGGGGCAGCAGAGTGACGAGCGATCGCTCGTCCTCTCATTTGCCTCGGTTCAGTGTTCATGATTCAGCAACAAGGAAAAATGGGAAAAAAATGGTGTCCATGGGAGAATTCTAATGCCGCGTACACACGACCATTTTTACACGTTTTTTTCAACTCGATTATTGTTAAGCCTGCCTTGCCTACACACGATCGTGGAAAAAAAATGCTCTAGCAAAGCGCAGTGACGTACAACACGTACGATGGCACTATAAAGAGGAGGTTCCATTCGGATGGCGCCACCCTTTGGGCTGCTTTTGCTGATCTCGTGTTAGTAAAAGTTTGGTGAGAGACGATTCGCGCTTTTCAGTCTTCGTGCTTTTCAGTCTGTTAAAGCGTGATGAATGTGCTATCTCCATTACAAATGCTAGTTTTACCAGAACGAGCGCTCCCCTCTCATAACATGCTTCTGAGCATGTGCGTTTTTTTCACGTCGTTAAAGCCTACACACGATTGTTTTTCACAACGCGTAGAGCAGGTTCTAAATTTTTAATGCCCATTTTTCACGTCATGAAAAACGTTGTGTGTATGCGGCATAAGGCAAAGGCCATTGCTTACCAAAAAGAACACAAAGGCTCTTCTCACATTTGCCAAAAAATAAATAAAAAAATCTTGATTATCCCCAAAACTTGGGCAAATATTCTGTGGGCTGATGAGACAAAAGTTTAACTTTTTGGAAGGTGTGCGTTACATCTGGTGTAAAACGAACACAGCATTTCATAAAGCTAACATCATACCAGCAGTCAGACATGGTGGTAGCAGCGTGATGGTCTGGGGCTTTGCAGCTTCAGGACCTGAACGACTTGCCATAATTGATGGAACCCTAAATTCTGCGCTCTACTGTCATGATCGCAAATTCAGACAGCAAAAGTCAGATGTGGGCTTTTGAACGAAAATTCCGACCATGTGTATGCTCCATCGGACTTTTGCTGTTGGAATTTCCACCAACAAAAGATTAAGAGCTGGTTCTCAAAATTCCTGATTGGAAAAAATTCCTGTCGGAAAATCCAATCGCCTGTAGCAATTCAGACACACAAAATTCCGACGCATGCTCAGAAACAATTTAACGCATGCTTGGAAGCACTGAACTTTTTCTTGGCTTGTCGTAGTGTTGTACGTCACTGCGTTCTTGACAGTCAGAATTTGGTGTGAACGTGTGTATGCAAGACAGCTTGAGCGGAATTCCGTCGGAAAAATCATCCGAGTTTATTCCAATGGAAAAAATGGTCGTGTGTACAGGGCATTAGTCAAAGTCCGGACTTTAATCTGATTGAGATTTTGTGGCATAACCTTAACCTCCCCGGCGGTAGGATAGATTTTTGATGCTGAAAGCAGTACAATTGTTTTGCATGGAAATTTGGCGTTTTATATTGTAGGCCTGTAATTCTTAGGAATAACTCGCCTTGGGGCTTTAACTAGATGCCGACCGCCCACCGTCATTTTACTGCGGGAAGTCGGCACGCCTGGGCGAGAGCCTATAGCTCTACGTCGGCTACTTTGCGGCCCCTGCTCGCCCCCAAATCCTGCGCGCATGCCCGGCGGGTACGATTGCCGCCAGGCACACGCGATCGCTCGGTACACTCGGTAAACACAAAGCTCCCGGTCCTGTCAGCGGGGGAAACGCTGATCTTCTGTTCATACAATGTATGAACAGAAGATCAGTGATTTCCCCTAGTGAGGCCACCCCCCCATACAGTTAGAACACTCCCAGGAACACACCTCTTCCCTGCCCCCTAGTGTTAACCCCTTCACTGCCAATGGCATTTTTATAGTAATTCAATGCATTTTTATAGAACTGATCGCTATAAAAATGCCAATGGTCCCAAAAATGTGTCAAAAGTGTCCGAAGTGTTCGCCATAATGTCGCAGTACTGAAAAAAAAACGTTGATCGCTGCCATTACTAGTAAAAAAAAAAAAATATTAATAAAAATGCCATAAAACTACCCCCTATTTTGTAAACGCTATAACTTTTGTGCAAACCAATCAATAAACGCTAATTGTGATTTTTTTTACGAAAAATATGTAGAAGAATACGTATCGGCCTAAACTGAGGGAAAAAAAATTATATATTTTTTGGGGATATTTATTATAGCAAAATGTAAAAAATATTGAATTTTTTTCAAAATTGTCGCTCTATTTTTGTTTATAGCGCAAAAAATAAAAACCGCAGAGATGATCAAATACCACCAAAAGAAATCTCTATTTGTGGGAAAAAAAGGACGCCAATTTTGTTTGGGAGCCACGTCGCACGACCGTGCAATTGTCAGTTAAAGCGACTCAGTGCCGAATCGCAAAAAGTGCTCTGGTCGTTGGGCAGCAATATGGTCCGGGGGTTAAGTGGTTAATAAAAAATAAAAAAATATAAACAAAAATAAAAAAATGAACATTTATAAAAAAAAAAAAAGGGGGGGGGTTGCAACATGGGGCCCTGGGGACCTCTGAGCCCTTTAATAAAAAAAATAATTATATATATATATATATATATTAAACATTTTTTATTTTTTTTTATAAAAAAACGGGGGGTTGCCATTGCCATCCGGGGGCCCTGGAGACCTCTGGGTCCTTTAATAATAATTATATATATATATATATATATATATATATATACATATACACACACATATATACATACACACAAAAAAAATCTTCGGACCCCTAAAAAAAAAGAAAAAAAAATGTCTTTTTTTTTCTTTTTTTTTTTTAGAGGGGCCCCCTATTGGGTGGGGCCCATGGGCTTGAGCCCAGTCAAGCCCAATGGTAAGTCTGGCCCTGCATGGGTCTAAGGGCCCTTTCACACGTACGGACCGTATGTCTGCATTTTCATCCATCCGTTGCGGATGAAAACGGGACATACATTGGGCCTTATGTGATTACGGGTGTCAGCGGATGACCATCTGCTGACACCTGTAAATGTCCGCCTCCGCAATGATCTGATTTTTCGGACGGAAGAAAATCGTATTTTTCTTCCGCCTGGCGGATCGGATGAAGATGGATGAAAATGGACATACGGTCCGTGTTCATCCGATCCCCCCATAGGGGAGAGAGGAGGAACGACAGGGAGGTCCCTGCACAGTGTGCGAGGACCGCCCTGTCAGCCGACGGCTCAGCGGGGATTTTACGGAGGATCCCCGCTGAGCTTACGGACACACACGGGTGAAAGGGCCCTTACGGAGGAGGACCATAGAAAACAGCAGTGTTTTTATTGTCAACATTTCGAAGCCTAGTCCATCTTTCTCAAACATCACATATATACAGTAGATATGGGCACAGGTTCATGTTAGTCTGTTAACTTACTTTTCTGCAGAACTTCAATCATCTGAACGGTGTACACTATGAACGCATCCACTGGGTTCGTTTCTAACACCCTCACACGGTAGCCTGCATTGTGAAGACAAAACAGGGCATCTAATGAATGGAGGTCTTAAAGTGTATGGTGGTCTACAGAACGTCCTTAGAATAGTAATTTCCTGCTTGTGTGATTGGCCCACCCAGACCAGAAAGAGGAGCCCGAGAATGCAATGAGCAAAATATCTGCCACCGTGTACAAATGTAATTATAAATCATACATGGAAATAAGGTTGTTAAAGGGGTTGTGATTGGCCGGAGCCGTGATGACGTCACTCATGCATGCGCGCGGGAGCTGCAGGAAACGGCGCAGTACAACTGAAACAACGGCACGTACGTTGGCTTAAGTGAACATGTGCGTATGACGTCAACTCCGGTAGCAAATTGTATCATCGCTCTGCTGGTTTTTTTTGCCTTCCTCTGGATCAACTGTGGGTATGGAGTTGGGTGCATGGGATGTACTGTGTTTTATTTTGTTTGTTTATTTTTTTTTTTATGGTTGAACTGGATGGACTTGTGTCTTTTTTTCAACCTGACTAACTATGTAACTATGTAACACATGCACATACAGGGATATCTCCTAAACCGTGCAGGTTTAGGAGATGTCCAGTGCAGCTACAGGTAAGGTAGGCTTGCCTGTAGTTTAAAGTGGTTGTAAAGGGTTTACAACCCCACTAAACCAAAAACGCATATTAAAGCGGTTGTATACCCCAAAACATGAAAAAAAAACCTGCAAGGCAGAGGCACAATGAGCTAGTATGACTAGCATCCTAGCTCATTATCAATTACTTAACTTAGATCGAAGCCCCCACAGCGGTCCTCAGACACATTCTCCGTCGCTGCCATGACACCCGGAGTGATTTCTGGGTATCGCCGCTCCGGCGCTGTGACTGGCCAGAGCGGCAATGACGTCACTACCGCGAATGCGTGCGGAATAGCACAATCCCCGCGCATGCGCATATTTCCGGCAGGCTACTTTTCTGTAAATATCTCCTTAACCATGAAGGTTAAGGAGATATTCCAAGCACCTACAGGTAAACCTTATTGTAGGCTTACCTGTAGGTGCAAGTACTATATGAGGGTATACAACCGCTTTAAAAAGATTTTTTATTTAACCACTTGCTGACCATATAACTTGGATATAAGGTGGACTTGCTGTGCCAGATCATGTACCTAGTATGTGATCTGGCTCTTCCGGGGAGGGGACCAGGCTCTGCTGTGGTCAGCAGGTGCCGATCAGCAGTAATAGATTTCCACTGGCACCGGCCAATTGTCCGGAACACACACAGGACAAGGCTCTGTCTATGTAAACAAGGCACAGCTCTATCCTGTAATGGGTGGGGGGTTGGGCTTGCTGGATTTTTTCCCCCCTGCAAAGCTAGGGATGAAATTCATTACTTCCCCTAGTAAAAGCACCTCACATAATGTACCCATAAACACTGGCTAGGCATTTAACCCTTTGATCGCCCTAAATGTTTAACCCCTTCTGAGCCAGTGTCATTAGTACAGTGGCAGTGCATGTTTTTAGCCCTGATCACTGTACAGTAAAACCTTGGTTTGAGAGTAACTTGGTTTGAGAGCATTTTGCAAGACAAGAATTTGTTTTAAATACATTTTGCCTTGATATACAAGCGATGTCTTGATACAAGTAGCGTCATGTCACAACTGAGTATAAAATAGAAGAGAGCCGCCTCCAAGTGTTGCAATATGGTTACATTTAATGAAGGTACAACATTTAGCAACTTATTGCTACACTAAGGCCGCGTACACACGAGGAGACATGTCCGATGAGACTGGTCCGACGGACCGTTTTCATCAAACATGTCTCCTGGGATATTTTGGTCTGATGTGTGTACACAACATGAGTCCAAAATCCCTGCGGACAGAGAACGCGGTGACGTGGCGGTGACGGTGACGCGGTGACGTGCGCATACCAGGAAGTTCAATGCTTCCACGCATGCGTCGAATCAATTCGATGCATGCACGGGATTTCGGTCCGATGGTTAGGCGTACTAACCATCGGACATGTCCGACGGACAGGTTTCCAGCGGACAAGTTTCTAAGCATGCTTAGAAACTTTTGTCCGCTGGAAACCTGTCCGGTAGGCCGTACACACGATCAAACATGTCCGCTGAAACTGGTCTCACGAGGAGACCAGACACGTCTCATCGTGTGTACGCGGCCTTAGAGGTGCCTCTCTACTCTTTTATACTCTGTAAAAAAATGCTTTGCTATACAAGTGCTTTGGATTACAAGCATGTTTCTGGAACAAATTATGCTCGCAAACCAAAGTTTTACTGTACTAGTATCACTGGTTCCCAAAAAGCATCAGTTAGTGTCAGAATGTCTGCCACAATATCGCAGTCCTGCTATAAACCACTGATCACCTCCATTACTGGTATTAAAATAAAAATTCCAGTACACTGTATATCCCATCGTTTGTAGATGCTATAGCTTTTGCGCCAACCAATCAATCTCCCATTATTGGGATTTTTTTTACCAAAAATATGTAGCAGAATACATATTGGCCTAAATTTTTTAAGAAATTCAATTTTTTTTTATTGGATATGTTTTATAGCGGAAAGTAAAAAAAAATATTTTTTTGTTTATAGAGCAAAAAAATATAAAATGCAGAGGTAATCAAATACCAACAAAGGTAAGCTCTATTTGTGTGAAAAAAAATGTCATACATTTTATTTAGGTACAGCGTTGTACAACCGCACAATTGTCAGTTAAAATAACGTAATAAAAGTGGCCTGGTCATGAAGGGGGGTAAATCTTCCAGAGGCCAAGTGGTTAAAGCAGATCTGTATGGTACAGTACATCCATAAAACCTTGATAAGATTATATTACCTTAATAATAATCCTGATGACCCAGCCACTTGACCAGCTGATGTATTTCAGACTGGAAATTTTTTTTTCCTTTAAAGGGGTTGTAAAGGTTTGTTTTTTATTTTCAAAATAGGTTCCTTTAAGCTAGTGCATTGTTGGTTCACTTACCTTTTCCCTTTCATTTCCTTTCTAAAAGTTTTTTTTCTTTGTCTGAATTTCTCACTTCCTGTTCCTCCTCAGTAAGCTTTCCACCATCATCCGAGCCATTCTGGCTGGGGGTTAGTCAGCCAGAACAGCTTACTGAGGAGGGTCAGGAAGTGAGAAATTCAGACAAAGAAAAAAAAAACATTTAGAAGGGAAATTGAAGGAAAATGTAAGTGAACCAACAATGCACGAGCTTAAAGGAACCTACTTAGAAAATAAAAAACAAACCTTTACAACCCCTTTAATACCAATACCTCCAAATTCATCAAGCCAAGCTGGACATTATTATCTGCCTGTGGAAGATGGTATGTTGGGAACACCAAAAAAGTCTCCCCAGCATTTTGTTGCAGTTAACTCACCATACTTCACACGTGGGGAGTAACAAGCAAATTCTTGACGATCATTCTTCTCCATGGACAGGGTCCTCCTTAATGTGGGACAAGGACCTGCGAGACAATGAGGATGTCAGATCCTGTACAAATGCATATAAATATTCCCCATGTTATCTTCAATATGTTTATTTCCTATGATTGTCAGCTCTATCTCGTGGCCTTGATTCTGTATATTCCTGAAACACCTCAATCAGGACAATACCGCACGATGGCCACTAGCTGGAGCTGACAATCATAGGAAACATATTCCATACAGTACAGTGATTATTTATGATGGCTGTGACATTCATACAGCAACTTGTTTATAACTATAGTGTTCATTTATGGGGTTACTCTGAAACTGTGAAAGGACCATGATGGTATGGAGTACAGTAACTCATAGCAAAAAATTGCAAAAAATTCAGATCAGATTAGTGAAAACATATATTTTGCTTGGTTGCTGCACAATGGCAGTTGAATTGCATTTCATTAGTCCCCATTGTGTGCACACACACACACACACACACACATATATAAATGTAAAGGCAGGTGTCCCAATACTTTTGGCAATATAGTCTTGTCAAAAGTATTGTGACACCTGCCTTTACATGCACATGGACTTTAATGGCATCCGAGTCTTAGGCCTCGTACACACGAGGCAATCTATTTGTTCAAATCGGTCGGACCGACTGATTTGAACAAATCTGTTTGCTAGGATTTTGGTTTGCTCGCGTGTACACACGAGCAAACCAAAATCCCCGCCAGCAGACGGCGCGCTGACGTGTCGGTGACGTGGCGGTGACGTTGACGCCGCCACGTCACCGCACCAGGAAGTAAAACACTTCCGCGCATGCGCCGAATCCATTCGGAGGCGGTGCGAGACGACATGTCTGCTGGTAAGTGTACTAACCAGCAGACATGTCGGGCGGACGGATTCCCACCCGATAGATTTCAAAGCATGCTTTGAAATCTGTCGGGTGGCCAAATCCGTCGGCTCGCCCGTACACACGATCGAATCTGTCTGCTGGGACGGTCTAGCAGACCGTTTCCAGCAGACAGATTTGATCGTGTGTACGAGGCCTTAGTCCGTAGGGTTCATGTAGCATTTTCATGTATCAGTTTTAGGACCAACCTCGGGTTTACAGTACATGTTTACATATTTCTCATTCAAATTCCCCAAATCCCCCCTTTTTTTGCCAATTTATAATGGGGGGCTACAATCACTAGCCAAACATCTGACCTGCAGTTTTGATCTATCCCATTGACTTGAATGGGCGAAGTGGTGTGGTTTGTCAATTCAACATGCCGCAATAAAGTGATTGTAAAGATTAATTTATTTAATTAATATATTTTTTTGTAAAATAACATACATGTTGTACTTACCTGCTCTGTGCAATTTTTTTGCACAGAGTGGCCCTCCTTTACTGGGGTTCCCGGTAGCGCTCCTGGCTCCTCCTCCTGGTCAGATCATGTGTACGTGGCCTAACAGTTGGAATCACTCCCTAGGTCACACTTAACCCCTTCAGCGCCATCTAGTGGTTACCCCCTTCAAGACCAGTGTCATTTTCACAGTAATCAGTGCATAGTTTTAGCACTGATCGTTGTAAAAATGACAATGGTCCCAAAAATGTGTCAAAAGTGTGCAATCTGTCCACCGTAATGTTACAGTACCACTAAAAATCGCAGATCAGCTCCTTTACTAGAAAAAAAATTATAATAAAAATGCCATAAAACTGCATTTTCCCTGCACTGGACTGTACTGGAACATGGTAAAATTCATCAAAAAACGCACCGGAATGTACTGGAACACATCAAAAACACACCAGACCCCAGTACAGTGACAAAAACAGGAAAAAAGAAGAAAAAAATAATCTGGAATGCATCCAGAAACGCAGAAAAACCTCACAGGAACGTGCCAAAAATGCGGTAAACCGCGCAAGCCGAGACGCATCCAGAACAAAGCTGTAGTGTGTTTTTGTGGTGTGAACCAGCCCTAAATTTGTACAGCCTCCTCTGGCTGTATATTACAATTTAGGTGTGGGGGGAGGGGGCCGCGGTGGTAGTGGCAGTTCAGCCACCTGCTTTTACCACCTCACAGCCACCTTTGTGTAAGAGACCTTAAGAGACACTAACACTTTTCGTGTACTTTAGCGAATGAGGTGAAGCTGTGCTGATTTCAATCATATTCAAGAATCTTGTTTTTTTTTTTAATTCTCCTGCACATAGTTGGGCATTTTCTTTTTGCATAGTGAATTTTCGAAAACTGTCAGTTAGTATATAGAACACCCCCAGAAATGTAATTTCCTGCTTGTGTGATTGGCTCACTGATTTTTCAGATGTTTGCACTCAGAAGTCATATTGTAGGCATCCCCTGCAATAGGAATTTCATTTTTTGGTGGAATACTCCATAAGAATGAATTACTTCTAAAGGGATGCAGAACACTAAGGGCCAGATTCTTGTAGAACTGCGGCTGGCGTAGCGTATGCTATTTACACTACGCCACCGCAACTTACAGGAACAAGTGCCGTATTCTCCAAGCACTTGCTCTGTAATTTGCGGCGGCGTAGTGTAAATGGCCTGGAGTAAGGCCGCGTAATTCAAAGGGGATGGCTTGTATTTAAATTAAGCGCGCCCCCGCGCCGAACGAACTGCACATGCGCCGGCCGTAAAAGTAGCCCAGTGCGCATGCTCTAAAGTACGCCGCAAATACATTGGTTTCGACGTGAACGTAATTTACGCAAAGCCCTATTCGCGACGAGTTACGTAAACGACGTAAAATCACGACGCTGTCCCGACGTCCATACTTAACATGGCATGCGTAAAGTTAAACCACCATATAGCAGGGGTAACCTTACGCTTACGGAAACGACGTAAACTACGGCGAAGGCGGCGCAAATACGTTCAGAAATCAGCGTATCATGCTCATTTGCATATATGCCACCTAGCAGCCAGCGTAGTATTGCATTTAAGATCCGACGGTGTAAGTGACTTACGCCAGTCAGATCTACGCCGCATCTATGCGTAACCGATTCTAAGAATCAGTCGCAAAGATACACCGTCATATCTCTTATGAGAATCTGGCCCTGAGAGTTTACCAGGTTGTCATAATGAACCAGACCCTCCCTTGCAGGAATCAGTCTTGCAAAGGTATTGTGGAACAAACAGCTTTTACCTAAAAATCTGCTACAAAGTTTTGTAACAAAAGTGGAATTACACTTTATATTTACCACTCCTTTAGTAAATCAAACCCTCTGTTACTGAATAATTTGCACGCAGGTGAAATGCTACAAATCTTTTCTTACCTTCTGCACACTGACACACATCTTCTGAGCACAGCTTTGAAATGAAGGTGGTCCTGGAGGGGGCGCTGTAGAACACTCTGCATTGGATGCCTACCAGATAAAAGATCATCGAATGGTTATTCTATAGCACTTACTTTGGGAGATGATATGTTGTGTATTTCGGCAAGTATCATTGGACCAGAAGTATAAGGCATGACTGCAAATTGTACATGGACCTTGAGTATTTTTAACAGAGGAAGAGGTGCCTTAGACACCCCTTGCCCCCATGCTACTACCAAACATTATCACACCTTCAGTAGTCTAATGCCGCGTACACACGATCGGAATTTTCGTCAAGAAAAGTTTGATGTGAGCTTTTGGTCGGAAATTCTGAGCACGTATAGGCCACATCGGACTCTTTCTCTCGGAATTTCCAACAGAAAAAATGAGAGAGCTGGTTCTCAAATTTTCAGACAAGAAAAGTTCTTGTCAGAAATTCCGATCGTCTGTATGCAATTCCGACGTGCAAAAAAAACATGCATGCTCGGAATCAATCCTACGCATGCTCAGAATTATTAAACCTAATTTCCTCGGTTCGTTGTAGTGTTGTACGTCAGCACGTTCTTGACGGTCAGAATTTTGTGTAACCGTGTATATGCAACACAAGTTTGAGCCAAAATGAAAAAAGTCCACGGTTTCTTGTCGGAATTTCCGATCGTGTGTACGCAGCATAACTCCAGACAAAAACATTTTATTCGATTCAGATAGAGTAAGGAAGGGATAAAGTGAAATCCAGGCTGAAGAAAGTTACCTTGGCAGTGGCTCTTCCTTTGTATAGCAAGGGTTAATTCCTAATTTTGTGGACTGGAATAAGGTGAAATACTCACCGTACTCCTGGCTCTCTCAGGCTTCCTCTGCATTACATGACTGGACCCTCAAAGCAGCTTCTCTTCGCTGCCCAACTGGTCACGGCTCTCTGACATCATCACATTCAATGCAAGACCAGGTTGTCCGCATTGTACATTAGAATGGACCACATCCCAGGAGGGGATCACTGGGTGCCAAGAGTATAAGGAACAACTTCAGTAATTCACCTTGTTTATCATACCCCAGACCACCCATTCTCAACCAGGGTTCCGTGGTACATTAGGGCTCCTCCAGGGTTGGCTAGGGGTTCCTTGAGCTGTGGCTAACTTTCCCTACATCTGATGGTGCCTACATTGTTCCAGGTCCAATGCCACTTGGCAGAGCCAGTGACATGACTGTGAGGGAGTCATTCTGGCAACCCCAATAAGGGGAGCATCCTTCATACTTACCACCACCAAAAAAATTAGCATTTTCCCAATGTCCCTAATGGAATAATCTTACCAAAGGTTCCCTGAGGTCTGAACAATATTTCAAGGGTTCCTCTGAAGTAAAAACTGGTCAAAAATAAAAAAAGAGAGAAAAGAAAACAAAGTCCTTTAAGTGCACTGTGTATGGGTGCCGGACACAGTGCTCTATGGGCAGCTTGAAGTCTATAAAATCACATAATTGCAGATGAGATGTCTCATTTGCCTAGTTTTGGGAGTCCTTTTGGCACAAAGCAATGTGCCGCAACACTCCCATCTTACGACATTTTCCTGTTGTGTTATTTTTTATTGCCACCGCCATAAGACATGGGCGGTGCTTTACCTGGAGCCACAGCGTCACTTTCCCCCCTGGCCCAGTGTCTGCACTGTGGAGACACAGGAAGATCTTGTCAGGGAGCTAACCCTGTTAGTCCCCGATCTCTGCACATGCGCAGTAGAGCCACGCTCCGGCGCGTCGCTGTGTGTGAAAGGCATGCGCGGTCTGGCGGCACGGCGCGTGCACGAGCGCGCGCATCCCCTCGGAACCAATCGGAGGCTTGACCAGGCTATTTAAACCAGCTCCTGTCTCATGGCGGGTTGCTGGTTTGTCTTCAGCTTGTGCTTTGACTTTCTGCCACCTTACCTGAATCACTGACCCGGATTTCCGTACGACTCTGCTCTCTCCCTGAAGTTGACCTTGGCTTTGCTTCCTGGATACGCTGTCTTCTCCACCCCCTGACCTCTGGCTTGACTTCGGACTTGTTGCTCTCTCCAACCCTTGAACCTCGGCTTGCATCCCGGATCTGCCTCCAGTCTCAACCACTCTGTATCTACCCAGTACTACCCAAGCTACCTGCTCCATGGCTCAGTACAGTTACAACTACCTGCTCTGCACCTGCTCCCGGTCAAGTCTTCAGCCAGAACTCCAGCTGCCTATCCAGAACCCTGCTGGCGCCGGTGCCTCCTGGTGCCTTCCTCCCCTGTCCCAACTCCAGGGAACGGTGTGCGCCGGGTCGCAACGGTAAGCCGCCCTCGGCTTCGGTGAGTACGCAGTCTGACAGATCTCTCCACAGCCCAATAAGTGCCTTGCTATTAGTGCCGCAAGCTATATACACACTATATCTGTAATGCTGGGCTATATACATCCCATCTGTAATGCTGGGTTATATGCACCCTATATTTGTAATGCTGGGCTTTATACACCCTATATCTGTAATGCTGGGCTATATACACCCTATATCTGTAAGGCCGCGTACACACGATCGAATTTGTCCGCTGAAAACGGTCCGATGGACCGTTTCAGCAGACATCTCCGATCGTGTGTATCGGCTAGCGGACAGATTTGTCCACCCGACAGATTTCAAAGCATGCTTTGAAATCTATCGGGTGGGAATCTGTCCGCCCGACATGTCTGCTGGTTAGTACACTTACCAGCAGACATGTCGTCCCGCACCGCCGCCGCCGCACCGCCGCCTAATGGATTCGGCGCATGCGCGGAAGTGTTTTACTTCCTGGTGCGGTGACGTGGCGGCGTCAACGTCACCGTCACGTCAGCGCGCCGTCTGCTGGCGGGGATTTTGGTTTGCTCGTGTGTACACGCGAGCAAACCAAAATCCCAGCAGACAGATTTGTTCATATCTGTCGGACAGACAGATTTGAACAAATCGGTCCGCTCGTGTGTATGGGGCCTTATGCTGGGCTATATACACCCTAAATCCGCAATGCTGGGCTATATACACCCTAAATCCGTAATTCTGGGCTATTTACACCCTATCTGTAATGCTGGGCCGTATACACCCTATATCTGTAATGCTTGGCTATAAACACCCTATATCTGTAATGCTGGGCTATATACACCCTATATCTATTATGCTGGGCTATATACACCCTATATTTATAATGCTGGGCTATATACACCCTTTATCTATAATGCTGGGCTACAGTATATACACTCTATATTTGTAATGCTGGGCTATATACACCCTATCTGTAATGCTGGGCCGTATATACCCAAGGGGCCAGATTCTCAAAAAATTGCGTATCTGGCGGTGTAGCGTATCGTATCGCATTTACACTACGCCTAAGCAAATTACTGGAGCAAGTGCCGTATTCTCAAAGCAATTTTCGGTGGCGTAGCGTAAATGCGGCGTCGTAAGGCCGCGTAATTCAAATAGTGAAGGAGGGGGCGTGCTGTATTTAAATTAAGCGCGCCCCCGCGTCAAACGAAGTGCGCATGCGCCGGCCGGGAAAAAAGCCCAGTGCGCATGCTCCAGCTCACGTCGGAAAGCGTAGTTGAAACCGACGTCAAAACGACGTGATCGTCACTTACGCAATTCCCTATTCGCGAACGACTTAGTAAAACAGCGTAACCGACAAAAAAAGACGACGCTGACCCGACGCCATACTTAACATGATGGAACTTCGGAAACATACCCCTCATATAGCAGGGGTAACCTTACGCGTACGGAAACTACGTAAACGACGACGGGCGGCGTAAAAACGTTCGGGAATCGGCGTATTAGGCTCATTTGCATAGGCAAATGAGAAAACAACGTAAAGGCCACCTAGTGGCCGGAGTTGTCATTACATCTAAGATCCGATGGTGTAATTGCTTTACACCTGTCAGATCTTTAGTGTATCTATGCGTAAGTGATTCTAAGAATCAGTCGCATAGATACCCATTAAAAAAAACTGCGATACGACGGTGTATCTGAGATACACCGTCGTATCTCAGCTGAGAATCTGGCCCTATATCTGTAATGCTGGGCTGTATACACCCTATATCTGTAATGCTGGGCTATACACACCCCATCTGTAATGCTGGGCTATGTACACCCTTTATCTATAATGTTGGACTATATACATCATATCTGTAATGCTGGGCTATATACACCCTTTATCATTTCGCTCTAATCAGGCACTTCCAAAACACGCCCACCACTGTTATGCAGATAGCCAGCGCTCAACAGGGGGCCGGACATCTTAATATGCAATGCATTATGCTATGTATCGTTGATTGATGGGTGCAGGAGAGAGGGGGCGACGCTCCTGCGCCCACTATGGATGCACCGCCACTGACCTTCACCTGATGTCTATAGTGTATAGGTACCACTAAAAAGATCAAACGTGTTACCTGGCTCGTAAAAGTCATACAAGATGGCAGAGGCGGGCTGCAGGGGGAACACCTTCACTGTCTGAAACGCCTCAAATGTCACAAGTTCCCGTTCGCTGGTGACCTTGAACAAGGAGGCAGGAGAAATGAATGTCCATTATAATTCAAGGTAATAAACTAGTAAAAAGTATCGGACCTCGAGATTAAAAAATATCAATGTCAATGTTTGTGCAGCTCATAACAGCCAATCAGGTTAATCTTTTATACCTGATCTGAATACAAAAAAGGGAGAAGCTGGTCGCTCAATAGGGACAGTTCTTATTTTTCAACTTATTAAAAAAAACTATCCTGAGAAAATAGGCCGTGATTACTGACCTCACCTGTAAAAAATGCTCATTGTACCATTGATCCAAAGACTTTCCTACAAACAATTGCACAGGTTGAATGAGAGAAAATCAAGCCTTCTATGGCCATCTTATCCCTGATACAAGCAGTGGGCTGGCTCTTTAGAGTAGTATTGCAAATTCCCAGGTACCATCCTAGGTATAACCCACATATGATGCTGAGCCTCTACTATTGAAATAACTGAAAGTGGCCGTAACACAAAAAAAAATAATAAAAAATCATCCTGTTGCTTTAAGGCAGGATCTATAGCACAGTGCATGTGTAATTTGTCCCTTTCAACATGTAAAATACCTGGTTGATCCTGCCTGTTCCTGTATTCCCCTGTGCGTGCTGACCACGGTAGTCATGGCTGCTGAGCCATTATTACAGTGGTCAGTTTATGTGCATCTTTCTGCTCTCCTTCTCCCTTCCTGTCAATGTGAGAGATGATCTCCTCCCCACCCCTCTCGCCACTATTTCACTGCAATATGTAGCAAAAATACTTGTATACCCCTGTGTGTGTGTTTTTTTAAACTGATACCATGATACTGTGGTCAGTTTAAGTGCGAGGAAAGAAGGGCGTGAACAATCTCAGTACATTAGAAGAGCCTGTAAAACTGTGCACAACTGAAGGGAAGGCTACAGTTCAGCTTTAATAGTTCTCCTTGCCATACTAACCTTATCAAAGTACATGAGAAGTCTTCCCCCATAGATCTCAAAATGGCTGATGTATCTCTCTGCTCCTTCCTTCAGCTGTGGGAACAGAACAGAGTGTGTGTGATAGGCATATATGAATACTTGGGGCAAAATGAAACAAAGTCAGATACATGAAGAGATGAGGCATGACACAGGTAATACATAATGGGGTAAAACACCATGCCCAATCCATAGGAAAGGCAGTGAAAGTGTAATTTATCCATTGCAACTCCTTCCCATGTCTGCCAACAGGGCTACTGGCACCTCTGTATTGGTTCCACAATGCGCTCAACGGTATGCAATCAAACTCACATCATTTGTTTGGATATACTTTATACTGTATATACAGTATTGCAGTGATAGGCCTCCTCCCTTATCACCCCCAAATTTGTATTTCAACAAACAATAGTTTACAGCATAAAATGTTATAGAGGCTATTTTCTTGTATCTTCTGTGCATTTTTAGACAGCAGTGGTATGCTACAGAATGGCAATGGATGTGCTGGAGATATCAAATTGTGGTGGAAGGAATACCAAATCCGTGGTGTGATAGTACAGGATACTAAAGGATGTGAAGGGAATACCAGAACAGTGGTGTGATGGTGCAGGAGATACAAAATAGTAGTATATTAAAGGATGTGCTGGGTTACCAAATTGGCAGTTATGCTACAGGATGCCAAAGGATGTGCAAATTGGAAGTGGAGGGAAAACTAAACTGTAGACATGTGCAATTTGTTTAGTTCTTCGAATTCGTTTTTTAACAAATTTTGACAAATTACGAAAATGTGAATATTCGACATTTCGGAAATTCGAAAATTTCAAAAATTTGAACATTTCTAAATTGGAAAATCAGATCAGACTTGAAAATCGGAAATTCGAAAATTGGAAATTAAAAAATTCGGAAATTCAGAATTTGAAAATTTTTAAATTCCATTTTTGAATTTTGAATTTTCGAATTTCCGAATTTCCGAATCCCCCAAATTCAGAATTTTCTACAAAAAAAAGCGAAAAAAAAACGAATAAAACTAAAACGAAAATTAACACATTTTTCGGCAGTGCACATGTCTCCTAAACTGGTGCTGTGATGGTACAGAGGATATCAAATCAGCCGTGTGATGGTACAGGATACTAAAGAATGTGCATGAAATACCTGAACAATAGTGTTGAGCAGAATATGCCATATTCGATTTCGCGATATATCTCGAATATATAGTCGAATATTCGAGATATATTCGCTAAATACGAATATTCGTGATATTTTTTGGAAATGAAATGATTGCGAAATTTCGCTATTGCGAATGCGAAATTTCGAGAAATGCGGAAGGAGCACTCTGATTGGCTCAGAATATTTGTGATATTTTATAATACAAAATAATTGCGAAATTTCGAGAAATGCGGAATGGAGCACTCTGATTGGCTCAGAATATTCGTGATATATTACAATACAAAATAATTGCGAATATTCGGCAAATGCGGAAGGAGCACTCTGATTGGCTCAGAATATTCGTGATAAATTACAATACAAAATAATTGCGAATATTCGGCAAATGCGGAAGGAGCACTCTGATTGGCTCAGAATATTCGTGATATATTACAATACAAAATAATTGCGAATATTCAGCAAATGCGGAAGGAGCACTCTGATTGGCTCAGAATATTCGTGATATATTACAATACAAAATAATTGCGAATATTCGGCAAATGCGGAAGGAGCACTCTGATTGGCTCAGAATATTCGTGATATATTACAATACAAAATAATTGCGAATATTCGGCAAATGCGGAAGGAGCACTCTGATTGGCTCAGAATATTTGTGATATATTACAATACAAAATAATTGCGAATATTCGGCAAATGCGGAAGGAGCACTCTGATTGGCTCAAAATATTTGTGATTTTTTATAATACAAAATAATTGCGAAATTTCGAGAAATGCGGAATGGAGCACTCTGATTGGCTCAGAATATTCTTGATATTTTATCGTAATTTCGCAAAAATGCGAATGAGAAATTGATTGCGGAATTTCGACAGTAACACTCTGAAATCGAATATATGTGTTATTTTAGCTAAAAACAATATTGCGAATTTCTCGAAAATAATCGCGCGATATCGCTATTGTCGAATAATCGCATTGCGATTTTTCGGCAATATAAAATGATCGCTGCAGCTACTCGGCCCAAGGTCTCTAATCATATCAGCAATGCTTTTAGACGTCGATGGGGATCTCTAGGATGTGATCTGTTCTAAAAAAAAAATTGAAAAAATACGAATATTCGAAATAGCGAATATTCACCGCGAAATTCGGAATATATCGCGAATACTCGAATATGCCATATTCGAGCCGAATATTCGCAATACGAATATTCGTGAGCAACACTACTGAACAATGGTGTAATGGAGCAGGGTATATTAAATCAGCAATGTGATGGCACAGGATAGTAAAGGATGTGCCGTGGATATAAAATTGATTCTGTTATAGTATAGGATACCAAAGGATGTGCAGGGAATATCAAATCAGTGATGTGATGAAGTAAGGGATACCAAATCGGCAGTGTGATGGTACAGGATACCAAAGGATGAGCAGGGAATACTAAATTGGTTGTCTGATGGGACAGGATATTAGAGAATGTCCATAGAATACCAAATCAGTGGTGTGATGCAGAGCTGTATCCTGGCTTAGGCCAACAAGGCCCAGGCCTAGGGCAGCACTTTGCAGGGGGGCAGCATGAAAAGAGTCCCCGCCGGCTTGAATGAATGAATGAATGAAAACTTATATAGCGCAGCACATGCGAACCAAATCGCCTCTGTTAGGAAAATTAATCTAGCTCCCCCATAAAGCCACCGTTCTGCTTCTGCTAGCCGCAACTGTGGGGGGGGGCTTCCAATTTTGACTGTTTAATCATCCTGGACCATAAACCCCTTCTCACTGTGCTATATGTTTCTGCTGCACCATCTACTTAAAGTAGAACTATAGGCAACACTTTTTTTTCATTTTGGGTAGAGTAAGGGAGGGTTATAGCCCCTGTCAGTTTATTTTTTACCATCCCTGTCCCATTACGATAATTTCCCTTCACTTCCTGCTCTATGGGCAACCAGGAAGTAAGAGGAAATCTAAGTAAATTAAGGGGAATCCATCCCCCCCAGGCCCTCAGAACTAGTGTCCTCACTGGAAAATTTCAGAGCAGGTCTTAAACACAGGGTGTGGCCATAACAGGAAAGGGTGGGTCATATTTAAATTAGGGGGTGCACAAGTTTAGTAAGGCCTAGGGCAGCACAAAACCTAAATACACCTCTGGTGTGATGGTGTGGGGGATATCAAATCAGTGGTGTGATGGTGTGGGGGATATCAAATTGGCAGTGTGATGGTACCAGATACCAAAGGATGTGAGGGGATTGTAGAGATTGGCCACTGCACACACTTGTAGGGATATTAGACTGTCTGTTGCAATCCATGAAAAAGTATGTGATAAGAATCAGATAGAAGGTGCACTCAACGGGACTTACAACAGGAGGAATTTTCCATGTTAACATTTCGGCAGGGCATGGCCCCACCTTTCCTTGAAGGCGGGGATATCAAATCGGTAGTGTGATGGTACAGGGTATCAAAGGATGTGCAGGGAATACTAGATTGGTGGTGTGATGCTGTAGGAGTTAGCAAATCATCTGCATGATTGCAAAGGGTCTGCACCAGTGGTAATCAACAGACTTCTGGTGGACACCTCTTCACAGTTGGAAATGCCTGGCGATGTGTTAAAGGAAACTTGTCATAATGGAAACAGTCCACAACTGGTGACCCCTCTTCCTTCCTGGATGTCATGCTTGACCCTCTTGCTTCTATACTTTGAGTTGCTGACCCTGAACGAGTATGAAAGTAAGGACTTCTCAATTCATTCTGACTTTACATATTTAATGCTTGTTCCAGATTACAGACAGAAAGGGGAAAGGGCCAACATCACAGTCAGGAAAACTAAAAAGAGCTCAGCATTGACAGCCTCCATGTCTTGTATAGTATCTCCAATGACAGGCCTAATGGACATATATAGACAGTTACCAGGAAGAAGAGTCTAATAATCTAATCTGTATAGTCTGCGGCAGAATCCGCTCTTCAAACTAATCACTGTTTTCCTAGGTGTACCGTTTACTGAAGTCATGGACCTCATCCGGTAAATCAGATATTTGCTCACTGTATGGTTTATCCAAGTTGTACATAAAATGTGTTCCCTTTACTATTATTTGAAGTGTATAATAGAATCTCTGGTGATGTAGCAACGACTTGTAATCATATGCACAGTCCATATTAGTATTTTTAACAACATTTCTGTTTTGTAAGGGCAAATCACAAAAGCCACAAAGATTGCTCTTGAGCAACTCATGGGGCCCTTGGGGTCACCTTCTGAGGATAAAGTCTTCCCGTGGCTTGGTGGAGGATCCACTCTGGTATGTTCAATAGTCCTGGCTAGATTTGGTACTGCATACCTTGTTCAGATCCTGTATGCTGGGTTCAAAGCCACTTAGCATGGTGATGTCAACAATAGCCATTCCAGTGGCACGATCCTTGGCTTTTCTCCTGAAAAAGAGGAAACATATGATCCAAGGAGGGAAACAGTGCTGCGTTGAGGTTTGTGTCTATTTAAAACAATTCCAGCCAAAACCTTTTTTTTTATTGTGAATGGATAGATAGGATCAGCATTGAGCCTGTACAACCTACAAGTTGTCCCTCAGTATTGCAGCTTGGATAACACCGAGTGCACACCTGCTCTAATCAAGAGTGTTTAAATAGACTGCTGAGTATTTATCTTGTGCCCAACTACCAGGTATGTCTGTCTGTTTATGCCCAGCATGGCATTTCTCACTCCGGCTTGTGATGGATTGGAGTTCGATTGTACTCAGATTGTATGTGCTTATCCTGAGACTTTGTCTGTTAACTCTCAGTCTGTGCTATGTCTACCAATCTGAAACCTGGACTGTTAGGGATCGGTTTGTCTGCACCTGATCAGCCTGCTGACTCTGTCGTTCTCTACTTGTGTGCTCTGAGGACCTGTTTGCAAAATAGTTCCCATAACAGGGGAGGATAAGTCCCTGGTTAACTAATCATCACCGGAGTGGGAGATGGATGTAATATTAGATTTTACTACAAGGTTTTAGAGAGTTCCAAATGACCTTTTTGTAATATTTTTCTAAGTATGTGCTTCCAGTTCATTAAATTCATTGCAGAACAAATTGTTATCATATCCAGCCAGCAGATGGAGCTCTGATTTCCCTTTCACATGTTTTGCAGTATTTCCTTACATTCCATTGTAAAAAGTGTAATGTTTAAAACACAAGCTGAAATGTACACATACATGCAAACACATACACGCACAAACAAGTGCAGTGAGCCAGACCAATGAATCCTCTCCCTCCCCAGGTACAGCACTGTCAGAGGTTTTAATCAGCTTCTGCTGTGCTGTCTCCCTAGATAACCTATAATGCCCCAGGATCCCATTGTCATTTATTCCATTTTTTTTTACTTGTAAAACAGAGACTGTATTGTTATTACATAGTGAAACAGCTATAAAACATTGGTAATAAAAATGCATACATTTCTAAATAAATAGAATAAAAATTACCCAAAACTGTTAGCCTAGATTCACACTGACAGCAGGATTGAAATTGTGCGAGTTTAGCTGAACTCTATACGAATCGCATCCCAAAGTCACCAAAAGTAGTACAGAAACTACTTTTGAGAATCTTTGCGGCGCCTAATGCCGCGTACACACGGTCGTTTTTTGCGATGAAAAAAAACGACGTTTTTTGTGAAGTAAAAAACGACGTTTTTGAAACGTCACTTTCAAAGACGATGTTGCATACACACCATCGTTTTTTTCACAAAAAACGAGGTTACGTTCACCACACTTTTCCATTGAAGCTCGCTTCATAACTAGCTTCTGGGCATGCGCGGGTTGAAAAACGTCGTTTTGAAAGACGTTTTTGCTACACACGGTGACTTTTTGTGAAACAAAAAACGACGTTTTGAAAAACGACACAAAAAATTCAAGCATGTTGGAATTTTTTTTTGGTCGTTTTTTTTAAGACAAAAAACGACGTTTTGCCCACACATGATCAATTTAAATGACGTTTTAAAAAACGTCGTTTTTTTTCATCGCAAAAAACGACCGTGTGTACGCGGCATTAGGCCATGTACACACGAGTGAATAAATCTGCTGAACATGGTCCGACGGACCATTTCAGCCGAAAAATCCGCTCGTGTGTAGGGGCAAACGGACCGTTCTGGCTGGATTCCTCCGGCGGAGAATTTCCAAAGCATGCTTTGGAATTTTTCCGCCGGAGAGCTGTCCATCAGATATGTCCGCTGGTTAGTACGGCAAACCAGCGGACATATCTGCCCGCACATGCGTCGTATCCTGTGAATGGATCCGACGCATGTGCGCGGAAGTGTTTACTTCCTGGTGTGGTGACGTGGCGGCGTCAACGTCACCGCCGCGCTGTCCGCCGGCGGGGAATTTGATCCGATGGTGTGTACAGCCATCGGATCAAAACATCCCGGCGTAAATATGCGCTGTAAACGGTCCGGGGACCGTTTACAGCGGATATATCCCATCGTGTGTACAAGGCCTTAAAGTCAGCGTTGCACCAATTCAGACAGTGCCATTGCTGGTGATAGCCGCCAATTTGTCAAATCGCATGCCAAATTGCATCAATGTGAACCTAGGCTTAAAGTTTCCCTTTAGTATTCCATCCCGTAAGTGTTATTGTCCTTACCACAACCCTACTGAATAGACCACTTTCACTTGCTTCTCCTTGGGCTGGGAGACCTCTCTTCTTGCTCTGCTGCGCAGGTCATGCCAGTGAATGTTCTCCAGGAGTTCATCAGCCATCGTATCTTCTTCATAGTCATCTTCATAATTGTAATCCAATTGCTCTAAAAAAGGTTTGAAACAGAGAGGCAGGAGAAAGAGAGATGAAATTTAGGATCACCCTATGTTGTAGGTACTTAGCGTCTGCTGAATACTTCTACTGTGCTAGGCAGGCCTGAATTTTATGACATGGGAATTGATAAATGGGCCTGTTATCAATATATATATGCAAATGAGAGGGAATGTCTGGACAGCCGCACTCCGGAAATATTATTTTTATTAATAAAACAGGATCACAAAATACATGCCACAGCAGACAGGATACCAGCTGGAATGGTACCAGTGGACTGGCGTAGGGCCAACATGGTGCCTATATTTAAAAGGGGATCAAAATCTTTACCAAGTAACTATAGACCTGTTAGTTTAACTTCTATAGTTGGGAAGATACTGGAGAGTTTATTAAAAGACCACATAGATGAGTTCTTGCTGGAAAAAAATATTTTAACCGAAAGACAGCATGGATTCATGAAAGACAGAAGTTGTCAGACAAACCTGATTTCTTTTTATGAAGAGGTAAGTAAAACCCTGGACAGAGGGGGTGGTGGAAGATATACCTGAATTTTGCAAAAGTGTTCGAAACAGTTCCCCACTGCTCCACACATGGCTAATATGTAAGGTAAGTGGTTAATGATTCTTACTCTGAATGGTCTAAGGTTATCAGTGGTGTACACCAAGGTTCAGTGTTGGGACTTTTTTATATCTTGGAATAAAAGTAACATAAAAGTAAAATTTCGGTCTTTGCAGATGACACCAAGCTATGCAGTGGAATAACGTCCTTACAGGATGTCTCCAATTTACAAGCCGACCTCAATGCTCTGTCTAATTGGGTGACTATGTGGCAGATGAGATTTAATGTTGATAAAGGTAAAGTTATGCACTTGGGGCTAAGAATATGCATCATACATACTAGTGGGGAGTACAACTGCGGGGATCCATAGTGGAGAAGGATCTGGGGGTTCTGGTAGATTGTAGGCTTAATAATGGCATGCAATGCCAAGCTGTGGTTTCTAATTGAAACTGTGGTTTCTTGTAATAAGAGAGGCGTGGACTCCAGAGAGAGATATCATTTTGCCCCTGGAATATACAGTTCAGTTTTGGGCCCCAGTTCTCAAAAAAAAGATATCGGGGAACTGGAGAAAGTGCAGAGAAGGGCAACCAAACTGGTAAGAGGCATGGAGGAGCTCAGCTATAAGGAAAGATTAGAGGAACTGAATCTATTCTCTCTTGAGAAGAGGAGATTAGGGGGTTAATGATCAACATGTACAAATATATAAATGGTCCATATAGTGAACTTGGTTGCCCCGTACACACGTGCAGGATTTCCAATGGGAAAAGTTCAGAGGGGAAAGCCGAGAACCTGCTTGGTTCAGTCTTTCCCCTCCACACTGCTCCATCGCAGTTTTTCCCATAGGAAAACTGCCAAAAAACGCCGGGCAAAAGTCCTCCGGTTTTCCTGGCGGGAAAAAAGAAAACTGGTTCTCTTTTTTGTCCAGCGGTTTTTGGGCAGTTTACCCATCGGAAAAACTGCAAGGAGCAATATACACAGCCAGGATTCCCGGCCAAAACTGATCGTGTGTACGAAACAGGTGTTGAATAATTCTCTTTAACCACTTTAGCCCCGGACCATATTTTGTGATTCGGCACTGCGTCGCTTTAACTGACAATTGCGCGGTCGTGCGACGTGGCTCCCAAACAAAATTGGCGTCCTTTTTTTCCCACAAATAGAGCTTTCTTTTGGTGGTATTTGATCATCTCTGTGGTTTTTATTTTTTGCGCTATAAACAAAAATATAGCGACTATTTTGAAAAAAATTCAATATTTTTTACATTTTGCTATAATAAAGGGATTTTTAAATACAGCTTACCTGTAAAATCCTTTTCTTGGAGTACATCACGGGACACAGAGCGGCATATTCATTACTATATGGGTTATATGGAGTACCTTCAGGTGTGGACACTGGCAATCTCAAACAAACAGGAAGTCCCTCCCTATATAACCCCCTCCCCTAGAGGGAGTCCCTCAGTTTTGTAGCAAGCAGTATGCCTCCCAAAATGTTCCCCAAAAAGAGGGGTGGGAGCTCTGTGTCCCGTGATGTACTCCAAGAAAAGGATTTTACAGGTAAGCTGTATTTAAAAATCCCTTTTTCTTTCTCGTACATCACGGGACACAGAGCGGCATATTCATTACTATATGGGATGTCCGAAAGCAATGCTTTAATGAGGGGAGGGAGACATCTTCCAAAGAAGGATTTAATTTAGAGGTATACTCAAATACTAGTAAATCCAACTTAAACGAGAAGTGTAAATCTCAAATCAAATCAAGGGAGCCCCCTCAGATCCTGAGGAGCTTGAATCGCGGCCTGTAGTACTGACTGCCCAAAGGCTGTATCCGCATTCCTTCTTACGTCCAATTGATAACATTTTGTAAACGTGTGGACTGATGACCACGTTGCTGCCCTGCATATTCGAGCCCTAGAGATCTGATGATGTGCTGCCCAGGAGGTGCCCATGGCCCTGGTAGAATGGGCCTTTACCGACAAAGGAGGAGGCAACCTCTTCAAACCGCAGGCCCGAACAATTAATTGTTTAATCCATCTTGCGATGGTGGATCAAGCAGCTGCCTGACCCATCTTGGGCCCTTCCGGTAAAACGAACACCACATCTGTTTTCCGAACCTTCTCTGTAGCTTTAAGATAGGCCTTTATGGCCCTGACAATATCCAACGTATGCAGCAACCCCTCCTTTCTAGAGGTGGGTTTTGGAAGAAGGATGGAAGTACCACATCCTGGTTCAGGTGGAAACTGGATATAACCTTTGGTAGAAAGGAAGAATGAGGACGGAACCCCGCCCTATCCTTATGTAAAATGAGATATGGTTCCTTACAAGATAAGGCTGCCAATTCCGATACTCTCCTGGCCGAAACTATGGTGATCAGAAATACCGACTTTCTAGTCAGTAAAACCAAAGGTACCTCAGCCAACGGCTGAAGGGGTTGTTTCTGTAGAGATGACAGAACAAGATTTAAGTCCCATGGACAAAGTGGTGATTTGACCGGAGGATTAACACGTAAGACTCCCTGTACGAAGATCTTAACCAGCGAGTGGGCGGCCAGCGGCCTCTGAAACCACACTGATAAGGCTGAAATCTGTCCCTAGATCGTGCTTAATGCCCGGCCTTTATCCACTCCTAGCTGGAGAAAACGTAATACTCTATCAATGGTATACTTGCGGGAAACCCATTTCTTAGCCTCACACCAGCCTACGTAGGCCCTCCAAACCCTGTAACAAAATTACCCTGGAGGCCGGCTTTCTAGCCTTAATGAGGGTAGGGATTACCTGCCTAGACAGACCTCTACCCCTGAGAATCAGGGATTCAGCCGCCAGGCCGTCAATTTTAGACGCCGTAATGCAGGGTGGAGGATCGGGCCTTGTGAGAGTAGGTCTGGCCATAGAGGAAGAGTCCAAGGGCCTTCCGCTGCCAATTTCAGGACTAGTGAGTACCATGCCCTCCGGTACCAAGCTGGGGCTACCAGGATAACCGGCCTGTGCTATGATCCTGCGCCACAGGCGGGGTAGTAACTACAGCGGGGGAAATGCATATAGAAGCTATGATTGATGCCAAGGGCAAACCAACACATCGGTTCCGCAGGCCATAGGGTCCCTCGTTCGAGACATGAACCTGCCTAGCTTCTTGTTGAATCCTTATGCCATGACCTCCACGTCTGGCACTCCCCACTTCTGGCAGATTGTCTGAAAAAAACTTGTGGATGCAGAGACCACTCCCCCGGCGACAGGGTTTGGCGACTTAGGAAGTACGCCTGCAGGTTGTCCACCTCGGGAATGAATGTCGCCGATATGCAGGGTACATAAACCTCTGCCCACCGAAAAAACCAAGTTCCTCTCACTCTGAGTGGCTTGACTCTTGGTTCCCCCTTGGTGGTTCACATATATGCCACCGCTGTGGCATTGTCTGAATGACTTCTCACCGAGGACCCCTGTAATCTGGATGTCTATGCCAGGAGGGCTAGCCGAGCCGCTCTGATCTCCCAGACCTTGATGGGCAGCTGCCTCTCCGCCTCTGCCCAAGTTACTTGGCGAGTGAACCCGTTCAAGACCGCTCCCCAGCCTTCCAGACCACTGGGCAGAACCAAGCTGCTAGAACTGCTGTCTGTAGGACACGAGTGTGGAAGCGTGTGGTATCGCCTCGAACATGGCCATTAGTTTGCCTAGTAATCGCATACATAGGCGAATAGTTGGTTCTCTTTTGCTTAGAACCAACTGAATTAATCTTTTGATAGCCTCGACCTTTACCAGGGGCAGGAACACCCATCTTCTGTTCTGTGTCTAATCTCATGCCGAGATATTCCAACTGCTTTGTAGGTTGAAATGCTGATCTTTCCCCAGTTTAGGACTCAGCCGAACCTCTCGAGGTACTGAACCATGAGGGCTACTACGCATTCCACCAAGGAAGCGAGTGATCTATGATTAAGAGGTCGTCCAGGTATGCTAGGACCGAGATCCCTTGGATCCTTTAGACTGACTAGAATTGGAGCAAGGACCTTCGTGAATACCCGAGGGCCGTAGCCAGCCCGAAGGGGGGCGCCACGAATTGGACGTGACGCTGTATCCCTGCGAAGCGTAAAAACAAAAATATTTGATGTGGCTGAAAGACTTGGTACATGAAGGTAACCATCCTTTATGTCTATAGAAGCCAGATCCTTCTGGAGTGTGGCGGCTGCTGGCCAAACGGATTCTGTCCGGAAAGAGCGAACCCTTAGGTAAGCATTTAAACCTTTTAGGTCCAAAATTGGTCTGACATCGCCGATGGGCCTTGGTATGACAAACAGATTGGAATAGAAACCTAGCCCCTGTTCTTGGGCTGGTACCTCTACCATTATGCCCTGGTAAGCAGATGAACCAACGCCGCCCGCATTGAGGCCTTCCTTGTGGCCACAGATGATCGGACCCCCTCTGTCGGGGATCGATCCCCAGAGGCCTGTCCTTGCGATCCATTTTAAAAGTTTGATCGCGCAGGAGGTCCGTACTGCCTGGAATTTGAGGGCCCCGGAACAGGGGGGGAACTGCCTTTTAAACGCAGGACCCCGGAACTTCTTTTGACTGGTAAAAGGGTACTTTTGCCACTTGAAACAGTCTGAATGTATTTATCCAGATCTTTCCATGGAAGGGCAAACCTGCCAGCAGTCTTTTACATGGGCTCAGCCGCCCAGTTCTTCAACCATAAGAGCCTTCTCATATGCACTAAAAATAGTGATAACGAGACGCCTGCTGGATGGAGTCTTTTTATAACCTCTACCGCAAAGCACAGAGCTCTGGGAATATCCAATAACTCCTCTGCCTATTGGGCAGGGATGTCTTAAGCATCTGTTTTGTCTGGTTCTTTAACGCCTGACAAAACTCCAATTGCAGCCCCTGCTGGCTGTAGCCAAGGATGCTGGAAAAAGTGTCTCTAAACGTTTATTGACCGGGACCTTAAACATTTGTATGTTTCCCCTTAGGCCAGTTAATGATTTATTCACCCATGAGATGGCTGCGTCCACAGTTGGGAGCGCCCCCTTTCTTAGAAAAATTTTTTTTTTTTTTTTTTCATAGGGTAAATAACAGAAACCTTCCAGGTGGTCTCCCATCCAGGCACTAACCAGGCCCGACCCTGCTTAGCCTCCGAGATCAGACGAGATCGGGCGCTTTCCGGGAGATGCGGCCTCAAGGACCTCACGGGTAGTTGAAAAGCAGTGCCCGAACCGGGACCTGAACCCTGGACCCTCAGGCAGGCCATCCGGGCCCCCTTTTTAAAGAGCACTTGGTCAGGGGAAAGAGTGCCTGCAAGCACAAATATTTCCTGGCAGACGTGCATAAAGACTACCCTCTCGTCAGCTTTAGGCGGCAGAAAAAATTCTGTCCGGTCGTCCCAATCCTGGAAAAACCAATTCCTCTAACAGAGGATGGGCCAGAAACGCTGCGTTGCTTAAAGGCGTTTTTTTTTTTTTTTAAAGAACCCAAAGAGGATACCGCAGGAACCTGAGGCTCTGGAAATGGCAAATTGAATGCCAAGCGGGCCATGTCTGTCAAAGACTGGACCCACAGACTCTCCGCCTGGGAGGCTGAAAACGATTCTACAGTGGTAGATCCTCTAGGTTCTGTCCCTTTTGGCGATGGGGATCTAGTCCGCTTCTTGCCAGAAAAAGAGCCAGCGATCATAGCTGTTAACCTCTTTTCTCTAGCCCCCCTAGGGTGACGGCTAGCATCTCCTCTGTGATAACACAGGGTTGGGCCGACCTGGGCCAGCCTCAGCACCAGACCCCCTTAATGGCTTATCCAGGGTGACCCCCTATAGGAATAACCTGTGGGGAAAGTATTGGCATATTATCAGAACCAGAGGAGGAACCCCCTTTGTCTTTGCCTTTTCTATTTATCTTTTTTTTTTTTTGATCCTGAACCCTTGGAAGCCATAATACAAAAGCGAAGGACTCCGCTTACAACAACAGACTGTTATAGCCAGGAGTACAAAAAAATAAGGTTTAGGGGACAATAGGATCACTAATGCCCCAAAACCGGTGGGGCTCAGTATGTTTTCTTTTATATATTATTCACCACATACAGCCCCACCCCCAACATGTTTGCCAGCATTCAACCTGTTGCCAAGGGGATTTTGGCTTAACAAAAAGTATTGGAGCTGACTCCAGTATGTAGTACCCCTTCTCGCCACCGGGAGTCACTGTGCTGCCAGCTCTACGTCCTCTCTCTCTCCAGCTCAGCTCTGAACTGAGCTAAGAACGCGCCTGCTGTGTATAACAGCAATTAAAGGCGCGCCCACTCTACACTGCAGTCACACTCCCGCCCCTCCCCCCCCTCCCGAACGGCGCGAAAATTTTCTATATGCATGCGCGCGCGCGACTGTCGGGGGAGGAGAGCCCAGGAGGAGACGCACTCTGGAGCCCAGGAATGCAGGTTGGAGGACGCATCAGGCGGCAGATTTGAATCCCGGCAAGGTAAGGCTAAAACAGGCCCCTAAGGAGTCCCTTTAGCCTAGAGACAGATCTGTTTTTTTTTTTTTTTTTTTAAAAGATCTTCAACCAGCGAGCAGCAGGTAGCTAGCAAACATACATAGATAGGTAGGGGGATCAAGTTATGGGGGGAAACATTTCAGGGCATCCTGTCTATCAGACATAGTGACCATGGTGCCAATGCAGAGCATACTCAGGCTACCCCCCTTTAGATCCCCCTGGAGAGCCTGCTGTCGAACCAAGTCCCGCAGGCTCCCCACTTACCTGCTCCATGCAGCAGGACGTTTTGCAAAACGGTCCAATCTTCTCCCATCTCCGTGGGTAGCGTAGTAGACCTTCAGGCCCTGGGGTCCTATGAAGGTACCCACTGTCCTGGACCTATATAGCACCCTGGCAAACAGGAACTTATGGTTTTTACAAACTCCAAGTCCTGGGCCCAGGGTCCAGCCCTCCAAAGAGGAGCATTATAGGCAAAACCCCACGGTTTGGGGCCCGGGTAATGTCCACTTTGGCACTGAGGCTCCTTGGACAGATCCGGTTAGCCCGCCCTTAATCCCAAGGATGTGGAGCAAAGCTATTCCGTGTCCAACACCTAAGACACTGGCGAAAAAACTGAGGGACTCCCTCTAGGGGAGGGGGTTATATAGGGAGGGACTTCCTGTTTGTTTGAGATTGCCAGTGTCCACACCTGAAGGTACTCCATATAACCCATATAGTAATGAATATGCCGCTCTGTGTCCCGTGATGTACGAGAAAGAAAAATATCCCCAAAAAGATATAAAAAAACTTTTTTTTCCTCAGTTTAGGCCGATACGTATTCTTCTACATATTTTTCGTAAAAAAACAATCGCAATTAGCGTTTATTATTTACAATTAGCGTTTACAAAAAAGGGGGTAGTTTTATGGCATTTTTATTAATATTTTTTTTTTACTAGTAATGGCGGCGATCAGCGTTTTTTTTCGGTACTGCGATATTATGGCGGACACATCGGACACTTTTGACACATTTTTGGGACCATTGGCATTTTTATAGCGATCAATGCTATAAAAATGCATTGGATTACTATAAAAATGACATTGGCAGTGAAGGGGTTAACACTAGGGGGCGGAGAAGGGGATAAGTGTGTTCCTATTTGTGTTCTAACTGTATGGGGGGGGGTTGACTCACTAGGAGAAATCACTGATCTTCTGTTCATACATTGTATGAACGGAGGATCAGCGTTTCCCCCGCTGACAGGAACGAGAGGAATGTGCTTACACACATACCTCCCGTTCCCCGCTCTGTAACGAACGCGCGTGCCCGGCGGCGATCGCGCCTGCCGTGCGTGCGCGCGGGACTCGGAGGCGAGCGGTGGGCGCGCGCGCGGGCTGCCGGCGGCGCGCACACGCCCCCTAGTGGCCGCGAATGTCCCGACGTAGAGCTACGGGCCCTTGCCAGGAGAGCCGACCTGCCGCCGTAGAACGACGGCGGCTGGTCGGCTAGTGGTTAAGGTCATCAGAGAGGACAAGGGGGCACTCTTTACGTCTAGAGGAAAAGAGATTTCATCTCCAAATACAGAAAGGTTTCTCCACAGTAAGAGCTGTGAATAGGTGGAATAGACTCCCTCCAGAGGTGGTTCTGTCCAACTCAGTAGATTGCTTTAAGAAAGGCCTGGATTATTTTCTAAATGTACATAATATAACTGGGTACTAACATTTATAGGTAAAGTTGATCCGGGGAATATCCGATTGCCTGTCAGGGGATCAAGATTTTATTTCCTTGCTGTAGCAAATTGGATCATGCTTTGCTGTTTTTTTTTTGCCTTCCTCTGGATCAACTGTGGGTATAGGATTGTGTATATGATATTGTATGATTTTTTTCGGGCGGGTTGTACAGTGACTGATCACTGTGATAGCTAATTACTGGCTATCACAGCAATCAGGTGATCCAGAACCAGTCCTCTTGATTCCCCATTGTTAATATGAGACCCAGTGTTGTCCATGACAGCTAGATCTCTGTTCTGGGAGTGCGCTCACCACAAACACAGTAGAGTATATATGCGGCCCCATAAATTAAGACCTACTTCCTTGAGGTTGCATATGTGCGTACCCTCGACAGGAAGGGGTTAAAGCAAATCTAATATTTTTCCATACTTCCTGGAAGCTGTATATCAAATATAAGAAAGACTGTGAAAAAACAACAACAATATTAATAGATCATATGGGGATCCAGAGGTATAATGAATAAATGTACTACTTACCTACAGGATCATCTCCAAAAATCTCAACCTCCAGCCCAAGCTGCGAGCAGTCAGAGTCCTCCACTTGCATGATGTTATACCTCTTGAGGACCTGGAAGAGTATAGTAGAGGTAAGTGTCTGCAAAAAACAAAAAAAATATAAACCAGAATTCTGTGACATGCGTAGGTGAAGTGTTGTTTTTAGGAGCTGCGTATCACAGTATAGACCAGTCTTTCTCATCTAGGGTTCCTCCAGAGATTGTTAGGGGTTTCTTGAGCAATGACCAACTTCTACCCCTCAGATTAGTTATCACTGACACCATCCATCTTTTTTTAGGAAGATATTCCAAAATACCCACAAGTGTAAGGAGCATTTCTCTCAGTGGCGGTTGGTGTTTTTTTGGGAGAGGGGGGCACTTGTTTGCCCCCCCTTCCAAAAAAACACCCCACGCTGTCGGTTGGTCCTCCTTATAGGCATCCAATAGGATTGCCTGTCCTTTCAGACAATTGGGTGATGGGTCTCAGGACACGCTTCCTGATTAGCCAGGAGGAGGATCAGTGTGACAATAGCGAATATTCATGTGCCCCAAACTAACGTGCTTAAAAAAAAAAAAAACATTGGAATCTATGCGTGCTGCTTCCTGCTTGTAGATTAGGGGACCAGACGCATGGATAGGGGGGCAGCGCTCCATCTTGAGCCATGCTGTGTGTGTCCATAGACCAGTGGCGTAGCGTAGGGGGTGCGAGGGGACCTAGGCCCTGTGCGCAACATTTGGGGGGCGCAATCCTGCGCCAGTATGTATCACCCTTGCTCCATACATCAAAATGTTATTTTCTGTGACCACGTGCTCCGGCCGCCATGTTAATTCTCAGGTCGGCCCCTGGCGCCCTGTGATTGGGCGAAAGGGGTCATGTGTGTAAGCTGGGGCTGGCCTGTCCTCAATCGCGGGGGGGTGGGGCTGGCCTTCACTGTGGCCGTGGTCTTCTCCTCCTCCTCCTCTCCAGCCCGGGTCACCATGTCCCCGTCACTGCAGGCGGTCTGTGGCCGCCATCTTCTCCTCCTCCTCTCTGGCCCGGGTCACCAATCATGTCCCCATCGGGACAGGCAGTCTGTGGCTGCCGTGAAGCCCCTATAGTCAGGAATAATAATACAGTGGAACCTTGGATTACGAGCATAATCCGTTCCAGGAGAATGCTCATAATCCAAAGTACTTGCATATCAAAAGCAAGTTTCCCCATTGAAGTCAATGGAAACAAAAATAATTTGGCCAGAGGTGGGGGGGGTTCCGCAGAGCCTTGGAAACATCCGAAAACCCCCAAGAACAGTTCAGCTGACCTCGGCAAACCTCAGAAAGGCTCAGTTTATGAGCCTTTCCGAGGTTAGCCGAACTGTCCTCGGGCCCTTTGGCTCCGGCGCCTCCCCACCTCAGGCCAAATGCAGTATTGCAGACCCCATTTGCTTGAATTCTGCTTGTGATGCGAGACACTCGCAAACCGAGTCAGAATTATTTTTAAAATGTTGCTCGTCTTTCAAAAAGCTCATTAACTGAGTTACTTGTAAACTAAGGTTCCACTGTATATATATATTTATATATTATTGCCATACTCACCGTTAGGATACCTGTTCCTTTTCCAGATACCTTCACTGTAAATTTTTTCCCCATAGACCTCTGTGAAACAAAACACTTATTTAGAGTTTGGATTTTTTTAAATAAATCTTTCCCTTTTAGCCTCTTTTTCCCTTTTAGTAAATCACTTGCAGACCAGACTTTCTGGCACTTTTTGTTTACAAGTTTAAATCAGTATTTTTTGCTAGAAAATGACTTATAACCCCCGAAAACATTATACATGTGTTTTTAGCAGAGACCCTAGGGAATAAAATGGGGATCGTTGTAAAAAATGGGGAAAAAAATGCATTTAATGAATTTAAAAAAATATATATTTTTTTCTTTTTATTGAAGGGCCCGGAGGTCCCCAGGGTCCTGTATGGCTACCCCCCCACTTCTCAATATGTGGCGGCAGCACCCCCCCCCCCCGGTCCCCCCCCCCCCCATGCCTGAAGCTGTGTAAGGGGCCCCATAATTCCTGATGGCGGCCCTGCTGCCATTGTGGGTTAAGGTTGGAGGGTGGTAAAAATGCAGCTCAAGTGTGTTGTTGCTGTGTATGTCTTTATTGATCAAAACTTCTCATGACTTCTGATTGCACCATGCAGCCTAGATAGGAAGTCTGGAGGAATTCCCCAGCAGACCACAGACAAGAAATAAAACCTAACAGAGAGTCTAACCCTTCTCGACTTCTAAAAACCAAATCCTGAGGTTGGGGATGGATCTTTATCACATGACTTGGAAACTTGGTTGCACTTGCCCAGCACTGAGCACAGCCAACCGTGCCAGCCACCAACCTTACCAGCTCTTCCTGAATGGCGTCATCATTGCGGAGAATAAAAATCTGTTTTTCAGATCTTTCCAGGGAATTAATCTCCACATTTAACTCCTCTGCTCGGCGATCATCTGAGTTTATGATCCAGTATTCAGAGAGAGCTTCCAGCGCCATGACTGTGTCCTACACACAAGATAACATAAGGCAGGTAAGGGATAGGTTGATGTAAAGCAGGTGTTTTACAAGGGAATGCCAGGGAGCAGGGATTTACAGCATTGTAAATTCCTGTTGGTGTTTTCAGGAACGGTTAGTCCAGTGATGGCGAACCTTGGCACTCCAGATGCTTTGGAACTACATTTCCCATGATGCTCAGGCACTCTGAAGTGTGGTGAAGCATCATGGGAAATGTAGTTCCAAAACATCTGGAGTGCCAAGGTTCGCCATCACTGGGTTAGTCCATGCAGCAGAAAATTCCAACAAAGCATAGGTGACTATGCAAAGAAAAGTTAAATTTTCTTTAGGAAAGGTTAGTGTTAGGATTACTGGAAGGGTTAGCGTTAGGATTACTGGAAGGGTTAGTGTTAGGATTACAGGGAGCGTTAGCTTTAGGATTACAGGGAGCGTTAGCATTTGGATTACAGGGAGCGTTAGCGTTTGGATTACAGGGAGCGTTAGCGTTTGGATTACAGGGAGCGTTAGCGTTTGGATTACAGGGAGCGTTAGCGTTTGGATTACAGGGAGCGTTAGCGTTTGGATTACAGGGAGCGTTAGCGTTTGGATTACAGGGAGCGTTAGCTTTAGGATTACAGGGAGGGTTAGCGTTTGGATTACAGGGAGGGTTAGGCCGCGTACACACGACCGAGGAACTCGATGGGCGAAACACATAGTTTTCCCCGTCGAGTTCCTTGTTCGGCTGTTAAAAAAATTTGTCGAGACAAATTTTCCCATTTTTCCCATTGCCCGGCGAGAAAATAGAGAACATGCTCTCTTTTTGGCTCGACGAGTTCCTCAGGGAACTGAGAAGAGGAGGATCTGTGCAAAACCAGTGCACAGAGGGGGAGGTAAGTGAAACTTGTTTGTTATTAACTAAAAAAAACACTAGACTTTAGTATCACTTTAAGGGTTACAGAAATGGTGGATGGTAGGGTGAAGGGGAGGGGTAATGTTAGGGCTATGGGGAAGGTTAGTGTTAAAGGGAGAGTACATGTTACAGGGAGGGTTAGTGTTAGGGTTACAGGGAGGGTGAGTGTCAGGATTATGGTTACAGGGAAGCCTAATGTTAGGGTTACAGGGAGGGTGAGTGTTAGGGTTACAGGGAGGGTGAGTGTTAGGGTTACAGGGAGGGTGAGTGTTAGGGTTACAGGGAGGGTGAGTGTTAGGGTTACAGGGAGGGTGAGTGTTAGGGTTACAGGGAGGGTTAGGGTTACATGGAGGGTTAGGGTTACATGGAGGGTTAGGGTTACAGAGAGGGTGAGTGTCAGGGTTACAGAGAGGGTTAAGGTTACAGGGAAGCCTAATGTTAGGATTACAGGGAGGGTTAGTGTTAAGGTTACAGGGAGGGTTAGTGTTAAGGTTACAGGGAGGGTTAGTGTTAAGGTTACAGGGAGGGTTAGTGTTAAGGTTACAGGGAGGGTTAGTGTTAAGGTTACAGGGAGGGTTAGTGTTAAGGTTACAGGGAGGGTTAGTGTTGGGGTTACAGGGAGGTTTATGGTTACAGGGAAGCTTAGTGTTAGGGTTACAGAGAGGGTGAGTGTTTTTCTGGCGTAGATACCCGCAGATTCTGTGGCTATCTATGCCCGGAAGTGGGTGCAAATACCCGTATTATACAGGTATCTGCACCCCCTCCCCCCTGAAAGGTGCCAAATCCGATACCAGGGGGTGGGGGGGGGGGGACACGATAAGCAGAAGTTCAACTTTTGTGTGAACCCCCGCTTTAATTCTGCCCTTTGCTCTTACCTGGGTAGATTTAAATCCTCCGCCATAGTTCTGCTGCTCGGAGAGCCAGGTGTACATATGTTTTGCATTGGTAAGGTCCTTCTGGAGCAGAGCCGCCAGTAAAGCATAGGAAGTTGTTTCAACACCAAGAGCTGTACCTTTAGGGCCGAAATGCAGCTCACCCGTCTCTACAAAGAAGATAGTAAAGAAAATGTTATAGAAATAATTATACTTCATTGAAATACTTCTGAACTGTGTTTGTAGTTAAAGGATCTGTCCATCTGCTAAATGATATTCTGGCAAAATCGGGAAATCTCCTCTCTCTGTTTCTGGGTGCGTGGTTAGGAGTTCTTACTACTAACTACACTTCTGCTTGAAATTTGTTTTATATATATATGTGAAGAACATCAGATACAGCCAACAAGTTTTGGGGGAAATATCTCCCCTTCTTCAGGGTTATCAAGTCCTAATGGCACAGAAAATGCTATTCCTGGAGAAGGGGGAATGCTTTTTAGCTAAAATGTGTTAGCCTTATCTAATGTTATCAGGTCCTAATGGCAGAGTAAAGGCTAGCCCTGAAGAAGGAGTCTTTTTCTGCCGAAACATGTTGGCTATATTGGATGTTATGTCCTATTGGCAGAGTAAATGCTATTCCTAAAGAAGGGGGGAATCCCTTTCAGCCAAAACATATTGACTATATCTGATGTCATCGGGTCTTAATGGCACAGTAAAGGCTAGCTCTGAAGAAGAGGGGGTGTCTTTTTCTGCCAGGCTGTAGCTGATGTTTATAAGGTCCTATAAGCAGTGTGAAGGCTAGCCCTGAAGAAGCACGAGTCCTTTTCACCAAAATGTGTTGGCTGTGTAAAGGATAGCTCTGAAAAAGGAGAAATGTTTTTCTGCTGAAACGTGTAGGCTGTATCTGATGTTATCAGGTCCTAATGGCAAACATGTTTTAGCAGAAAAAAAGACTACTGCTTATTCAGAGCTATCCTTTACAGAGCCAACACATGGAGTCTTTTTCTGCCGAAACGTGTTGGCTATATTGGATGTTATCATGTCCTATTGGCAGAGTAAATGCTATTCCTAAAGAAGGGGGGGAATCCTTTTCAGCCAAAACATGTTGGCTATATCTGATGTTATCAGGTCCTAATGGCAGAGTAAAGACTATCCCTGAAGAAGGGATATTTTTCTGCCGAAACGTGTTGGCTGTATCTGATGTTTATAAGGTCCTATAAGCAGTGTGAAGGCTAGCCCTGGAGAAGCGCAAAAGGAGTAGTCTTTTTCTGCTGAAACGTGTTTGCCATTAGGACCTGATAACATAAGATACAGCCAACACGTTTCAGCAGAACTACTCCTTTTACAGAGCTATCCTTTACACAGCCAACACATTTTGGTGGAAAAGGACTCACGCTTCTTCACTGCTTATAGGACCTTATAAACATCAGATTTAGCCAACACGTTATGGCAGAAAAAGACTCCTTCTTCAGGGATAGTCTTTACTCTGCCATTAGGACCTGATAACATCAGATACAGGGAACATGTTTCATCACAAAAAGACTCCTCCTTCTTCAGGGCTAGTTTTTACTCTGCCAGTAGGACCCGATAACATCAGATACAGCTGAGTAAAAACTAGCCCTGAAGAAGGAGGAGTCTTTTGTGACGAAACACATTCCCTGTATCTGATGTTATCAGGTCTTAATGGCAGAGTAAATGAAGGGGGGTCCTTTTCTGCTGAAACATGTTGGCTATATCTGTAATTCATCACAAATGAGTACTTTAAACAAATTTCAAGTGAGAGGGAAGTTTGTACTAGGTGCTCCTAACCACATACCCAGAAGGTGTCCATCTGTTGAGTGATTTACTATCGTGATCAGGGGAGTAGCAGCCTGGCCAGAACCGGATGCCTACCTTGAAACCCAATTAAAATCCCCGGCGAGGAAAACACTTTTTATTATTTATTTATTTGAACAAATCTCTGCTCACTCCAGTCTTGCTCTATCATACACCTATTAGACCCAGTGCCGATCCTGACCTCCCTGGGGCCCTAAGCAAAATTACACATTGAGTTAAAGTTGAGAAGCAGGGGGGGGGGGGGCTGCCGAAAGTGACATGTCACATTAAAGTTGAGAAGAGTGGGGAGAGGGGGTGTTCTGCTGTTGGAAATTACATCTTACATTAAAGTGAGAAGTGGGGGGTGCTGACTTCTTACCTCTTCTCCTATGCAGCCAGCGAGTTGAGAAGTGGGGTGAGGGGCCGAAAATAACTTCTCACCAGGCGGGGCTTCTAGTAATTTGGGGGGCCCTAAGCAGCTTGCATAGGGCGGATCGACCCTGATCAGACCTTACGCCCTCTAGTGGAACAGTGCAGTATAGTCAGAATGAATTCATTTATTTTTTTATATAGCCCCTATTATAGGTGTGAGATGATGTCCCTGGCATTGTCACATTCTACCACTATAGGGTACAGTACATCTGAATAGTTCCAATAAGATCTACATGTTTTTTATTTCTAATGAAATTAGCATGAGCACCTACACCTCTCTTGTTATCCACTGGCTGTAAAATCAGGCTGGTAAGGGAGGGGTACTAGGAGCCAAACGGGGATTTTGCTGCAACGCACATGTGCATTGCAGCAGTAAGCATGCTGACAGAAGAAGAAAGCAGGATGATGACTTCATCAGGGTTCTTCTGCTGCCTCATTCTGAAATTCAGAGATTTTGGAATTAACACATTTTAACCACTTCAGGCCTGCGCTACCGTCGGATGACGGCAACAGCGCGGGCCTGAATATCCATCATGCCGTCATTTGACGGCATGTCATTCAGGCGTTCCCAGCGCGCGCTGTAGAGCGCGCTGCGGGGAAGCCCTGTGTTGTCCGTGTCCCTTGGACACGGCCAATCACAGATCGTGGCGAAGGCCAATCAGAGCGACCATTTGCGATGCGATCTGTGGGCAAATGAGAGATGATCTCTCATAGATCATCTCTCATTGCCGTTTTACACAGAGACAGCGTCCTGTCTCTGGAGAGGAGGAGCCCGATCTGTGTTCCTTCCTACATAGGGACACAGATCGGTCACCCCCCCAGTCACCCCCCCCTCCCCCCACAGTTAGAACACACCTAGCATACACATTTAACCCCTTCCTCACCCCCTAGTGTTAATCCCTTCAATGCCAGTCACATTTATACTGTAATTAGTGCATATTTATAGCACTGATCGCAGTATAAATGTGAATGGCGCCAAAAATGTGTCAAAAGTGTCCGATGTGTCCGCCATAACGTCGCAGTACCAAAAAAAATCGCAGATCGCCGCCATTTCTAGTAAAAAAAAATAATAAAAAATAATTCTCTCCCCTATTTTGTAAGCGCTATAACTTTTGCGCAAACCAGTCGCTTATTTTTATTTTTTTTTACCAAAAATATGTAGAAGAATACGTATCGCCCTAAACTGAGAAAACATTTTTTTTTTTTTTTTAATTGGGATATTTATTATAGCAACAAGTAAAAAATATTGTATTTTTCTTCAAAATTGTTGCTCTTTTTTGTTTATAGCGCAAAAAATAAAAATCGCACAGGCGATCAAATACCACCAAAAGAAAGCTCTACTTGTGGGGAAAAAAGGACGTAAATTTTGTTTGGGAGTCACGTCGCACGACCGCGCAATTGTCAGTTAAAACGACGCAGTGCCGGAAGCTGAAATTTTACCTGGGCAGGAGGGGGGTGTAAGTGCCCAGTATGCAAGTGGTTAACAGATTTTTTTTTATTGTTCAACACATATTATTATAATACATTTTGTGCACATCTTCAAGTACAAATACAGAGTACCGGATATATTAAAAATATAAAAATTTGTGTAAAACTTGTATTTCCCATACTTATTTCAAAGCTTACTCCCTTATCTATGTCTCTTTTGTGCGTTAATGTTCATTGTATTATGTGTGTGTCCATTTATCTCCCACCCTCCCGCCCCGCCCTGTCACACTAAAATATTGTATTTTAACTCTCATTTATTTTCTTATTCCTTTACCCTACTCTTTGTTCCTTATGTTTGTCTCCGAAGACCTTCCCTTATCGTCTGTGGAGGCGAGAGTCTGTCATCACTCAACCATGTTTGCCATATTTGATTACATTTCCCACTGTCCCCCCTCCGGCTATATGTTAGTCTTTCTCTATGGAGTAGAGAGTTCACTAATAGGACCCACTGCCTTCCCGTAGGGACTTCTGGTGCCATCCAATATCGCGCTATAAGTTTTCTTGCTAAATACAATATCCTAGTTAACATTATATACATTCCTTTTGAGAGTGTGTCCATCTCTATGGCCCCAAGTAAATATATCCGGGGATCCAAAGGGATGGGTATCTGTGCAAGTCTACTTATATGCTGGGAGTTTTCCTCCCAATACCGGTGCAGTTTTGGGCATCTCCAGATCAGATGTATAAAATCGCCCTGGTGTATTTTACACTTCGGACATAGCGGGGAGTCTCTTCCTCCCCACCTATACATCTGCTCTGGCATTCTATATGCCCGGTGCAATATAAACAGCTGCGATAGTCTGTGAGATGATGATATCGACACTACTGGGATACATTCTACAGCCCTTTTCCGAAGGCTTTCGTCTATATTCCCTACGTCTTCAGCCCATTTACTTCGAACATTTTAAGACTGTATAGTCCTGCGCCCTGGATAGTATTTCCCTATATATTTTGGATATTCATCCTTTCCGATCCTCTACTCTGAGTACTGTCTTAATTAGTGGGGCTTCCCATATTTTTAGAGATTGTGTCTTTTGTTGTGTCTGTGGAATTAACAAATTTGATAAAATTTGTTAAAAAAACTAATTTGGAACTAAACAAATTGCACATATCTACTGACTGGGGGAAGAGAGAGACCGGTGTTCATACTTTGTATGAACACACAATCAGTCCCCTCTCCCCTGAGAGAACTGGGATCTATGCGTTTACCCACACAGATCCTGGTTCTCACTCTGTTACAAGCGATCACGGGTGACCAGATATCATTGCACCCACCGTGCAGTCGCATTGGCTCCGGGTACACGATGTGGGCACAGGCCCCTAGTAGCCAAAAGGCAAAGCAACGTAAGGTAACGTTGTTTCGCCCAGCCATTCTGCAGCAGCTGGTCAGCAAGTAGTTAAAACAAAAAGTTTCTATTTTCCGAATTTTTCCTTTTCCGAAACTAACACTGCACACCATCTCTACTGTGAAACATGGTGGTGACAGCATCATATTGTGGGGATGCTTTTCTTCAACAGCCAAATACAGGGTAATCTTAGAAGAAAACCTGTTAGGCCACGTACACACGATGAGACATGTCCGCTCAAACATGTCCGATAGACAGTTTGCAGCAGACATGTCTCATCGGATTTTGGTCCGATGGCGTGTACACACCATCGGATTAAAATCCCAGCCGGCAGACAGGGCGGTGACATGGCGGTGACGTTGATGCCGCCACTTCACCGAACCAGGAAGTGAAAAACTTCCACACATGCGTCTAATTAATTTGACGCATGTGCGGGCAGATGTGTCTGCTGGTTAGTGTACTAACCAGCGGACATATCCGACGGACATGTCTCCGGCGGACAAATTTTAAAGCATGCTTTGAAATTTGTCCGCTGGACAAACATGTCCGCTAGCCAATACACACGATTGGATTTGTCTGCTGAAACGGTCCATCGGACCAGTTTCAGCGGACAAATTCGATCGTGTGTACGCAGCGTTAGTCTGCAAAAGACTTGAGACTGGGGTCGAAGTTCACCTTCCAGCAGGACAACGACCCTAAACATACAGCCAGAGCTACAATAGAATGGTTTCGATCAAGGCATGTTCATGTGTTAGAATGGCCCAGTCAAAGTCCTGACCTAAATCCAATTGAGAATCTGTGACAAGACTTGACAATTTCTGTTCACAGACGCTCTCCATCCAATCTGACAGAGCTTGAGATATTTTGCAAAGAAGAATGGGGAAAAATGTCCCTCTCTAGATGTGCAAAGCTGGTAGAGACATCCCCAAAGAGACTTGCAGCTGTAATTGTAGTAAAATGAGGCTCTACAAAGTATTGACTCGGGGGGGGCACCATACAAATGTACCCCCCACACTTTTCTATTCTATTCTATTTTTTTTTATCATTTTCCTTCCACTTCACAATTATGTGCCACTTTGTGTTGGTCTATCACATAAAATCCCAATAAAATAGTTTTATGTTTTTGGTTGTAACATGACAAAATGTGGAAAATGTCAAGGGGTATGAATACTTTTTTAAGGTTCTGTGTGTATATATATATTGCACACTGTATATTGTAATATTATAATAAAAAAATAAAAACGTTCATCACTCACTAGACTCTTGGGCTTTGGAAAGCAGTTTGTCGTAGGCTTTTTTCTTCAAAGTGGTGTCCTTGGAGGTGAGAGCGAGGGCGTAGGTGGTGATAGCCAGGGGGTACGGCTCAGACAAGGAGTCCAGCGAGGTGCGCAGGTAATCAATTGCTTTACTGATGCTGCCTTCCTGTAGCATTGGAAAGATAAGAACACAGGAACAAGTTAACCACTTGCTTTCTGGGCACTAAAACCCCCCCGCTCCTGCCCAGACCAATTTTCAGCTTTCAGCGCTGACGCACTTTGAATGACAATTTTGTGGTCATACTACACTGTACCCAAATGAAATTGTTATAATTTTTTTCACACAAATAGAGATATCTTTTGGTGGTATTTAATCACCTCTGGGGTTTTTATTTTTTGCTAAACAAACAAAAAACACATGGGAAATTATGAAAAAAAATCATGTTTCATAGTTTGTTATAACATTTTGCAAACTGGTAATTTTTCTTCTTCATTGATATGCGTTGATGAGGCGACACTGGTGGGCACTGATAGGCTTCACTTGTGGGCACTGATGGGCTGCACCGATGGGCACAGATAAGGTGGCACTGATAGGCACAGATAAGGCGGTACTGATGGGCACAGATAAGGCGGCACTGATAGGTACCACTGAGATGGCACTGATAAGTGGCACTAATAGGTGGCATTGGTAGGTGACACTGACGGGCACTGGTAGGTGACACTGATGGGCACTGGTAGTTGCCACAGATGGGCAGCACTGATAGGTGACACTGACAGGTGGCACTGTGGGCACTGATGGTTGGCACTGTGGGCTGGTGGGCACTGGTTGGCGACCATGTTGTGCACTGGTAGGTGGCACTGGCATGTGGTAGATAAGCAAGCAGCTGATCCCCTTGTCCCTCTGACAGCCGCCAGCGATCAGCGATCAGCCGATTACAGGGTCTGTTTACATCACATGACACAATCACATAATTACATCACATGATCAGCTGTCATTGGCTGACAGTTGATCATGTGGTAAGGGGTCGCTATTAGCACAGGCTGCTCGAGAACAGGAGGATGTCCATAGATGCCCTCCCAGCAAATTTGGTCCGCGCTGTAGCCGTCTTTCGGCTATAGCGCAGATCTGAAGTAGTTAAAGGGAAACATTGACTTAAAGTGGAGTTCCAGCCACATAATTTTTTTTTCCTGGCATCCCATCATAATGTATTAATAACGAAAATAAAGTTTATATTTATTTGCTATTGGATCTGAATTTTATATTTTTTTTATACTTACAATCAGGGGCGGACTGACAACTCATGGGGCCCCCGGGCAATAGAAGATTATGGGGCCCCTGGGCTTACAGATGGCCATCAAGCCAGGTGGCAGTACAGAGGCGGGGCAGCTAAAATCTCGGGATTTTCACATCAAAAGCATGTAGGTTTTGGACATATCAGGGACAGATGTAAAAAAAACATCGATTTTTACATACTGTCCCTGGTTTTAATGAGCCTGGCAACCCTGATGGGGCCCCCTAGTGGCATGGGGCCCTCGGGCAGTGCCCACGTTTGTCAATGGTCAGTCCGCCCCTACTTACAATTAAGAAAATCTTCTTTTGGTCATTGCTATGATGATTGTGGGCATGTGAAGCCCAATCGCAACCTCTTCCTGGATTTGTGATAGAGAGGTGCGTGCTGGGTAACCAACATGCGCCTCTCGATCTCGCGCATGCATGATGCTCCGGCGGCCATAGTGCCGATTGTTTATCAAGTTGCCATAACAACGGGCGGCGACGGAGGAAGGTCCCACCCCGTTGTTATGGCAACATAGATGTGATCTGTAAAAATGTGTATTCTTGAAGGGCCTATGATACACAGCTCGGCGCCTGACAGACTCCCACTTTCTAAAAAACACAAGACCAGAGATATGGTTTCCTCTGAAAATGAATGCAGAGGAAACAGAAAAAAACAGCTGTTTTAAAATAGATTCAAAATGTAAAAAAAGTATTCTTAACATACAGTTAGAGCAAATGTCCACTCAGTGCAAAATACCAAACAGCGCTGGTGTTAGATATAAGGTGACTAACAACACCATATAATATAATATAAATCAACAGATAGACAGTCTCAGGTGTTTTGAGGTCAGTATTGACGTAGATGTAATGTCCAATAATGGTGATAGAGGAGATAGATTGTGCACCATCCACTGCACTCGCAATCCACAACGTGTTATACAAACGATCCCAGCAGGGGTTCAAACTCAGCAGAGATCAATCAGATCAAGCCTTTCACAATAATCCAAGATATATGTATGAGGGCTGCTGACATATCCGTCTGATAGGGGAATCACTTTTAGAGGATCAGCCTCAGATGTAACAGAAAAACAAAGAATGCCAACATAGCTTAATTCAGTTTAATACTCATCCCTTCCATCAGGCATCACCTTCCATCAGGCATCCCCCGGATATGTAACCCTTACTAGTTTCGTCGTTCATGTGACTTCTCCTCCGTAGAAGTCGCATGAACGACGAAACTAGTAAGGGTTACAGCTTTACGCTATAACCGGACATTACATCTGTACTTCACTAAGGGATCCGGGAAGGAGTCTCCCACCTGTATACCAGCTGGTGACCGTGGTCAAGCACGCTGCTTCTTTGCAAAGGATCAGGTGAAGTCATTTTTACTCTGCTTAATTTTCATTACTTTGTGTACGTATAATATATGGGGGATGCCTGATGGAAGGGGATGCCTGATGGAAGGGATGAGTATTAAACTGAATTATGCTATGTTGGCATTCTTTGTTTTTTTATTACATCTGAGGCTGATCCTCTAAAAATGATTCCCCTATCAGACGGATATGTCAGCAGCCCTCATAGATATATCTTGGATTATTGTGAAAGGCTTGATCTGATTGATCTCTGGTGAGTTTGAACCCCTGCTGGGATCGTTTGTATAACACGTGGTGGATTGCGAGTGCGGTGGATGGTGCACAATCTATCTCCTCTATCACCATTATTGGACATTACATCTACGTCAATACTGACCTCAAAACACCTGAGACTGTCTATCTGTTGATTTATATTATATGGTGTTGTTAGTCACCTTATATCTAACACCAGCGCTGTTTGGTATTTTGCACTGAGGTGGACATTTGCTCTAACTGTATGTTAAGAATACTTTTTTTACATAGATGTGATCTGCCTTAAATGGCTTCATTTCTAGTTGGGAAATAAGGCGATTTTTGCTCACAGTACTGCCCACTGACTCCTGGGAAATGCGAGTCGTCATTTGACGAGGGAGGAAGTGATGCGGAGCTCCGCGGACCCGGAAGGGGCAGATTAGGAGCCACTACATATTAACAGGGTGTTTCTGTTGAGTTAAAAAAAAAACTTATACATAGGGGCCCACATTGTGGCCAGTAGGAGTACAAAATCCCTGGATTCAGTGGAACTAAACAATCAGTTAAACTTGGTGGTCTGTGGGAGTAAATCTGTTACAAAGCTCCTGTTATCAATAGGAGGAGAAGTAGTGCCCAATTATTGGTATTGGTTGGAGGAATAGTGTCCCATCATTGGTATTGGTTGGAGGAATAGTGCCCCATCATTGGTATTGGTTGGAGGAATAGTGCCCCGTCATTCATTATGGTTAGAGGAATGTCCCATCATTGGTGTCAGTGGGAGGAATAGTGTCCTATCATTTGTGTCAGTAAAAGGAATAGTGTCCCATCATTGTCATTGGTTGGAGGAATAGTGCCCCGTCATTCATAATGGTTAGAGGAATGTCCCATCATTGGTGTCAGTGGGAGGAATAGTGTCCTATCATTTGTGTCAGTAAAAGGAATAGTGTCCCATCATTGTCATTGGTTGGAGGAATAGTGCCCCATAATCGGTATTGGTTGGAGAAATAGTGCCCCATCATTCGTGTCAGTGGGAGGAATAGTGTCCCATCATTGTCATTGGTTGTGCCCCATAATCGGTATTGGTTGGAGAAATATTGTCTCATCATTGGTGTCAGTGGGAGGAATAGTGTCCCATCATTTGTGTCAGTGGGAGGAATAGTGTCCCATCATTGGTATTGGTTGGAGGAATAGTGCCCCACTGCCAGGTTCATGTACCGTTTTGGTGTCATCTTCGGCAAGAGCTTCCTCAGAATGATGGAGAGCAATTAGCACGTAAGCGGTCAGCGAAACTTCAGCGTTCTTCCCGGAAACACCTCCCTGCAGAGAAAAAAAGATGGCTTTGGACACGCAAGGATCAGTTCACATACAGCTAAACTCTAGGCAGATATAAACATTAGACATGTGCACTTCATTTCTTTCCGAATTCATTATTCAACAAATTTGTTAATTCGGTAATATTTGAATTATGAAAACCAAATCTTTCTCCAAAAATTCGAAAGACCAAAAATTCAAAATCGAAAATCTGAAAATATGAAAGTCCAAAAATTCAAAAGAACGAGAATCCGTAAACCCGAAAATTGGAAAATCCGAAAAAATAACGAAAGCCCCGTAGACACAAGCGGAAATTCCACCAAGAAAAGTCTGATGTGAGCTTTTGGTCCAAAATTCCGACTGTGTGTATGCTCCATTGGAGTTTTGCTGTTGGGATTTCCGCCAACAAAACATTGAGAGCTGGTTCTCAAATTTTCCGGACCAGGAAAAAAGCCTCACATTACGGTGTGGAGTTACAGACAGAAGAACAGGAAGTGAGGATTGCTCAGAAGAAATAAGGACATTTAAAAGCAAAATGGAAGGATGAGGTAAGTGAAGGAGGACTGCACTAAGGTAAATTAAGCTATTTAGGGGAGGGGGGGAATCCTTTACAACCTCTTTAATGCAGCCCTGTAATACTTCATTACATTTATATTTTTAAATGCAAGCAGTGTAAGTCCTGAATTTGATTTAGTATCAGATGTTCATGGCCCTTGTGCCCCTCCCACCAGCCATGACCTGGCTGCATTGCATAGAGAAGCCCAGGGATAATGTCACTGGGTCTAAGGTGAGCTATGCAATGAAAATAGAAACTTTTTGTTTTAACCACTTGCTTACCAGCGGCCGCGATTTTACTGCAGCAGAATGGCGTGGCTGGGCGAAACAAAGTTACCTTACATTGCTTCGTCTTTTGGCCACTAGGGGTGCGTGACCGCAGTGTGCACCCGGAGCCGATGTGAATGCCCAGCGGGCACAATGACCACCAGTCACCTGTGATCGCTTGTAACAGAGCGAGAACTGGGATCTGTGTGTGTAAACACAGATCCCGGTTCTCTCAGGGGAGAGGAGACTGATCGTGTGTTCATACAAAGTATGAACACACGATCAGTCAAAGTATGAACACCGATCTCTCTCTTCCCCCAGTCAGTAGATATGTGCAATTTGTTTAGTTCCGAATTAGTTTAATACATTTTAACAAACACGTTAATTTAAAATTTTTACATTTTTTAATTTCTGGATTTCCACATTTTCGAATTCCACATTTTCGAATTTCCAAAATTTCGAAATTCGGAAATGTGAAAATTCGAAATTTCAGAAATTTGAAAATTAGTATTTTGGAAATTCAAAAGTTTCGAAAATCGGAAATTCAAACATTTAGAAAACCGGAAATTCGAAAACCGGAAATTAAAAATTCGGAAATCAGAAATTCGAAAATGCGGAAATTCAAATTTCCGAATTCCGAATTTTCGAATTTCCGAATTTCCAAATCTCCGAATTCCAAATTTTTGAAAAAAGCTAAAAAACAAATGAAACGAAAACTAATGAATTTTTCGGCAGTGCACATGTCTACCAGTCAGTCCCCTCCCCCTACAGTTAGAACACGCCCAGGGAACACACTTGATCGCCCCCTAGTGTTAATCCCTTACTTACCAGTGACATTTACACAGTAATCAGTGCATTTTTATAGCACTAATCACTGTATAATTGTCAATGGCTCCAAAAATGTGTCCGATGTGTCCGCCGCAATGTCGCAGTCCCGCCATTACTAGTAAAAAAAATATTAATAAAAATACCATAAAACTATCCCCTATTTTGTAGGCATTATAACTTTTGCACAAACCAATAAATATACGCTTTTTACCAAAAATATGTAGAAGAATACGTATCGGCATAAACTGAGGAATTATTTTTATTTTTTTAAAGAAATGTGGGATAATTATTATAGCAAAAAGTAAAAGATATTGGCCGGATTTACAAAGGAGTTACGCTGGCTTCAGCCGTCCGACGTAACTTGCCTAGGCCGGCATATCGTGGGCGCATAGTTACGCTGGACGCATTCGGCGTTCCCATTATAAATATGCAAATGAGCAAGATACACCGATTCACGAACGTAGGCGCGCCCGGCCGCTTCATATACGCGCTTTGCGTAAGGCTTACGTCCGGCGTAAGATTACCCCTGCTATATGAGGTGCAGCTAATGCTAAGGTATGGGCCAGGGAATGACGCCGTCAAATTTTACGTACTACGTTGTTTACGTAGTACGTGAATAGGGCTGGGCGTAGGTTAGGTTCACACGTCGTAGGCATTGCGTGCCGACGTCACTTAGGCATTCTATCCGACGTGATTCTGAGCATGCGCACTGGGATACGTCCACAGACGGCGCATGCGCCGTTCGTTCGGCCCATCATTTGCATGGGGTCACGGGTCATTATAGTAAAACACGCCCACTGCCTTGCTACTTTAAATTAGGCGGGCTTACACCGGCCCATTTAAGCTACGCCGCCAAAACTTAGGGAGCAAGTGCTTTGTGAATACAGCACTTGCCTCTCTAAGTTGCGGCGGCGTAGCGTCAAGAAGATACGCTACGCCCGCACAAAGATGCGCCCGGGTACGTGAATCCGGGCCATTTTTTATTTTTTTTTCAAAATTGTCGCTCTTCTTTTGTTAATAGCGCAAAAAATAAAAACCGCAGAGGTGATCAAATACCACCAAAAGAAAGCTCTGTTTGTGGGAAAAAAAGAACATCAATTTTGTTTGGGTACAGCATCGCACAACCGCGCAATTGTCAGTTAAAGCGACGCAGTGCCAAATCGCAAAAATGGCCCGATTATTGGGCAGCCAAATCTTCCGGGGCTATAGTGGTTAACATGTCATTAGCCTGTTGATGCTGGGATTGGGGGGTGGGCAGGGCCGGACTTACCATTGGGCTTGATTGGGCTCAAGCCCATGGGCCCCGCCCAATAGGGGGCCCCAGGGCCCCCGGACAGCAACCCCTACTTTTTTATTTATTTTTTATAAAAAAAAAATGTTTTTTTTTAATATATATATAATTATTATTATTATTAAAGGGCCCAGAGGTCTCCAGGGCCCCCGGATGGCAACCCCCCCTTTTTTTATATATTTTTTTATATATATATATATATATATATACACAGAGCTTTTTTTCTCAGAAAATAGGTGCAGGAACTCAACCACGACCCGTTCAGATTTCACAAACAGTAGAAGGGTCTTAAAGGGGCATTAAATACCAGAATTGCATTACATACAGTGTGCAGAGTTCAGGGGGTTACAAAGCAGTCACTTGTAAACACAGAAACCAGACTTCTGTGTTCACAAGTGATTGTGGTGAGCGGGCACCAAAGGGTCTGAGCCAAAGGTGGTGGAACTGAGTTCCACCAAGTTCCCCCAGAAAAAAAGCCCTGTATATACATATATATATATATATATATATATATATATATATATATATATATATATATGTGGGCTCAGAGGTCCACCGGGCCCCATGTGGCAACCCCCCCCCCCTTTTTGATGAATGAATGTTTATTTTTTTATTTTTTTTTATTATTTTTTTAGGGGTCTGGAGATCCCCAGGGCCCGGACAGCACCCCCCACGTTTTTTATAATTTTTTTTAATATATATAATTATTATTAAAGGGCCCAGAGGTCTCCAGGGCCCCTGGATGGCAACCCCCCTTTTTTTTTATATTTATATTTTCTTTATATTTTTTATTAAAGGGCCCAGAGGTTTCTTTTTTCTTTTTATTAAAGGGCCCGAGATCCCCAGGGCCCCGGATGGCTACCCCCCTTTTTATATATATATATATATATATATATATATATATTTATTTATATTTTTTTTTTTCTTTATTTCTTTTTTTTTTGTAAAGGCCCCCCTGCTTCTCAATTTGCGGCAGCCCCCCCGCTTCTCAATTTCAGGCGGCAGCACCCCCCCCCCCCCAGTTCTCTGCTCCAAGGGGCCCATGCCTTAAGCTGTGTAAGGGGCCCCTTACACATTTCCTGATGGCGGCCCTGCGCATATCTCCCACCACGCACGTATTCTGCGGCACTTTCCGCTTCTTCCCGCAGTCAACAACTTCAATTCCGCAATGCGCCGCGTCACCACTACGTCACCGCGCCGTCCGGCGGCGGGGAATTTGATCCGATGGTGTGTACACGCCATCGGATCAAACTCCCGATCGGACATATCCGATGGAAATGGTCCGCGGACCGTTTTCATCGGATATGTCCGATCGTGTGTACGCGGCCTAAGTCCTGCCCTGGGGGTGGGGGCAAATTTCAGTTGTAAATATAATTCAGTTTTGAGGGTCCTGTATCTTCTTACCATCATGTCTTGGTGGATGACTGTTGTGGTTTCCCGGAAAGCCCCAGTATTGGTCTGCTTGCTGATGAGATAAGTGACAGATTTCCGAATCTCTTCCACATCAACGTCAACATATTTACGACATAAGGACATCACTTTCACCACAAAAGATGTGAGCCTGAGAAAACACAAAGGGTGAAATTGAAAAGTGGTTGTACCTTACGTAATGCCGCATACACACGATCGGAATTTCCGACAAGAAAAGTTTGATGTGAGCTTTTGGTCGGAAATTCTGACCGTGTGTAGGCCCCATCGGACTTTTTCTGTCGGCAAAAATTTGAGAGCTGGCTCTCAAATCTTCAGACAGGAAAAGTTCTTGTCGGAAATTCCGATCATCTGTATGCAATTCTGACGCGCAAAAAAACACGCATGCTCAGAATCAATTTGACTCATGCTCGGAATCATTAAACTTCATTTTTTCGTCACCAAGTTTTTCTTGTCGGAATTTCCATTCGTGTAAACGCGGCATTATAAATATGAATGAAGCATATCCCTGTATAGTGTGCACTTGTCTCAATTAAAAGCACAAAGTATCATTTCTGTCTGCTGCTTTGTTCCACTGCTACCAGCACGAATCACTTCTGACACATTTTCCTGACACCAAGAGAACAATAGTGACAGGGGAAGGAGCTCCAGCACACAGCCTCAACTCTTTCCCCTGAATGAATGAATGAATGAAAAACTTATATAGAGCAGCACATGCGAAGTAAATCGCCTCTGGGCGCTTGTTGTTCCTGTCTCCTTTGAGATCAAAAGAGACGAGTCTTAATCTTTCTCCTGAAGACCAAGTAGTTCTCCTCCAGCCGAATACTCGCTGGTAAGGCGTTCCATAGTTTGGGACCTTGGACAGCGAATCTCCTATCACCTTTGGACTTGTATCTGGCTTTCGGTATCTGAAGCCGATTTTGATTGGTGGATCGAAGGATACGATTGGGCTTGTGAACTTTTAATTTTTCGCATAGATAATGGGGAGCATTCCCATGGATACATCTATGCGTTAGACAGAGAGCTTTAAAGGTGATTCTGTCTTTAACTGGTAGCCAGTGAAGAGATCTCAGTGAAGGTGAGATTGATTCCCAGGGTTTTTTCCCAGTCACAAGTCTGGTGGCCGTATTTTGAACAACTTGCAGACGAGCGATTTGGTACTTGGGGAGTCCGAGGTAAAGGGCATTTGCATAGTCCAGTCTGGAGTTTACAATTGCTCCCACCACGACCGCTATGTCTTTCTTGGGAATAAATGGCGTGAGTCTGCGTAGTAGGCGCAGCAGATGGTGAGACCCGCTGACTACTGACCCTATTTGTGCGTTCATTGTCATGTCGGAGTCAAAGATGACCCCAAGACTTTTGACTTTGGCGCTAGGGGTGATGATTTTGCCCAGAATGGGCGGGGGGGGGTCCAGGTTATTGTCGCTAGATTCCTACGCTTGGCGTGAAACAGAATAAGTTCTGTTTTCGCTCCATTGAGTTTGAGATAACTCTTTGTCATCCAGTCCTCTACCAAAGAGAGGCATGTCTCTAGGTTGAGGTGGTGATCCTTTTTATTGCAAATGCGGAAGTACAGTTGCGTGTCGTCTGCATAAGAGTGATATAGCAGTTTTTGGCTGCTGATGATTTCAAAAAGAGGACGCACATAAATGTTGAATAACATTGGCGACAGGGGAGATCCTTGAGGGACCCCGCACGATAATGTGCGTTGTTCAGAAGAGAAGGGTCCTAGCTTCACTGTTTGCGATCTGTTTTCCAAAAAAGAGGAGAACCAGGATAGATCGCTTTTTGCGACTTTGGCTATTTTAGCCAGTCGAGACAATAACAGCTTGTGATCAACTGTATCAAAGGCTGCGCTTAGGTCCAGCAGAACCAGAAGAGAAGATTCTCCTTCGTCTGCGGCCTCGAGAACGTCGTCCCATATCTTGAGCAATGCTGTTTCCATCCCGTGTCCGGGACGGAATCCTGATTGAAATGGGTCAAGTAAGTTATGGGTATCTAGATGCTGTTGCAGCTGCTGTACCACTGCTTTCTCCATTACCTTGGAGAGAACAGTTAGGCCTGTTATGGGGCGCCAGTTGAGTGGATCCTTAGGATCCAAAGTGGCTTTCTTCAAGATAGGTTGAATGTCGGCGCATTCCTTCAGCAGTTTGGAGGGGATAATATCATTTGGCGCAGTGCTGTTGCGCAGAGTGCCGATGATATTTTTAGTGGTCTGAATGGAGATGGGTTCCAGCGTGAACTCACCAGACTGTGGTGAATTGCTGCCGGTGCTGTGTAAACGACTACGGGGGGGGCTGGGAGAGAAATTGTTTTGCTGAATGCTTTGCCGGATTGCCTCAATTTTGTTAATGAAGCAATCCGATAACTCATCGCAAAATTCTTGTGTATCCAAGTTGGGGGCCTCAAGACATCTTGGATTCATGGTCTGAGTGACCAGTTTGAAGAGTTCGCGGGGGCGATTTAGGGCACCCTTGATAGCCTCAGAAAAATAGTTTTTCTTGGCTTCGAAGATTTGCTTGTAGTATTTTCTGGTAATTGCCTTGTAGACCGAGAGGTTCTCGTCTGAAGAGCTTCTTTTCCAGGCTGCTTCTGCCCTTCTGCGCTCTTGCTTCAGTAACGCCAGCTGGTTGTTGAACCAGCCGGAGTTATTTTTCCTGATCTGGGTCTTTCGTTTCGGCGCTATCAAGTCAGCTGACTGCAATAGTGCTGTGTTTATGGCCTCCAGTGTTTCTTCCGCTGTTTGGTGCAGCTGAATTGTGTTTATTTTTCCCCCTAACGTGGCTTTGAAGAGTTCCGAGTGGAGCTTCTTCTGACATCTGGTCCAGTGTGTTGTCACTGGATTTGATGTTTTAGTTAAGGGGGGGAATTCGGAAATAATGAATTTAATTGCATGGTGATCTGTCCATGGCAATGGTTCATTTTCCAAGATTTTTATTTCCAGATCTTGTCTGAAAATAAGATCGAGCGTATGACCTGAAGCATGTGTGGGCCCACATACTAGTTGCTGAAGCCCTAATCCTTCCAGATGGTTGATGCAGGAGTCGGCAATGGGGTCTTGCGGGGAGTTGGCCCAGAGATTGAAGTCCCCGAGCAGCAACAGGTGTTTGCTGTTCAGGGTGTAAGTGGAGATAAAGTCCGTCAAAGATGGGAGCAGCTGCGATTTGGGGCCAGGTGGCCTATAGCAGAGTAGAATCCGGACGGACTCCTGGCCGTTTACTTGCAGTTGAAGAGTAAGGGTTTCCATGAATGGAAGAGGGTTTTGGAGGCTTGGTTTTGTGATCGCAAGATGCATCTTATGGATCACCGCCAGTCCTCCTCCTCTTTGCCCTATTCTGTTTTCCGTAATAATCCGGTAGTTTTCTGGCACCAATTCTCCTAGAATGGTGTTACAGTCGGCTGTGAGCCAGCTCTCTGTAATAAAGAGGCAGTCTAAGTCATGTTGTAATAAGAAATCATGGATTTCTAATCGGTGTTTTACTGCCGATCTCGTGTTGATCAAAGCACATGATATGTGCTTGTGCCGGGGTAAATGGCGAATTCTGGCAGTCGATCGTCGATCGATCCTCAAAAGCCGCAGATTTCTTAGGGCTTTTTTGGTGGCGGCCGGCAGAATTGCGGCAAATCGACCGAGATCCCTGTGTGAAGGGGGAGGGGGGGTCCCTTCCTTCCAATCATCTGTCAGAGTTCTCCTCACTGGGCTCTGCAACGTGTAACTTTAGATCTCCATCCCATTTTTTTCTGAACTCTCAGACCAGTGGCGGCCCATAATGCAGGGCGCAGGAGTGCGTCCCCCCTATCCATGCCTCCGGCCCCCTAATCTACATGCATGGGGTTTTAGTTATTTTTTTGAAGCACGTGATTAGAGCCAGAGGCTTCCAAAAAGGGTGGGTTTGGGGATCTGAGCACTGCGCCCCGAGCCCACCTAGTTGTGTGACAATAACAAATTAATATTCGCTATTGTGTTCCTGATTCTCCTCTCGGCCAATCAGGATTCGGGTCCTGAGACCCAACACCCGATTGGCCGAGAGGAGAAGCGATCCTTTTTGCCATCTAGAAGGGAGGAGATACAAAGCGGAAGCCGCCGTAATTCCGAGGAGAAGGAGACGCAGGAGAAGCCATCGCCCCGGAGGTGCCGCTGCCCGCCCGATGGGGTAAGTGCAGGGCTGGTGACTGACCGACCGAGAAAAATCCCCCTACATAAGTTGTACCTGTTTATCGCTCATCTTCTCTTCTTTACATATGTTCAAAGTGACGGCTGATGGTATATTTTTTTGGGGGGGCAGCAAACAACCGAGAAAAATCCCCCTACATAATTTGTACCTGTTTATCGCTCATCTTCTCTTCTTTACATATGTTCAAAGTGACGGCTGATGGTATATTTTTTTGGGGGGGCAGCAAACAATGCCCCCACAAACAACTCCCCCACAAAAAAAATATACCACCAGCCGCCACTGCTTTTAACGAATGTAAAGAAGAGAAAACTACAGATAAACAGGTCCAACTTATGTATGAGGATTTGATTTATCTCTGTGTATCACCTAAGGCCAGTCACTTCACCTGGTATATATATGGATTTACAATCCCTTAAAGTAAGTCTCTCTTTTTTTTTATTACAGTGTTCTGTATCCCCACAAGGGACAAGATACTTTGTTCTTATCTTCCTATGGGCTTTGGAAGGCTATGTGGTCAGACAGAGTGTCCTCCTTCTACCACGGCTGTCCAACAACACAGCTAACAAGGAGACAGCTACATTGATAGCTGGCACTTATCTGCAAGCACTTTGAGACTAGCACCAGCAAGAGAAATGCAGAGGCACAGTAGGCCGATATGCCCCCCCTTCCCCACACACATTCCTCTTGCTGGTGGTAGGTGCCAGAGATAAGTGCCAGCTATCAATGTAGCTGTTTCCTTGTTAGATGCGTTGTTGGATGGCTGTGGAGGAAGGAGGGTGTCTTGCCATGTAACTAGCTTTACACAGCACATAGGAATATGAGTTCCGGAGGCCACCAATGGGTGTGTCCCAAAAGTCAGCCTAGTTAAGTAATTAGGCTGCACCAGACATGGGATGCTGGAAAGGTATTTAATCCCACCCATAACTGAGGTTCAGTGTTCTTCCTGTGAGTCCCTGACTGATCCTTGTTTCTGGTTCCTGTGCCTGATTCTGACCCTTGTACCTGACCCTGCTTCCAGTGCCTTGCTCCCTGATCCCGTTGTTTCCCAGTCCTGGATTATGGTTACTGGTGTTGGGAGAGTATTAGGCCCCTCCCACATGGGGCGGATCTCTCCGTTGATCTCCGCTGAGCTGACGGATGACAGGTCCTTCTCTGCTCACTGAGCGGGGAGGGGCTTGAATGAATGAATAAAAACTTATATAGCGCAGCACATGCGAACTTAATCGCCTCTGGGCGCTTGTTGTTCCTGTCTCCTTTGGTATCAAAAGAGATGAGTCTTGATCTTTCTCCTGAACGCTGAGTGGTTCTCTTCCAACCGAATACTGGTTGGTAAAGCGTTCCATAGTCTGGGTCCTTGGACCGCAAATCTCCTTCCTCCTTTGGACTTGTACTTGACTTTCGGTATCTGGAGTAGATTTTGATTGGTGGATCGCAAAGACTTGTCGAGCACCACTGTCTCCTATGGAGAGATCGGACAAAAACGGACAGCATATCCATTTTCATCAGATCTCACCCGATCCGAACTGTGCTCTTCCAGGCATTCCCGGCCAGGACAAGTATTGTCAGTGAGTAAAGCAGTGATGTGGCGGCCTTTTTTGGGAAGTGGCTGTGTCAGTTTCATTCCGAGACACTGTATTGTCCTGGAATGAAGGTGCCTGGGACAGACCTGCAAAATGCGGGACTGTCCCAGGCAATCCGGGACATGTGGTCACCCTAAACCATGCGGTATCTCATACACGTGCGCACAGGAGCACACAGAATCTGGTGCAGCTGTGCAAATCTCTTACCAAGTGCTGCTGGGTCTTTCTATCCAGGCGCCGTATGATCCATCAGGTTTCCTGTACTGTAGTATTCTTGAGTATCCTAAAAAAGACGTATGGATCATTAACATTTGACTTTGTCTCAGTTTAGAGGGGTAATTCTTTTTTTCACTAAATAGCTTCCTTTACCTTAGTGCAGTCCTCCTTCACTTACCTCATCCTTCCATTTTGCTTTTAAATGTCCTTATTTCTTCTGAGAAATCCTCACTTCCTGTTCTTCTGTCTGTAACTAAACATAGTAATGTAAGGCTTTCTCCCTGGTGTGGAGTGTCGTGCACGCCCCCTCCCTTGGAGTACAGGAGAGTCGGGACACTCTCTACGTTGCAGATAGAGAAAGGAGCTGTGTGTTAGTAGGCATCCTGACTCTCCTGTAGTCCAAGGGAGGGGGCGAGCATGACACTCCACACCAGGGAGAAAGCCTTGCATTACTGTGTGGAGTTACAGACAGAAGAAAAGAAAGTGAGTATTTCTCAGAAGAAATAAGGACAACCCCTTTAATTTTTCTTTCGATTTTACCATATACATCAGTGGTTCTCAACCTGGGGGTCGGATGACAATCTGCCAGGGGTCACAGGATCCTGAGCTGTTCCTGAAGCCTGCAATACTCTCCCAGCTTTTCTGTGGCCTCCTAGCTGGGCTGTTCCCGGAGCTCGCCGCCGCCCACTCAGCCTCTTTGCAGTCACCCATTTAGTTCTCGGCATGGCTGGGAGTTGGTCAGAGACTAGAGGTCAGCTGACTGGTGAGGAATGTGAAGTGGGAAGGGCTGGAGGAGACCCTATCTCCTGATTTCGACATAGGTGTCACTGCTACGAGACACCAAATTCGGAGACACAGTGAGTAACAAACACTACCTGCTATTATGGTTGCCATTAAAAGTCCCCACTACAGTTCTCAGATCAGCAGATGACCTTGATCAAGAGCACCTAAGTTGGATAAAAGGAATTCCCCCCAGCAGAGCCAGACATCCCATTCCCCCCACCAAGGAGTAAGAGAAGGAATAAAAATAGAGAATACATGGAAGGGAAAGGAAAAGAGGGAGAGGAACAAAGAAAAAGGAAGAGAAAGAACAAGGAAGACAGCTAGAGAGAGAGGGATGGGGGGAAAAACAAGAAATTAGGATAGAGAGAGATAAAAGGGAAATAATCGAGAACAAAGAGAAAGAGTGGTACATCCTAAAATGTACCATAAGGGGTTATAATATTGTACGTGTTGAAGGGACTCAGGGAATGTCCGTGGGTTAGGGGCACAAATTACTTGCCTTGGGTGCTGACAACCCATGCTATGAAAATAATTTTACTGTTAGGGGTCCCCACAACTTGGGAAATTTTATCAAGGGGTCACCGCACTAGATAGGTTGAGAACCACAGATATACATGGACAACAACTACAAACACATTTAGCTTTATACACAATAGCCGCTGTTTGAGGAAAAATGTAGATGCCACTTTCCTGTTATAGTAAACAATGGTGGTGTGCCTGGGAAAGCAGGCTATGTGCCACGCACGGGGTGTCACGCACGTATGCGTTCCTGCTCCATCATAGCTGTTTATAGCTGCTAATCCTGGGTTTGTCTGTAGCATTCGTCTTGTCTGTCCACCTGCAAGGTGATTAATGTGGCCAGTCTCTGGGTAGAGACCAAACCTGATTTAAGCCAGCCAAACCCGCAGTGTCATGTTTGTTACAGAGAGTGATAGATTGTGTAATACCTGAACAAGCTGCCTGTTTGCCTGCCCTGCTCTTCTAAATTGGGTTTCCCTGTGTATTGCCTTGGATCATATATGGACTATTCTCTAGACTCTGCCTGCCTTTTACCTGGACTGTTATTGAACCACTCTGCCTGTCTGCCAACTGCATGTACTTGTTTGCTTTGCTCCTTTCGTGCCTGCCTGTGCCTGGTGGTCAGGCACTATAGCATTGTGTAGAAGTCCTGGGGGCAACCGAGCACTGGTGGGCCTGCTTGCCCTATGGGAATTGGGGTTGCTATAGGTGAAGTAGCCAGCTGTAGTGTCTGACCACCTCCATTAGGGGTAAGGGTGACAGCGAGCAGCAGGACCATTTGCATAGCACATACTGTAACTTTTTAACAATGAGTGCCAATTAATAAATATGGGTAGATGCATTTTGCATACATGTTAGTTTAGGGGGCCCTTGCAAAACGCGTCAGAGCCAAATGTCAAACAATAAATATGACCTCCTCCAAATATATATTTTTTTATCCTGCTGTGATCTGACTTTCCGTTAGAGGGTGGCTACATTCGTTCTCTATGGTCTCACTGTATGTAGGAACATAGCCACCCCTCTTGCCTGCTCCCAGGATGGATTATGGGATTTGTAGTGCGCATAGAGAAATGTACTGATGTGCACTGCTTGTTCTAAACAAAGAGACGTGAGGGGAAAAGGAGAGGATCACAAACTCAAGAAGAATGCTACCCCCAAAAAGATGCCCTCTTAGACCTTTATTTTAATGTGTGGCTTTAAAGTGTTAGTAAACCCAGGATCCTGCATTCACTATATATGGTGCCCAACAGTACACAGAAAATGGAAATGCAATTATTTTAGTAAATATAAATATCTTTTCTCATAAGCAGTATATAGCAGTCTTGTGACTTCTATCAGTGTCTGGTTAAAGCTTGTAGGACGAGTTTTTATTCTCCTCAGGCTATCCTATGAGGCTGCAGAACCCCTGACTTTCTGTCTGGACAGTGCTAATTGGCTTTTTGCTGATCACATGCACCCTCTCTAGCAATACACACCAAACTGAGCATGTGCAGAGTGTCCCCAAGGCCCTGTTTTATAAGCAGATGGTTAGGGGACAGTAAAGGGGAGGATCAGAGAAGACAGGTTTAAACAGCCTTTTTACCCGCTTACCGACCGCCGCACACACTTACGTTGACGGAATGGCACGGCTGGTCAAATGGGAGTATATATACGTCCCCTTTAATTGTTGCCTGATGCTCCGTGACCGCGCCCATGGGACCCGTGGACTCGATGTCCGCCGGTGTCTCGTGATCAGGTCACAGAGCTGCAGAATGGGGAGAGGCAAGTGTAAACACAACATCTCCCCATTCTGCCTAGTGACAGGTCACTGATCAAATGTTCCCTGTCATCGGGAACATCGATCAGTGACGTGTCACACACAGCCCATCCCCCCTACAGTTAGAATCACTTCCTAGGTCACACTTAACCCCTTCAGCTCCCCCTACAGCTTAACCCCTCCACCGCCAGTGTCATTTTTACAGTAATCAGTGCATTTTCATAGCACTGATCGCTGTAAAAATTACAATGGTCCCAAAATGGTGTCAAAAGTATGCGATGTGTCCGCCATAAAGTCGCAGTCATGATAAAAATTGCAGATCGCCGTCATTACTAGTAAAAAAAAAAAACTATTAATAAAAATGCCATAAAACTATTCCCTATTTTGTAGAAGCTATAACGCTTGCGCAAACTAATCAATAAACGCTTATTGCAATTTTTTTAGCAAAGATACAGAAGAATACGTATCGGCCTAAATTGAGGAAAAACTTTGTTTTTATATACATTTTTGTGGGATATTACAGCAAAAAGTAAAAAATATTGATTTTTTGTCTAAATTGTCTCTGTATTTTTGTTTATAGCGCAAAAACTAAAAACCGCAGAGGTGATCAAATATCACCAAAATAAAGCTCTATTTGTGGGAAAAAAACAATGTCAATTTGTTTGGGAGCCACGTCGCACGACCGCGCAATTGTCAGTTAAAGCGACGCAGTGCCGAATCGCAAAAAGTGGCCTGGTCCTTGGCCAGCCAAATGGTCCGGAGCTGAAGTAGTTAAACAATGCAGAGAATAAACCCCTTAGTTTCCACAGTGAGTATAACAACTATTTTTACTGCATATATTGACTGATTTTACTGTTATGGGTATAGCACTTTAAGGGAAATCTATGTGGTAAGGTGGGGGCGGGGACAAGTTAGACTTTTACAGGAAAAGTCAATGGGCCAGATTCACAGAGCGATTACGCCGGCATAACAGGAGATGCGCGGCGTAAGTCTAAATTTGAGCTTGCGTTTCGATGCGCCGCATCCCCAAAACGAGATACGCAAGAAATCTACTTTTTTTGTCTGGCGTAATTTTGATAGACAGGTGCATTCGACCGCGTAAAACTGCGCTAGACACACCATTGATTTGCTATTCAAATATGCTAATGAGGGAGTATGAAATTAGACAATTCGTCTACATGTCAGAGAAAGCAACACTGTTAGTGAGGAGCTGAGCAGTCACACGTGTTGCACAACAATCTGTATGCCAACATGCCAGTGGCATCCATGCTCATAGCTATACTACTGACTTTAGATGAGCAAAGAAGGAGGAGGGCACGGAGGAGGGCACGGGAGAGGATTTTTTTTTTTTTACAAATTTTTTTTTTTTGCTTTAAGAAACATTTTTACAAAAAATATGCATACATATATACATCAATACATAACATACATACAAATTACAAACACGGTCTCACTATCTTTCAATAGCTCTTTAAAACCTTGATGGATATAATAATCTAATCTGATACAAGCCCCTCACTCCTCACTTGATATATCACACACGCACAGACATCTTTGGCATGAGTGATTCCGAGGTGTCTCGCATCTTCAGATTCACCCCTAATGCCATCCTGGAATTAACCACAACCCTGCAGGAGCCCAACACATGACACCACCCATGACACCCATGACAGCTACATATACAATCATAGCCCCATCCCCACAGATTTCGAACAGAACATGTATGGGGACAGCTGGCTGGTTGGTGAGTGACATGGGTGGCAGGCATGCGTGTCCCCCCCCCCCCATGATGCTGAAATCACAAGGGGCACATGCACTACTAACATCCTCCTGTCTTATCCCTTCAGGGTGACTCTGCATATGCACTGGGACCCCATCTCATGACTCCTATACGGAACCCCCCTAACCAAGGCTACCCCGTCTTCTGAGGGAAGAGCAGCCAGGAGACAGCTCACATTAGGCATCTTTGCACGTTAAACACACACATTAATCATGGCACAATGAGAATGCATGCATGCACACCACTGTGGTCCCTAGCACACACACCACATCCTCGTCACATTGGATTGGCACAAGCCCACCATGCAGGACTTGTGAGCAGCAACGTCACGGCTCCAATTATGTCACTGTACATTCATACACCATTCACACGGACCTGGGGATCACTTCTCCACCACAAATGAGGGTGACACCCCTTTTCCGGCAGGAATGTCACCCCCACATTCCCAAATCATACACAAACAGAACAAAAAATAAAAAATGCCCAGCAAAAATCTAATTTAAACAAAATAACAACAAAGAAAACACATAAAAGACAAAAATCACTCTGCAAAACAGTCCCCAAATATCGCAAAGACACGTCACAAACAAACAAACAAACGCTAATAAACAACAGAACAAAAGCACCTTGCTGTATAGGGAGGGATACAAAGGGATGTACTTTTGCAAAGGAAGGGCGTTTGTGTCTGTCTATTTATGCTGTCTGCGGAGTTCACTAAGTTGCCCGGGTCCACTTCCAATTTCACTGATTGCGCCGTTCCCGAGTTGTGAGCATGCGCACAGAGGTGCTGACCATGGTCTGGTTCATGTGCGCATGCGCGAGCCGGCCGGCCCTTCATTTGCATGGGGTCACGGCTCATTTCAATGTAACACGCCCACGTCCTTCCCAATTTGAATTACTCCGCCTTACGCCTCTGAAATTACGTTGCACAGGCGCTATTTTCTGCGCAAATCAATCGAGAATATGGTGATTGCGCAGCTACATTGCGGCAGTCTAACGTAAAGGAGGTGCGCTACGCCAGTCAAAAAATGCGCCGATGTACGTGAATCTGGCCCAATATTTGCATCATCCGAATAAACCCCTGAACATCCCTTCTAACCATTTTTGCTTCATCACAATGAACCGATTGCTCACATTCCTCACGCCTGGGGACCGTCTTACCGTTTCTCATGTTCTCCAGCCCCTGGTCCTTGCGGTCTGGTGGGAGATTTAACCACTTATCGGTTTGGTCGAGGTAGCGCATGGCGTAGACCCCCGGAGCGGTGGAGATCATAGTCTGTTCAGCACAGCCATAGGGGACTCGGATCAACTTGCTCACTCCATCCGAGCTCAGGCTGTTATTAATGGTGTTTATTGGGTTGTCCACTGCGGGAGGATAAAACAGATATACCATGAGGATAAATTATACATTTTTCAGTGCAAACTGAGATCCATTGGAGGAGTTGCTAAATGCATTAGCGAGAAAGAAAAATAATAATCTAAATTTTAAGATATATATATATATGGAAAAATTATAAGCATAATGTTACGCTATGTTATCAGTGTGTGATTATGTTTAACCACTGGCCCTGTGGCGACAAGGCATTTCCCCGTTCTGCCTAGTGACATGACAGGGATGTACTGTTCCCAGTGATCGGGAGCAGTGATCTCTGTCATGATTCAGTAAGCCCATCCCCCCTACAATTAGAACACACCGAGGGAGCCCTTGATCGCCATCTAGTGTTAACCCCTTCCCAGCCAGTGTCATTTATACATTGATCAGTGCATTTTTATAGTATGTAATAATGTCGCTGGTCCCCAAAAAGTGTAATTTGGGGTCAGATTTGTCCGCCGCAATGTCACAGTCCAGCAAGAAAAAAAATCGCAAATCGCTGCCATTACCATTAAAAACAATAAAATCGATCCCGTACTTTGTAGAAGTGATAACTTTTGCAATAACTTTTTTTACCAAAAACATGTAGAAGAATATATATCGGCCTAAACTGATGAATAAAAAAAAATGTATATATTTTTTTTGGATATGTATTATAGCAGAAAGTAAAACCTTTTTTTTTTCCCAAAATGTAAGCTTTTTTCTTGTTTATAGCGCAAAAAAATAAATAAAAACCTGCAGAGGTGATCAAATACCACCAAAAGAAAGCTCTATTTGTGGGAAAAAAAGGACGTCAATTGTGTTTGGGGAAAACGTTGCACGACCGCGCAATTGTCGGTTAAAGCGACGGAGTGCTGTATTGCAAAAAATGCTCTGGTCATTAAGGCGGTAAAACCTTCTGGGGCTGAAGTAGTTAACTACTTCAGCCCGGAGGATTTGGCTGCCCAATGACTGAGCCAATTTTTGCGATTCGGCAATTGCTCGATCGTGCGACGTGGCTCCCAAACACAATTGACGTCCTTTTTTTCCCTTTTGGTGGTATTTGATTACCTCTGCGGTTTTTATTTTTTGCGATATAAACAAAAAAGAGCAACATTTTTGAAAAAAAAAGCTATATTTTTAACTTTTTGCCAAAATAAATATATATATAAAAAAAAGACATTGTTTTCCTCAGTTAAGGCTGATACGTATTCCTCTACATATTTTTGGTTAAAAAAAAATATTGCAATAAGCGTATATCGATTGGTTTGTGCAAAAGTCATAGGCCCGGATTCACGTACCACTTACGCCGACGTATCTCGATATACGCTGCGTAAGTGTCAAGATGTGCCGTCGTATCTATGCGCCGTACTCACATAACTAAGATACACCTAAAATCCGGCTTTAGTCCACCGAAGTAACTTGCCTACGCCGGCGTATCTTGGGCGCATAGTTACGCTGGACGCCCCATTGCAAATATGCAAATGAGGGAGATACGTCGATTCACGAACATAGATGCGCCAGGCGGAAAAGATACGCAGTTTGCTTAAGGCTTACGTCGGGCGTAAAGTTATTCCCCATATAGGAGGGGCAACCCATTCAAAGGTATGGACCAGGGAACAGCCGTCGTATTTTACGTCGTTTACGTAGTACTACATGAATAGGGCTGTGCGTAGGTTACGTTCTCGTCGTAGGCAGTGCTTTGACGTATCTTAGGCAGTTTTTTTGATGTGACTGTGAGCATGCGCACTGGGATGCGTCCAAGAGATGACGCATGCGCAGTTCATTTTTTAAAGCTCAGCCCATCATTTGCATGGGGTCACGCTTCATTTTAATATATCACGCCCACTTCCACCTACTTTGACTTACGTCGGCTTACGCCGACAACTATACGCTACTCCAGCGTAACGTTGAGCGCATTTTCTTTGTGAATACCATGCTTGCCTCTCAACGTTGCGCCGGCGTAGCATAAAGAAGATACCCTACCCCTGCACAAAGATGCGCCGCGGTACATGAATGGGGGCCTCAGTGTCTACAAAATAGGGGATAGTTTTATGGCATTTTTATTATAATTCTTTTTACACTAGTAATGGCGGCGATCTGCGATTTTTATTGTGACTGCGACATTATGGCGGACACTTCGGACACTTTTGACGCTATTTTGGGACCATTGTCATTTATACAGCGATTCGTGCTATAAAAATGCACTGATTACTGTGTAAATGTCACTGTCAGGGAAGGGGTTAACCACTAGGGGGTGAGGAAGGGGTTAAGTGTGTCCTAGGGAGTGATTCTAACTGTGTGGGGGCTGGGATACCAGTGACACAACATTGATCACTGCTTCCAACGACCTGTCACAAGGCAGAACAGGGAAATGCCTTGTTTACACAGGCAGCCCCTTGACTTGCAGCTCCGTGACACGATCGCGTTAATGTCTGTGGTTGCAGAAATGTGGCAGTAAAAATAGCCGAGACTGGAGGCAGGGGGTGATTGGAGGCTGCAGTGGCACCGCAGAGGGGGATGGAGGCAGGGGGCAATGGAGGCAGGGGGTGTTAGTGGCAGGGGGTGATTGGAGGCTGCAGTGGCACCGCAGAGGGGGATGGAGGCAGGGGGCAATGGAGGCAGGGGGTGTTAGTGGCAGGGGGTGATTGGAGGCAGGGGGTGTTGGTGGCACCGCAGAGGGTGGGGGATGGAGACAGGGGTTGTTGGTGGCACTGCAGAGCGGGATGGAGGCAGGGGACAATGGGGGCAGGGGGCCTGGGGGAGATCGAAGGCAGGAGTAGATTGTGCCACCGCAGAGGGGGGGTGGAGGCAAGGGGTATTGGTGGCAGAGGGGGATAGAGGCAGGGGGTGATGTGACAACATATTTTGCCCTTATAATATCGGAAATAACAAAAAATATGTTTTTTTCCTTAATATCTACCTTCAATCACATTGCTATTTGCCTAATGTAGTTGTTTGTAGCTCAAATACTGAAGTTTGCACCTAAAAATGTAATTTAGTAAATTTTGTGAAATGCCAATAAAAATGTGGCTGCGCCAGTAAATTTTGGGTATCGTGCCAGTAAATTTCAATCTGGTAGGTTGGCAACACTGGCTCTAGCTCTGTAGGTGGTATGTTAGATCTCTGCAGAGAGACCACTGCTTTCGTACAAAGAACAAGGGTCGTTCTCTACAGCATGCTGGAAGGGGGACAGGCTTTCCTATTCAGACTGTGGCTGCCTTCCACCAAAAACAAACCATACGACCTTTGCAAAGCTTTTGTATTGCTTCATACTGAATTTATTTAGCTGATATGAAATAAAAGATCAATTAGCCTTTATTCAGGTCAATTCCCATGGACACTTTCTTTGATGCCTTGTTGGTCTAAATGCGGCCATGAGAGTACTTACTGGTAATTCTCACACTAGAACGGAAATCAGCATCTGGGATCACATTCGAAGGTAACTCTTCATCAAATCGAAAATCTCTTCTGGATGCATCTGCATGAAAGAAAAAGAAGAAGAGTACAAGTTACAATATGAGGGATAAACAGAACTTTAAGGGTACCTGTATTTCCTTTAACGATGTTAACAGACAGTAGAGCATTAAAGGGGTTGTAAAGATTTGTTTTTTATTTTCTAAATAGGTTTCTTTAAGCTAGTGCATTATTGGTTCACTTACTTTTTCCTTCAATTTCATTTTCTAAATGTTTGTTTTTTCTTTGTCTGAATTTTTCACTTGTTTCACCTGTTTCTCCTCAGTAAGCTGTTCTGGCTGACTAACCCCCAGCCAGAACAGCTCGGATGATGGGGGCAAGCTTACTGAGGAGGAACAGGAAGTGAGAAATTCAAAGAAAAAAAACATTTAGAAGGGAAATTTAAGAAAAAGGTAAGTGAACCTACAACCCCTTTAACTCAAACTTGCGATCTAGCTTTAGTCATGTGGTGAAGCATTTAAAACCAATGACGGTCTGCTATGAAAAGAGATATTATGGATCAATTGGTTTCATTTGGATTTTGAAATTAGGTTGCCCCAGTTTCAAGATTGAGATGGTCAATACATTAGACAACCGGACTGTAAAGATAAAAATACAAATAAAAACAGTTTACATGGATATGGAGGGTATTAAAAGGTTTTGTGGGATGTGATGTCCTCAATTCTATTTAACCACTTAAGCCCCAGACCATTATGTAGGTTAAGGACCTGGCCCCTTTTCGCGATTCGGCACTGCATCGATTTAAGTGACAATTGCGCGGTCGTGCGACGTGGCTCCTACACAAAATTGGCATCCTTTTTTTCCCACAAATAGAGCTTTCTTTTGGTGGTATTTGATCACCTCTGTGGTTTTTATTTTTTTGCGCTATAAACAAAAATAGAGCGAATATTTTGAAAAAAAAAATCTATATTTTTGGCTTTTTGCTGTAATAAATATCCCCCAAAAATATATATAAAAAAAAAACAGTTTAGGCCGATACGTATTCTTCTTCTTATTTTTGGTAAAAAAAAAATGGCAAAAAGCGATTATCGATTGGTTTGCGCAAAATGTATAGCGTTTACAAAATAGGGAATAGTTTTATTGCATGAGTCACAGAGGAGGGCTAGGGCTAGAATTATTACTCTCCCTCTACCAATCGCGGCGATACCTCACGTGTGGTTTGAACACCGCTTTCATATGGAGGCGCTACTCACGTATGTGTTCGCTTTTGCGCGCAAGCTCAGCGGGACGGGGCGCATTCCTGGTTCCTAACTTTTTTAGCTGGCTCCTAGATTCCAAGCAAATTTGTCAAGTCCTGATGTAGGTCCAGGAGTTACTGGGGCCTACTGATCCAGGGGTAATCCTGTGTCGCCTTGCCTGAAGGAAGGGACCGAGCAATTGGGGACTCAATTGGAGGATGTATCCAGATCAGGGCTCAAATCCTGCGGGAACGTGTGGGAACGGAGTCCCTGCACTTTTTTCACAGCAGGAACGCAGTTCCATTGCAGGACTAGAGCAGCCGACACAGCCGAGCCAATCCTTCACTAAGCGGTGATGCCCAGCTTGAGTCACTGTCAGGGGCAGGTGAACCTTAGTAATCCTTTGTTACTGGCCGCTTCCTGTATGTGGATTCATCGGGTAGTGTGCGGGTATTCTGTCACTTCCTCAATGCCGCAATGTCTCCTGGGAGCTTTTGTCATTGTTCCCAGGAGACATTGCGGAGGTCTGCCGCGAGTTATCACGGGATTTAGAAAGAACTTGACAAAAGCTCCCAGGAGACATTGCGGCATCGAGGAAGTGATGGAATACCCGCACACTACCCGATGAATCCATTAACAGGAAGCGGCCAGTAACATAAAGGATTACTAAGGTGCAGTGGATCGAAAAAAAAAAACATGCGGTTTAGTAATTATGCATATGGGCGTATCATTTTTTTTTTTGGTGGGGGAGTGGATCTTGGGTGGGAGTTCCCACACTTTTTTCCCCAGGATTTGACCCCTGCTACAGATCGAAGTTATCTCACAGTGCTGCCAGAGCAGCTGAAAGATCCTGGCACTGAGAGCTGTGTTCTTTAATTCAGAAACTAACCCAGTGAGGGGTTGACCTAGTTTGTGGCAGAGACTATCAAGCAAATTCTACTACCAAGTCTGTGGCAGAGACTTTTCATTTGATCGAGCTTCACACCGGCTGCTAGGACAGTGAGAGTGGGCCTATCCGATGGTTGCTGGGTCCAGCGTGGAGACGGCAAGTAAGATACCTGAGTCCTCCCCATCCCTCTATTCCTCTGTTGAAAAGTTTGTTTAATAAAACTCTTGAAAGAGACTTTGCGTTGGTGCAGACATTTCTTCTGGATAACTCTTCAAGGAAAACCCCTGAGACGAATGCAGAGGCGTATCTAGTGAAAATAGCGCCTATGGCAAGCACTGAAACTGCGCCCCTGCCGAAACATTTGAAACCCATCTTTCAGATGACCTTAAAGGGGTGTTCCAGCCAAAAAATGTGTTTATTAAAAGTCAGCAGCTACAAAAAGTGTAGCTGCTGGCTTTTAATAAACACTCACTTACCTGCTCCTGCGTTCCAGCGATGCGCCGACCGGGGCTCCGCTCCTCTCCCCCCTCCCCAGCTGGCGTCTCCATCCCGACTGTGGGCACCCAGCCGTGACAGCCTTCGGCTTCACGGCCGGGCACCAACTGCGCATGCGCGAGCCGCACTGCGCATGCGCGCGCGGCGCGGCTCGCCGCTGATTGGACAGGCGATTGTCTAGGACCTGTCAGTGCCCTAGGCCATCGCCTACAGGGAGGGGCTGAAATAAGGCGATTACGCCTAATCGCCTTACCAGCCCCTCGGCGGAAGCAGGAAGTGGGACAGGAAGTCCCACTCCTACTGAAGCCCCCACTCCCCCCCAAAAAAAATTACATGCCAAATGTGGCATGTAAGTGGGTGTGGAGTGGATTAAGAGGAAGTTCCATTTTCGGGTGGAACTCCTCTTTAACAAAAAAACAGCTAACAAAACTAGTGATATTCATCATCCCTTGTGATACCTTGGGTAGTGACATATCCTCTTTATGGAGAAATCTGGGGTTTATTAGACCCCTGATCCCTCCTGTGCCCTCCAAGGCCAAGTTAATGGAGAACCAATACTGGAAGTGATGAAATCTTCATCACTTAAGGCATCAGTTTTACAGAAAAGAGGGAGAAACTGATGTTCCTCCTTTGTGCGCTGCCAATCCTACCAGATGGAATGGGAGAGCCTGGGAGAACAGGGGAGGACTGTGGCTGAACGCAGAAGGGATAGCACTGCCATTGTCCATTAGCAAAGGTGATGAAAAGGAGATCCTGCCTATGCTCGGGAGGAGGGAAGAAAAGACCCTCAAACCCTGATAAGTGCCTTGCTGCCCAGCCACTCAACAGCACCCCCTTCATATGGCACCCATGGCACTTGTCATGGCTGCCATACCCTAGATACACCACTGGACGAACGTAAGGAACAGTAGGGTAATGGCAGGCCCAAATCGAATCCAGCAGCTCCTATGGGGGTAGTGCTACACGTATCACACATATCTACTTAGTATTCTCCTGTCTGTTTACATCATTAATTGTTAGTGCAGATTTTGTACAGCATAACACCAAACAACCGAGTTATTACCTTCTGGATCCAAAACATACGTCTTCTCTTCAACCACTGGAACACCTTCTCTCTGCAAAGAAATGGACTGCAATGAGACCTTTACTGAATGAAATTTAGATTGCTCTCTTCTTTAATAAAATATTTTTTTGGGCCATTTTATTTTATTCTTTTTTGCGTCCTAGTGCTGCTTGTAGGCAGGTGGAAGTGGTGCTAATATGAAGAGCGTTGCTGCTGTCCATCAGGCAGGGCAGGAGCTGGTGAGATGATCCAGCGAACACTCAGTCTAGTTAGTTGCTTCCCTAACGGTAAATAATTGACCACAGTTTACTGCTGGTGGAAAGGGAAGCCCAACGCAGGACCAATGTGCCTTCTGCCATGGGCTCCAGGCACCATCTTTGGAGAGCCTAATACCCCGTACACACAATCGGAAATTCCGACAGCAAAAGTCCGATGTGCGCTTCTGAATGGAAATTTCGACCGTGTGTATGCTCCATCGGACTTTTGCTGTCGGAATTTCCTCCAACGAAAGATTGAGAGCTGGTTCTCAAATTTTCAGAAAATCTGATCGTCTGTAGCAATTCCGACGCACAAAATTCCGGCGAATGCTCGGAAGCATTGAACTTAATTTTCTCGGCTCGTCGTAGTGTTGTACATCACCGTGTTTTTGATGGTCGATAGTTCAGAGAACTTTTGTGTGACCGTGTGTATGCAAGCCAAGCTTGAGCGGAGTCCTCCCCATCCCTCTGTTGGAAAGTTTGTTCAATAAAACCCTTGAAAGAGACTTTATGTTGGTGCAGACATTTCTTCCAGAAAACTCTGAGGAGAACCCCTAGACCAGGGGTCTCCAAACTGCGGCCCCAGGGCCAGATGGGGCCCTTTGCTTGCCTTTATCTGGCCCTTGAGGCACTATCCCTCTCACTGATACGAGACCCTATTTTGCCATCTGACACCGACAATGGAGCACCATTTCTCTCACCGACGACACTAATGGGGCACCATTCCTCCCTATGATACCAGCAATGGGGCACGATTCCTCCCCCTAATACCAGATATTTACTCCCACTGATGCCAGGAAAATTTCCACTCCCGCTGGCCAAAGTCCGGCCCTCCAAGAGTCTGAAGAATAATAAACCGGCCCTTTGTTTAGAATGTTTGGAGACCCCTGCCCTAGACGAATGCGAGGAACAGTAAGGTAACGGCAGGCCCAAATCTAAACCAGCAGCTCCTTCGAGGGTAGTGCTACACAAATGACTAGATACTGAAGCCTAATTGGCTTCAAAAAGGTTGGGCTCACCCACCCACTTGGGACATTAGTGAATCAATATTCACTATTGTCTTCTGGCTTCTCCTTCTAGCCAATCAGGACAGGAGGCAGATCTTAAGACCAAATTAGTCAGGAGGAGAAGGCGAGGAAGCTGCGATCTGGATGGGGTAAGTACTGACCTGGCAGGGGGGGGGGGGGGTTTGATTGCCGCCCCCCCAAAAATGGAGCATCAGCCGCCACTGTTACAGACCATTTATTCTACTACTAGTGCTGGGGGTAGGGATGAACTTTGAGTTCGAGTCAAACTCATGTTCGACTCGAACATTGCCTGTTCGCCGAACAGCGAACAATTTGGGGTGTTCGCGGAAAACTCGAAAAGCCGCAGAACACCCTGGAAAAGTCTATGTGAGAAATAAAAGTGCTAATTTTAATGGCTTATATGCAAGTTATTGTCATAAAAAGTGTTTGGGGACCCGGGTCCTGCCCCAGGGGACATGTATCAATGCAAAAAAAGTTTAAAAAAAATGGCCGTTTTTTCGGGAGCAGTGATTTTAATAATGCTTAAAGTGAAACAATAAAAGTAAAATACTCCTTTAAATTTCGTACCTAGGGGGTGTGTAAAGTATGCCTGTAAAGCAGCGCTTGTTTCCTGTGCTTAGAACTGTCTCTGCACAAAGTGTCATTTCTGAAGGATAATAAGTCATTTAAAATCACTGCTCCTGAAAAAACTGCTGTTTTTAAAACATTGATACATGTCCCCAGGGGCAGGATCTAGGTCCCCAAACACTTTTTATGGCAATATCTTGCATATTAGCCTTTAAAATGAGCACGTTCGAATCCCATAGACTTTAACAGGGTTCTAATTTCACACAAACTTTTGGTCTGTTCGCAAGTGTTGGTGCGAACCGAATGGGGGTGTGTTCAGCTCATCCCTAGCTTGGAGGATTTTGAGTTTACGTAGGTTGGGCGAGACCCGTTATTTACACAAGGCTGTGTTTTTTAAGACTGTGGGCCAGATTCACATACAATTACGGAGGCGTATCTCCAGATACGTCGCCGTATTTTCAAATCTGCACCGGCGTATCTTTGTTTTGTATCCACAAAACAAGATACGCAGTTTTTTTGCGTAGATACGCCGTCTTACGCCGTCCTATTTAAGTGTAATATTTACGCTGGACGCTAGGGGCGCTTCCGTATCGAATTCCGCGTCGAATATGCAAATGCACTAGATTCGCCGATCCACCAACGTACGTACGCCCGGCGCAGTGTTTTTAAGTCGTTTGTGTAAGCGTAGGTCCGGCGTAAAGTTACCCCTGCTGTTAAGAGGCGTACGTAATGTTAAGTATGGACGTTGGGCCAGCGCAGAATTTTCCGTCGTTTGCGTAAACCGTTCGCGAATAGGGATTTGCGTAAGTTACATTCACGTCGTTTTTCATTGATGTATTGCGATGTGATTTCGCGCATGCGCACTGGGATACCTCCACGGACGGCGCATGCGCCGTTAAAAAAAAACGTCGATTACGTGGGGTCATGTTGATTTACATGAAATCACGCCCACATCCAACTTATTTGAATTGCACGGCCTTACGCCGCAACAATTACACTACGCCGACGTAAGTTACAGTGGAGATTCTTTGAGGATATGGATACGCCAATGTAACTTACAGTGGCGTAGTGTAACTAAGTTAAGCTACACCAACGGGACATGTTTGTGGATCTGGCCCTTTGTTTTTATCCATAGCTATGTTTCTTTTGGAATCCTTGGAAGCAAAATTTTTTTCTATCCTCCCATTCAATTACAGTGGAACCTCGGATAACGCGCATAATCTGTTCCAGGAGAATGCTCGTAATCCAAAGTACTCGCATATCAAAGCAAGTTTCCCCATTGAGGTCAATGGAAACGAAAATAATTAGTTCCGCATTGACTTCAATGACATGCGGCGCCGGAGAGCCTCGGAAAAGGCTGGAAAGGCCCGAGGACACCTCGGCAGACCTTGGCACTCGGAAAGATTCCGTTACCGAGATTTGTCGAAGTCAGTCGAGCTGTCCTCGGGCCTTTCCGCACGATTTTTACCGCAATTTTGTACAGGTCAAAAGGTTACCAATTTAAAAAGCAGAAAACACCTGTAATCTGCCAAAAAAGAAGCTCCTGTACTTTTTTGAGCTTCAGGCATTTTGCTTCAGAAGAGAAAACGCTCAGATGTGAACAGGGCCTATTAACATGAATGGGATTTGTCTTGTTGGGGCATTTTAGAGCTGAGGCTTACAGCAGAGAAACCCCCCCCCCCCCCCCCAAAAAAAAATGCCTAAGTGTGAACTGAGCCTAAAGGTTACACTTTAGAAATACAACCCAGCTTCTCACCTCGAGCTGAAGCACTTTCCGCACACCGTCCGATATGCCCATTGGTCCCAGAGCCTTGACAGTCACGGTCGGGTTTTCCTTTCCAATGGCAACCACTGAAAATGGGATGGAGAGAGCTGATTTGCTGGCCAAAGTTACAATCTGCTCTACGGCACCTCCTTCAGGTGTGCTGGGGGTACACATCCCCTCTGTCTTCTCCACAAACACTTTCACCTGTTCCAAAAGAGAAGCAAAGAAGCTGCAGTTAGAGCTGACCGATTCTGCAGAAAATGAGAATCACAATTTTATTTGCTTAGAATAAAGATCATGATTCTTGGCGTAACATCATCTTTCACATTACACAAAAAAATTGCGTTTGAAAGACCGCTGCGCAAATACAATGTGGCATAAAATATTGTAGCGACCGCCATTTTATTCTCTAGGATCTCTGCTAAAAAAAAATATATAATGTTTGGGGGTTCTAAGCCAGCCTCATGCTCCGTGACCGCGCCCGCAGGACCCGCGGACTCGATGTCCGCCGCTGTCCCGCGATCGTGTCACGGATCGGCAGAACAGGAAGATGTCAGTGTAAACAAGGCAAATGCTCTGCCTAGTGACAGGACACCGATCTACTGCTCCCTGTCACCGGGAACGGTGATTATTGTCCTGTCACTGGTAGCCCATCCCCCCACAGTTAGAATCACTCCCTAGGACACACTTAACCCCTTCATCACCCCTAGGGTTTAACCCCTTCCCTGCCAGTGACATTTACACAGTAATCAAGTGCATTTTTATAGCACTGATCGCTGTATAAATGACAATGGTCCCAAAATAGAGTCAAAAGTGTCTGATGTGTCCGCCATAATGTTGCAGTCACGATAAAAATCGCAGATCGCCACCATTACTAGTAAGAAAAAAAAATATTAAAGGGGTTGTAAAGGAATTTTTTTCCCTAAATAGCTTTCTTTACCGTAGTGCAGTCCTCCTTCACTTACCTCATCCTTCCATTTTGCTTTTAAATGTCCTTATTTCTTCTGAGAAATCCTCACTTCCTGTTCTTCTGTCTGTAACTCCACACAGTAAGGAGAGGCTTTCTTCCTGGTGTGCAGAAAGCCTCTTGAGGGGGCGAGCAGGAGTGTCAGGATGCCCATTAACACACAGCTCCTTTCTCTATCTGCAACGTAGAGAGCGTCCTGACTTTCCTGTAGTCCACGGGAGGGGGCGAGCACGACACTCCACACCAGGGAGAAAGCCTTGCATTACTGTGTGGAGTTACAGACAGAAGAACAGGAAGTGGGGATTTCTCAGAAGAAATAAGGACTTTTAACCACTTAAGGACCGCCTCCTGCACATATACGTCGGCAGAATGGTACAGCTGGGCACATGCACGTATAGGTACATCCTGTACTAGTACCCACCGTGGGTCGTGCAATTTAAATGCATTTTTTGCTGTGAAAATGACAAAGGTCCCAAAAATGTGTCAAAATTGTCCGAAGTGTCCGCCATAATGTCGCAGTCATGAAAAAAAAATCGCTGATCGCCGACATTAGTAGTAAAATTTTTTTTTTATAAAAATGCAATAAAAATATACCGTATTTTGTAAACGCGATAAACGTTTTTTTTTTTACCATAAATAGGTAGAAGAATACGTATCGGCCTAAACTGAGGAAAAAACTTTTTTTTAATATATTTTTGGGGGATATTTATTATAGCAAAAAGTAAAATATATTACATTTTTTTCAAAATTGTGGCTCTATTTTTGTTTATAGCGCAAAAAATAAAAAACGCAGAGGTAATCAAATACCACCAAAAGAAAGCTCTATTTGTGGGAAAAAAAGGATGCCAATTTTGTTTGGGAGCCACGTAGCACGACCGCGCAATTGTCTGTTAAAGCGACGCAGTGCCGAATCGCAAAACCTGGCCAGGTCCTTTAGCTGCCTAAAGGTCCGGGTCTTAGTCATCGTGACTCGATGTCCGTCGGTGTTCCGCGATCATGTCACGGAGCTGCAGAACTGGGGGATGCCTGTATAAGCAAGGAATTTCACTGTTCTGCCTAGTTGCCATTACCAAGAGGTTTGTACGTTTAGGGTGGTCTTTTCTCCCCTCACCTTCATGTCTTGATCTTGGAAGTTATACAGTACAGGTCTCAGCTCAATCTGTTCAAATCTCTTCACCGTCGATGGAACTCTCAAGTGAATGTGGAACGATTTGAAGACTTTCACCTTCACAGGGTTAGCCACACAAAACCCTGCAAACCAAGAGATGATTAGAGCAATACCAAGAAAAAGTTTCACTGGAGAGCAAGAGACTCGGGTGATCAAAGTGGAGATTTACTGAAAAATAACCAACATTATATTAATAGGCCACCTGTGCTCTGCAAACACTAAGGAAAGTTAGACCCGGAGTAAGGAAGGAAGGCATAGGGCCAACATGACAGGGTAAAAGGGGGTTTGACTTGGGAGGAGTTTTTAAGTAAGTTAAAGTAAATAAGGATTGGAGCACTTACTGGATTGGTGGGTTGGAAGGAGTGGGTGGAACTGCAGGGGATGAACAATAGGAGGATCCTGGTGAGGTCTCCACTCAAAAGAAGGACTGCGTTGGGCCAACTTAACTTCCCGCCCTCCCTCTCTTGGGTTCATTTTTTTGGGGCATTTTCTGGGGACAGTTTCTGGAGGACAAGTGCTGGGAGGCTTTTTACCATTTTAGATGAAATTGTACACAGAGGCTACAATGCATTGAAAGATCTTACCTTTTCCTGAAGACATTCCGATTGCTTGGATCTCCCATGTGGTAATAGAATCTGGGACTGCGACTGTTTCACTAAAAGAAAGAAATCAAAATCAGATATTTTTTGTTGTCATTATATATTCTGTACTGTTTAGGATCTTCAAGTGAGCACCACAAAGTCAAATGCTCCTTAATTAATTTTCATTATTCAGAGAAAACTCATCCATCAATGTCTCAATGCTTTATTTTGTGGATAAATCACTCTGAAAAACACCCCTAGCATTTATAGCCGTGTCTATCTTGAGTAAGGGGCGGATGATTCTTCATGGAATCAATCTGCCCTTAGCTCAGGCATGCAGGCAGAAGGTTGTGGTTGGCTAAGACAGCCCCTCCTCCCTCCTTTAAGATGAAAACAAAAAAAAAAAATGCATATGAATATTCCTGGGATGTATGACATAATTTTGGCCTAGGTCAGAAACCAGAAAGCAACTGAAGAAAGGTAATAAAAAGTTTATTACAGGTAAATAATATATAATTTCCTATCTACAGCATAAGGATTAAAAATAGTTAATAATGATTTTAGTTCCACTTTAACCACTTTGCGCCTGCGCTATAGACAAAAGACGTCTACAGCGCGGCGCTCAATTGCCGTCCCTGGATGTCCTCCTGTTTACTAGTTCACTGCATGCCGCAGCGGGTGCGCATCGGGAAAAATCGGTGCCCTGCCACGTCGCGGGGGCTGAAGTGATTAAAGCGGATGGTTCACCAAAAACAAATATTAAAAGCCAGCAGCAACAAATACTGCAGCTGCTGACTTTTAATATTAGGACACTTACCTGTCCTGGAGTCCAGCGGCGTCCGCAGCAGAGGATGAGCGATCGCTCGTCACTCTGCTGCTCCCCCCTCCATCCACGGCGAGGGAACCAGGAAGTGAAGCGCTCCGGCTTCACTGCCCGGTTCCTTACGGCGCATGCGCGAGTCGCGCTGCGCCCGCGATTGGCTCCCGCTGTGTGCTGGGAGCCGAGAGTTCCCAGCATACAACGGGAAAAACCCGTCTTTTGCCCGAGACTGCGGGCCGGAAGTGGGTGCGGATACCTGTCTTTAGACAGGTATCTGCACCCCCCTCCCCCCTGAAAGGTGTCAAATGTGACACCGGAGGGGGGGAGGGTTCCGATCAGCGGATCTTCACTTTAGGGTGGAGATCCGCTTTAAGGAATATTTATAGGAGTCAGTTGGCATTTTCTATTTAGAGATTTCTGAATGATAAGTCAGCAGATATTGGAAAAAATAAACACCGCTCTGAGTTGTCTTCAGGTGCTAAGCTCTGAAACGTTTACATACAGTAATTGTCCATGAACGTCACTTCGTTAAATCGGCTTGTCATTCAGGATTATTACTTTCTTGGGAAGAAGAATGTGCGTGATAGAAAAGTTGTGATACATACGTGAGCTTTTTGTTCACCGTGACCGTCCTCCATAAGAAGGTTTCTTGGAACTTTGAGCGAACCTGAACTTCATTTTCATCTGTAAAATCTTCTTCATTTTGATCATCCTTTTGGGCTACAGAAATACATTTTTTTTTTTAGGAAATGACATTGAAATCTGAAAGTGTGACCACAGAAAGTTCAAGTGGTCCATCAAATCTGCACCCTTTTTTTAACATTTATTATAAACATTTTATGTTTGTTTGTTTTTTAACCATTTTGCTTGGGTAGACCTACACTATATTACCAAAAGTATTGGGACGGCTACCTTTGTACCCACAAAAACATTAATGGCACCCGAGTCTTAGTCCGTAGGGTTCAATATTGAGTTGGCGCACCCTTTGCAGCTATAACAGCTTCAACTCTTCTGGGAAGGCTGTCCACAAGGTTTAGGAGTGTGTCTATGGGAATGTTTGACCATTCTTCCAGAAGCACATTTGTGAGGTCAGGCACTGATATGGAACAAGAAGGCATGGCTTGCAGTCTCCACTCTAATTCATTTCAAAAGTGTTCTATCGGGTTGAGGTCAGGATTCTGCAAAGGCCAGTCAAGTTCCTCCATACTTCTGTCAAAACGACTCTATCACAAGTTCTTGGTGACTGTTAAGCCATCATACACACAATCGCACTTCTATCTAGCTTTTCCGTGGATTTTGCTACGAATGGGCGTTGGCCGTGAACTTGGTATGCATACACACGGCAGGACTTTTTTCGCCAACTTTCACCAAATCACGTGGTTTTTCAGCTCTTTACAGCCAACCTTTGGGCAACTTCTTCTATTGTTGTCTGATCTTTAGCATTGGTTCTGAGCATGCGTGTTTGTACTTTGGACTTGAGTCCAATGGACTTGTGCACTAACGACCGGATTAGCCAACGTAGGACATTTGTTGTCACAAAAGTTTGTCTGTTTGCACACCGGACATTTGTCCAATGGAAAACACAAAAAGTTTGTCTGATGGAGCGTACACACGGTCGGTTTGTCCAATCAAACAGGTCTGTCGCACATTTGGTGTCAGAAAGTCTGATCGTGTGTATGGGCCTTTACAGTCTGAAAAAGAATAGAGATGAAATTTTCCAATAGGGACTCCTGTTTTGGATTTCCCTGACATTTGAGATTTTTTTTTCTATTTGATCCACAGTACCTATAGCTACAGAAGCCAGTGGAGGCTTTCTTTAAAGCTCATCTTATGCTTGATGAAGTCAGAAATGGCGAAAAGCTTTGGGATGTGGCTATGCGAAGCTCGGTTCATGTGTTGATCATAGGAGAGTGTGAAAGGTGACTACACTGACAGTTGAAACCAGCATGGAGGTGGTGAGACTGGGATGAATTGTTGCCTATCTGATACCTACCCATTAACATGCAATGTACAAGATGATTTTAAATGTCAGCGGTTTACTTGGATTTTAACCCCTTAAGGACCGCTGCACGACTAAATACGTCAGAATGGCACGGCTGGGCATATGGACGTACAGGTACATCCCCTTTAAGAAGCCCAGCCGTGGGTCGCGTGCCTCCGGCGCCAACGGTGCACTTGCGACCCGGTCCAGAGCTCCTTGACCACCCCCGCGGGGCCCGATCGCCGCCAATGTCCCGCGATCAGGTCACAGAGCTGAAGAATGGGGAGAGGTAAGTGTAAACAAACCTCTCCACGTGCTTCCTAGTGAGCCTGTCACTGATTGTTTGTTCCCTGTCGTAGGGAACGATGATCGGAGACGTCACACGCCCAGCCACGCCCACCACAGTAAGAAACCCACATTAGGGAATACTTAACCCCTTTAGCGCCCCCTAGAGGTTAACTCCTTCACTGCCAGTGTCATTTTCACAGTAATTAGTAGACGCTATAACTTTTGCGCAAACCAATCAACAAACGCTTATTGCGATTATCGGCCTAAATTGAGGAAAAAAAATGTTTTGTTTATATATTTTTGGGGGATATTTATTATAGCAAAAAGTAAAAAATATTAAATTAGTTGAAAAGTAAAAAATATTGAAATATTGAAAATATAGAATTCCCTGTTGGTGGATATAAGGTGTATTATTCCTGGCTCTACTCACATAGAGAGTCGACTGTTAATCATAAAACTTTCCTGAATTTAATCACTCTGAAGACTTATTTTTGATTTATACACCGTTATTTTGAAAGTTGTATGGACTTATTTGTATGATTTTTTTATTTTATTATTCTGTCTTATTTTCACTTTTGATCATATCACTTGCAGATATGATATTGTCCACCGCATGGTAGCAGTGGTTGCGCTACTGTGGAATTGATTATTGGTCGTACACTAATATTAATGTCACAAATAATTTTGGATTTATTATTTAAGTAGAAGCACTAAAATGTAGAACACTATAGGTGAATTTTTTTTTTAAAGCAATCCATCACATCATTGGAGACTTTAAATCTGATTTGGGTATCGTTGTCCTCCTGATTTCAAGTGTCTGACTTTTTCTCCACATTATTAGTAATCCGGACTAGCACTTTATTTAAATTGTTTTAAAGTACCTTATTTATTAGTGTAGGTTCACTGGGTATTAATTGCTTATGTAGTATTTATTGGATCACTGTGCAATAATTAAGGTTGATGATAGCGCCTTATTCTTCGATGGTTTATTGTTGTGTTTTGTTGTAGATAGCTGTTGTTTAGTATATTCCTATCTTCTTGGGAAACAAATGTAACATTGTTTACTAAGCAGATGTGTTTGTTATGTCATTGTGCTTATCAGACTCTTATAGACTAACTCATTTATAGGGATAGGCAAGTTAATACAATACAAGTTAATAGGATTCCCCAGTTGAAGTCCCTTAGGACGAAACGCGTAGGGTTTGGTTTTTGCCACTCCCCATATTGCCTTTTTGATTATTTCGTGATTACTTTAATGTTTCATTCTGTGGTTTTATTACAAATAAACCTTTATACTTTTGACCTGCACCATTGGGGCTCTGTTTTTCTTTTCTCCCACATGTTTTTTGGAGCAACTGTGCCTCATCCCCCTAAAGGGGCCATATCACCACCCCCTCCATTTGTTTGTTTTGGGTTGGACATCTCGGGAGATCCGGTTTACCACTCCAGGACATTGTATATCTATGGTCCCCCATTAAAGATCCTTGGTTTTCATCTATCCAGTCCATGGTTCCCATTTTCCAGTGAAGCCGAGCTGACTCCTCCCGAGATTTTCTATGTCTACATGATCTGCTGTCTCCGACAGGCAGATCCACCTGTTTCGGTAAGCGTATTCACACCTTATTCAGTCGGAAGGAATGATTATTTGCCCATGAGGATCTACGTGGTCATATGTTTATCTTCTCTATTATTCATCCACAAGTCACATTGATGGACTCAATATCTTATGTTTGGTTTTGTTTATGGACTTCACCCACATATATACTCACTTAATATTAGATTTTGTCACCACTATCACTGTTTCACTACAGTGATTACACATTCATTTATACATTTATTTATTTAATGAGAAACTATTGCTTCTATTGTATCACTAGTGCTACATTTTTTTTACAAGTTAATACATGCATGCAATAGTTATATAGGTTATATTAGATTGTATAATATTGCAGAAGGTAATTCAGCGCCGTAGCCGCATGCTTTGTACGCTGTTGCAAGCCATTCATTTGACTGGGTTGCATTTAGCAGGCAGAACATGTCAGTGCAGATAATTACGCATACCCCCATTCAGCTGTCTTTACAACTTAGAGGGAATGCTTGTTGGGAGGTGAAAACGCAGTTTGAATGCTTATGAGATACACTTTGACATGCGTTGGGTTGACGAGGCTATGAGTTACAATTCGCTGGATTGTATTTTTCATAGAATTGCATTGACTTGAATGGCGATATAAGTCAATATATTAAAAATGCAGTTTTTAGGATTTGCACACTAAAAACAAGGGGGCTCTAGAAATAAATAATTTGTGGTTGAACCTTTTATCTGCCAATTAGCAGCAGTTGGTCACATTTAATTGGACTTGTCCTGAAATGTTGAAGGTTCTCCAAGCCACTTCTTCAGTTCTACTGAGTGATAGAAAGATAAGATACCGCAACATTTTTATCCATATAAGTAACACCAGTGCTTTAAGTGGGCCGGAACACGGCGGTACTCAGTACCACCACTTCCAAAAATGGCCCTGGAGAGTACCAGCACCTCTCCGTGCGCCCAGTACGTGGGTTTCCCGTACCGGAACACACTGGCGTAGCGGGGGGGGGGGGGCTCCTGCACCGGGCAAAAAATTGCGGGGGGGGCAAAATCCTGGCGTCCGCGGAATGCGCCGACGCCGCCTTAGGAAAGGCCGCGGCTTTGGCCTAGCTCTGGAGCTATCGACCATCTTGGTACACCCAGCGGCGGCGCGCGATGAGTTTTTTTTTTCAGCCCTTCCGCCTGGTTGGCTGGTGGAACTGTCTGTCTCCCTTGATGTGGGAGTGGCGGGAAACACCAGGCAACTAGGCAGAAGGGCTAAAAAAAAACAGATAACTGCGCAGGAGATTGGCGGGCGGTGGAGTGGGAGGCGCTGTACCTCTGTGCTGCGCTGATTGGCCTGGAAGTTGGAACATGTGTTTACAGCACGGCGGCAAGTTTCTCCATCTCCAGCAAGGTAAGCAAAACACTCTCCTGTACCACAGGGGAGAGAGAGAAGGGGGGGGGGGGTCGGTGTAAATCTAAAGGGGTGCACTGCCTGATCCCCACCTATCCACCTCAGAGCCTGTCATTTTAGTAAGACTGCTGGGACTTGTAGTTCTCCATCTTCTCCTGGGGCTCATGGAGATTGGAGAACTACAAGTCCCAGCAAGTTATACATACAATGAGGCTCTGAGGTGGATGGGTGTGGATTGCATGCACCTGAGCCCCAGGAGAAGATGGAGAACTACAAGTCCCAGCAGGTTATAATATAAGGCTCCGAGGTGGATGGATGTCCGGACACCCATCCATCTCGGAGCCTTATATTATAACCTGCTGGGACTTGTAGTTCTCCATCTCCTGGGGCTCAGGTGCATGCGATCCACCATCTATGGGACTACAAGTCCCAGCAGTAAGAAAAACTGAACAAAGATGGTGGATCGCATGCACCTGAGCCCCAGGAGACGATGGAGAACTACAAGTCCCAGCAGGTTATAATATAAAGCTCCGAGGTGGATAGATGTCTGGACAGTGACAATTGGTGGCACAGTGGTGACGATTGATGGCACAGTGGTGACAATTGATGGCATGGTACAGTGACTGCATTTGATGGCATGGCACAGTGGTTGCGTTTGTTGGCATGGCACAGTGGTGACAATTGATGGCACAGTGGCTGCATTTGATGGCATGGCACAGTGGTTGCGTTTGGCGTGGCACAGTGGTGACAATTGATAGCACAGTGGTTGCGTTTGTTGGCATGGCACAGTGGTGACAATTGATGGTACAGTGGCTGCGTTTGATGGCATGGCACCCTGTGATTGGGCGTATGTGGTCATGCGCTAGCGCCGGGGGGGGGCGAAAAAAAACATTCTGCCCCGGGGGGGGGGGGGGGGGGGGGTGGTTGCACCGGCGCCTAATAGAGTACCGGCACCTCTTTTGGCCCACTTAAAGCACTGAGTAACACCAATGCCTAATCCAGTCATCATGGACTGTGTCAATGCAGATGTTTTTCCTATCACACATTAGAAATGAAAAGGTGGCTGGAGAAACTCCAAAACGTCTCCGACATTACAGAACAAGTCCAGTTCAATGTGACCAACTACTACTAGATCTACCATGACCTGGATCAATGAGAACCTTCACTATTTATCTAACATTCTGCACTATCAGCAGTTCTTACTCCTCCCAATGGTGTTTTTCCTTCTCTTCTCGATGGTGATCTTCTTGCGCAGGTCCTCGGCATATTCACAGCATTCCTGGAAGGCATTTTTACACTCATTACTTTCAACACGCTGAGCTCTCTTGGTGCAATCTCTGTTCATGCGAGATGGTGGGAGGGTCATGCCGCTCTGGCAGCATTTTTTCAGATCTGGTGAAGAAAATTGATCGGCTGCAGAGATATATAAAAAAAAAAAAGGTTAGTATAATAACAAGTCACCAAGAATTGATTGTCTTCTAATGCCCAACTCCATGGCTTCTGGGTCAGTGTTCCTTAACAAGTAAGACATGTACGGAGTCCAGGGCCGTCTTAATAGCTTAATGGGCCCCTGGGTAAAGAAATGCTCTGGGGCCCCTACAAGTATGACAGTGCAGGTAAACAGACATCAAGTAGGTAGGAGACAGACTGCCTCCTCTCTGTATCTTTCACTCTCAGTGCCACCATGGGGCAGCATGGGCTCAAGGACCAGCTGCTTTGGGGAAAGTGCAGGACCTCCCATGCAGCTGGGGCCCCTGGGCAGTGCCCAGGTGTGCCCACTCATTAGGACAGCCCTGACGGAGCCATAATGCAATGTAGGTGGAGGGCAGACATGATGGGGTGGAAGGAACAGACAGGAGAGGAAGAGGTTAAGGAAAAGGGGGGTGTCCCAGAAAGTCTGGTTGTACCAGATTGGAAGGAGGAGAAGTGATGGGAGGAGTGGCGAAGTAAGTACAGGGAGCGGAAGGAGTGGGGGTAAGCAGTCGGAGTGGGAAGTGAGGTGGGAAGTCCCGCCCTCCCGCCCTTTAATGGAAATTATTTGTATTGATAGGGTTGTAGGGTGACAAGTGGTTGCGGTTGTGTCCCTGATTTTGGTGGAAATGGGAGATATGTGAGAAACCGTAGGACCCATCTTTGGTATGGAGTTAGTGGTCCTTGATTCTAGTGGCTGGGGACCGGATGCTAACTAAAAGGTATCACTGACCCTAAAAACTGTTAAAGACTTAAAATGTAACATTTTTAATATATTGAATTAATGTATATATTTATATATTTTATATATGTTTTAATTTTGGTTGTTTGCTAAATAAATAGGCCGAATAGGCCATTTAAATCCAGCAGGTGTCAGCCTTTTTATTTGTAAGTAGAAAAGGTTATATACATGGGTGTTTAGGTGCAGTAAGTTATCTGACTGCCCTAGTCATGCAATTTGGATGTTCTGTTGGCGACACACAGGGCTTTTTTTCAGCAGGAACGCGGGGGAACGCAGTTCCGGCACCTCCTGAACTGAATGTATGTAGTGGAAAGAGGTTCTGGGGTGTGTTGGAGAGTCTATTGATGCTGGCTGCTGGGGGATCTATTGTTGCTGGAGGGAATCTATTTTGCAAAGAAAGGAGGTCTATTGTTGCTGGGGAGTTCTTCTGTTGCTTGTGGGGGATCTATTGTTGCTGGGGGTCAGTCATTGCTAGGAGGCATGTACTGTTGAGGGATGGGTCTTTTTTGTTGGCTGCTGGAGGGGATCTATTGTTGCTGTGGGGGGATCTATTGTTGATGGGGTTGGGTCTTATGTTGCAGGGGGTCAATCGTTGCTAGGAGGGAACGTCTGGCTGCTGGAGGGTCTAATGATGCTGGCTGTTGGAAGTCCATTGTTGCTGGGGTGGATCTATTGTCGCTGGGGTGTCCATTGTTGCTAGATCTATTTTACTTTTTATCATTAACAAATTCCATACAAAATACTAAGCACCACAAAATTATTTTCTGTATTCTCTATATGTGGTGGTGCTGGGAGGTGGGTAAGGGGTGGAACCAAGGAACGGTGCTCGGCGGTAGGTAGGGGGTGGAGTCAAGAGTGACTTGGAAGGGAAAGGTTCCTGCACCTATTCTCTGAGGCGCCGTACACACGGCAGAGAACCTCGACGGGCAGAACACATCGTTCCGCCCGTCGAGGTTCTCTCCCGGCCGTCGAATTCGGCGACCTGCCCGTCGGGAATGGCAACCAGCCATTCTTCCAGGCGGGCCGTCGAGGAAATAGAGAGCGTGCTCTCTATTTCGGCTCGACGGGCTTCCCGACGGGAAGCTCGCTGAGACCGTACACACGGCCGAGGTCCTCGCTGGAATGTGCATTCCAGCGAGGTTCTCGCTGGTTTTCAGCGAGAACCTCGGCCGTGTGTACGGCGCCTGAGAAAAAAATCCCTACTTATACTTGTACTAGTACGTGTACTCCCGCAAATACCACCGATACCTAAATAGAATACTCCCCCCCCCCACCGCCGCCATAAAGCCGCCGCCGCCGCCGCATACCGGCGCGTTAATCCCCGTACATTACAGCGCGCATTACAAGCTTTCGTTTTCTATCCGTGTATAGACACTCCCCCTTGCTCGGGATTGGACGGATCCATCCAATCCCTAGAAGGGGAGTGTCTATACATGGCGAGGCGCGCATTACAAGTATACAAACGAAAGCTTGTAATGCGTGCTGTAATGTATGGGGATTAACCCGGCAGCAGCTACTACAGGCATGGGGGACAGGACATGGCTGCAATATGTGGGGGACAGGACATGGCTGCAATATGTGGGGGACAGGACATGGCTGCAATATGTGGGGGACATGCATGGCTGCATCTGTGGGGGGGGACATGGCTGCAATATGTGGGGGACATGGCTGCATTTGGGGACACATTTAAAAAAAGTATCGGTATTCGGTATCGGCGAGTACATGAAAAAAAGTATCGGTACTTGTACTCGGTCCTAAAAAATTGGTATCGGGACAACCCTAATCTACAGTATATAGATCAAACCAAAATAAGGGAAACATGAGGAGGAATGAGGGACAGAGGGACATTGCTCCAAATCAGGGACAGTCCCTCGAAATCAGGGACAATTGGGAGGTATGCATGTCTTTATACCAATGAACATCAGATTGCAAAAGACATTGCATCTGATGTGCACAGGAATGTGGTGGGATTCCTGTGCAAATCACATGCAATGTTTTCCATGCATCAGTGTAAACCTAGGCTTACAAATTACCAGTTTAGAGTTACACAGGAGGTGCTCTCACTCTGTAGTTCCCAGCGATACCCCAAATGTGTGGTGTGATTGTCGGTTACATATGTGCGGGACTTGCGTTCGCATTTGCGCGAGAGCATTGGGAAATGTGGGCGCTTTAAAACTTTTTTTTATTATTTACATTTTTTTTGTTAACAATGTACCTTTTGTAACTTTTTTTTTTAAAAAACTTTATTGCTATTACAAGGGATGAACAACGACCCCAAATCTCTCCTCTAGCCTCCAATGCAGCCGATCAGACACAGATTACTGCCAATGCATTAACAGCCAGGTAAACAAAGAAGAGAAACAGGAAGTCCTTGTCACTTCCTGTTTCTTACATCACAAAGTGGGAGGAACAACATCCATTCCTCTCACTGTGAGCCCAGAGGCGGATGCCGGTGCCGCGGTCACATCTTTACCGGGCTCTCCAGCGATGACCGAGATATCACCCTTCCCATCCGAGGACGTTTATAAACGTACGACTGACGGGAACTGGTTAAAGTTCATAAAGCTCCCTTACAAGGTTTAGAATCTCTTTACCTTTCTGTTTGGTGAGTCCCAAGAAGTCGATCGATCTTTTCTTTCTTTGAGAAACCTGGCAGCCAAATTCTTAAAACAAACAAAAAAAATAAATATTCAGAATGGTCCAACACAATCAGCTGGGAGTAAAACTGTCATAAAGCCAAGCCGTTCATACTGAGCAAGGGATGAATAAATACATAAGAAGAGGTCACTTAACCATGTCAAAAACATCATGAGGTCCAAATCTAATGATACAGCTGAAGTTATAGGCAGATCTTAACTTTTTCTGTAAATATAAAGCTTGGCTCCACCCATTCTTCTTCCATATTCTGCCTATTGGTTCTTAAAGTGGACCTTCATCCAAACTCTCATGTTGTGCCCCCCCCCCCCCCTAGAACCTTCAAGGCCCAGTGCAAGAAATCATGAAGTGCCCCCCTGACCCCCCCCCCCCCTATATCCATCCGAGCCCTGGGCTTACAGTTCTGGGAGGGCATCCTTGGATATCCTCCCAGAACCCTTCCTCCCACGTGCCCCCTGGGGCATGCATCCAGACCAGCACACTCTGTGACAGATGATCACAGGTCACGGTAAAGGGCCAACAACAGCAGTCTTTACCACGTGATCAGCTGATCACATGTAAACAGACTTGCTGGTTATTGGCAGTCCTTTCCTCCCACGCTGTGTCTCTGCAAGGAAAGGAGAGCCGTTAACCAACAAGACATTGTTTACACTGATAATCAGGGCACTGATTATCAGGGGGGCCCCAACAGTTCTTATCAGTGCTCCTCAAAGCCGCCCATCAGTGCCCATTCATGCCACCTATCAGTGCGCATCAATGCCACATTCCAGTGGCCATCAGTGCGGCCTTATAGTGGACACCTATCAGTGCTCTCCGATGCTGCCCATCAGTGCCCATTCGTGCCACCTATTAGTGTACATCAATGCCGCCTTTCAGTGGCCATCAGTGCTGCCTTTTAATGGCCACCTATCAATGTTCATCAATGCTTCCCATCAGTGCTGCCTATCAGTGCTTATCAATGCCGCCTATTGGTGTCCATCAGTGCTGCCTATCAGTGCCACCTATCAGTGCTCATCAATGCCCCCTATCAGTGCCATTTATCAGTGCTCATTAATGCTGCCTATCAGTGCCACATATCAGTGCTGCCTATCAGTGCTCATCAATGCCACTTATCAGTGCTCATCAATGCTGCCTATTAGTGCTCACCAATGGTGCATATCTGTGGCCATCAATGCCACCTATCAGTGCTCATTAATGTTGCCCATAAGTGCCACCTATCAGTGCTCATTAATGTTGCCCCATCAGTGCCGCCTACCAGAGCTCATTAATGTTGCCCATTAGTGCCACCCAGTGCTCATAAATGTTGCCCATCAGTGCCGCCTACCAGTGCTCATTTATGTTGCCCATCAGTGCTGCCTATCAGTGCTCATCAATGCTGCCTATTGGCGTCTATCAGTTCCACCTACCAGTAGGGTTGCCACCTCATCCCTTTAAAACCGAACACATGTTAATTACACAGGTTCTGTGGCTGATTAAGGTGGTAATTAAACTCACTTGGCGCCTTATCTACATAAAATTAGCCACAGAATCTGTATAATTAATATGTGTTTGGGTTTAAAGGGATGAGGTGGCAACCCTACCTACCAGTGCTCATCAATGCCCCCTATCCGTGCAATTTATCAGTGCTCATTAATGCTGCCTATCAGTGCCACCTATCAGTGCTCATCAATGCTCCCTATAAGTGCCATTTATCAGTGCTCATCAATGCCACCTATCAGTGCCGCCTATTAGTACTCACCAAAGGTGCCTATCTGTGCCCATCAGTGCCACCTATCAGTGCTCATTAATGCTGCCCATCAGTGCCGCCTATCAGTGCTCATCAATGCCCCCTATCAGTGCAGCCTATCAGTGCTCCTCAGTGCAGCCTATCAGTGCTGGACAAATAGAGCTATTTAAAAATTGCTGTACCTGGAATTAAGCTTTACAATGTGTTTTACTAGCTGCATTAGAGGATTAAAATATCTGCCAGAAATCAGAAATTGGACTGGAGTGTGGGAGGGTCTGAACCGTGATCCAATCAGGTTCTACTGCTATGTATAAAGCTTTCAATTCAATACATTTTCATGCACTAGGGGCTGGAGGGAGGGATATTTAGGTGACTTGGAGGAGGAGAGTGCAGGGAGGACCCTAGCAGTGTGATAACGCTCATTAACTGTATAGTCCAGTTGGGTGTTGCAGATCTGTGTGATTCACAAAACTGGCTGAACAGAATTATAAATCTTGCTGGCAGGTGAAACCATTTGAATGCATGTATATCAACTGGAGCTTTAAAACGGAGAAAACTGGATTAAGTTCTCTGGTAGATTCTCACCGCTCAGGTCGCTGTACCCGGATGAAGAGACAAAGGCCACGCCGGCGTCCATGAAGACAGAATTAGAATCCCTCCCTCCTCCAGGACTGCAGCCCAGGTCATAATCGTTCATGGCCTTGAACACCTTAAAGGTAAGAAAAGGAATAGTGTATATATCCGAGAATTAAAAACATATATTTTATAGACAAAAAAAAAGGAACGATCCGTAAAGAGACTCATTTGCCCATTTAAGTCTAGGCAACCTATTTAGAGCAGCCTCATACCGCCCCTCTGCTGCTCTGTACCCGTAGCAGGGGCGGACTGACCATTCGGGCACTCGGGAAGTGGCCAAGGGCCCCATGCCACTAGGGGGCCCCATCAGAGTTGCCAGCCTCAGTAAAACCAGGGACAGTATGTAAAATTCTGTGTTTTTTTTTTAAATCCCAAGATTATAGCTGCCCCACCTCTCCAGTACACTTTTAATATGTGTGTGTGTATACTGTGGGCCAGATTCTCATAGAAATTCGCTTGCGTATCGTAAGCCATTTACACTACGCCGCCGCATCGTACTAGAGCAAGTGCCGTATTCTCTAACCATTTGCTCCGTAGTTTGCGTTGGCGTAGCGAAAATGGCCCAGCGTAAGCCCGCGTAATTCAAATGAGGCAGCTTGTATTTAAATTAAGCGCGCCCCCGCGTCGAACGAACTGCGCATGCGCCGGCTGGGAAAAAAGCCCAGTGCGCATGCTCCAGCTCATGTCGGAAAGCGTAGTTTAAACCGACGTCAAAACAACGTGATCGTCACTTACGCAACTCCCTATTCGAGAACGAGTTAGTAAAAGGACGTAAGCGACGGAAAAAGCCGACGCTGACCCGATGCCATACTTAACATGGCATCCGACGGCATCCGACGGAACTTCGTAAAGTTACTCCACATAGAAGCTGGGGTAACCTTACGCGGACGAAAACGACGAACGCGTGTGTATACTGTATTTGTGTGTATACTGTGTATGTGTATACTGTATGTGTGTGTGTATACTGTGTATGTATACTGTATGTGTAATGTATGTGTGTGTGTATATACTGTGTATGTATACTGTGTGTGTGTGTATACTGTGTATGTATACTGTATGTGTGTGTATACTGTATGAGTATACTGTATGGGTTTGTATACTGTATGTGTGTGTATACTGTATGTGTGTGTATACTGTGTATGTATACTGTATGTGTGTGTATACTGTATGTGTGTATACTGTGTATGTATACTGTATGTGTGTGTATGTGTGTATACTGTGTATACTGTATGTGTAATGTATACTGTGTATGTATACTGTGTATGTATACTGTATGTGTGTGTATACTGTATGTGTGTATACTGTGTATACTGTATGTGTATACTGTATGTGTGTATACTGTGTATGTATACTGTATGGGCCAGATTCAGGTAGATCAGAGCATCTTTGCTCTGGAGTAACGCCTCTCATTTACGTTACTCTGCCGAAATTTTAGGAGCAAGTGCTGTTATTCATGAAGCAGTTGCTCCTAAAGTTGCGGCAGCGCATCGCAAATGAGCCGGCGGAATTCAAATTGGGCGGGTACGGGGCGTGTATTATTAAAACTAAGCGCGATCCCGCGGCGAACGTACTGCGCATGCGTCGAGTGTCAATGCATCCCAGTGCGCATGCTCCAAATTCTGTCAGTGAACGTCAATGACGTCACATCCCCATTCATGAAAGTTTTACGCAAACGACGCAATTTTTTTTTTCCGACACGATGACGACGCCTATACTTAACAAAGGATACTCCACTAGGGGGCTGCTTTATCTTTACGTTGCGTATCGCTTCCGGAAACGTCGTAAAGTCACTGCGTCGCGCCCGAAAAAGATCGTGAATTTCCGACTCCCGCTGATTAACATATTTTTTCAGCGTTAATCAGCGGGAACGCCCCCGGCGCCATTTTTAAGTTGAAGTAACGATGCGATGGCGAAATTCAATTGCGCCGATCGCATCGGAAATCCAACCCGGCGTTTCTTGTTTTCTGGTTACAGAAAACAAAAACACCGGCTTAAAGTGACAGTTAGGCTGGCGGATCAATGGATACTCCAGCCTAACTCTACCTGAATCTGGCCCAATGTGTATACTGTGTGGCCCCATAATCTATTGCCTGGGAGCCCCATAATCTCCTATTGCCCAGGGGCCCCATGAGTTGTCAGTCCGCCCCTGACCCCCGGTTCAATAAAAAATCAGCGCTCCGCAAAAAACAAAGAAATGCACAAGCCGGCAGGATCACCTCCTGAATGCCTGGAAAACGTTCTTCTACCACGTATTGAAAAGCGATCCCCCGCAGACACTGCCCCCCGTGTGACCCTAACATTCCATAAGTAAACACACAGACTGCCCAGATCCTCACCTTGCCGGGTGTCAGCTTGTTCTTGGAATTCAGAAGGTACACCGCCGTGTCCACCGCAGATAAGGAGACGGTTGTTGATTCGTCTGTTTCCATTGTCAGCTTGAATTGGGACCCCGGGAGAATGCTGTCTGCTACATCCGTCCTCACTTGTAGCTGCAAATTAAAGAAATATTCAAACCCATTTGAAGTCTGGCACCTTTTTTCCTCTGTATACCTCCTGTACTCCGCACACTGTGATTTGTGTTTACTTGTGATTTGTGTTTACTAAATGTTTACAAAATATCTGAAAACGCTGCTTCCTGCTCTCACACTGCAGTGCTCTGTGCTGGCAGAGCTGAGTAACAGCCACGCCCCTCCTCATGGCTGCTATTGCAGGAAAAGTGAGGGGGTGTGTCTGAGCAGGTCTGGTATTGAGTGCGCTAGGTCTTCTCTAACAGGAAAGTGGGGGTAAGGCTATAAAAAGGGAGGCTGTTAGTACAAAGTCTGATGGCATAGCCATTTTTGGGCCTGTAACTGGGTCCTAAGGCAAGGAGGTAGGATGGACTTGGGATTGGGTTGGGACCACCATCCTGATGGCTTCTGGGAGTGCACAGCAAGCATACTTTCAGTACAGAAACTTCAGCAGCCATAGACATATACATTATGTTACCAAAAGTATTGGGACACCTGCCTTTACACACACGTGAACTTTAATGACATCCCAGTCTTAGTCCGAAGGGTTCAATATTGAGTTGGCCCAGCCTTTGCAGCTATAACAGCTTCAACTCTTCTGGGAAGGCTGTCCATAAGGTTTAGAAGTGTGTCGCAGCGAGATCACCGTTATCGGCGGCGGGAGAGGGCCTCCCGCCGCTCTCCCGCGCCCTCCAACGCTTACCGTAGATGTGAGTGAGGGCAAAATGTCCCCCACCCGTCCCCATAGCATAGCAGGGCGGAAGTGACGTCAAAACGTCAGTCCCGCCCATTCGTCTTAAAGGCACATTTTTTTGTTGTCATTTTTTCAAATGACAAAATTTTAATTTTTTATATTTTTTTGCATTTTAGTCTAAATATGAGATGTGAGGTCTTTTTGACCCCAGATCTCATATTTAAGAGGACCTGTTGTGCTTCTTTCTATTACAAGGGATGTTTACATTCCTTGTAATAGGAATAAAAGTGATCAATGTTTTGTTTTTTTTTCAGTGTAAAAAATTATAAAATAAATAAGAAAACTATTTTTCTTTTTAATCGCCCCGTCCCGATGAGCTTGCGCGCAGAAGCGAACGCATACGCGAGTAGCGCCCGCATATAAAGTGTTCAAACCACACAAGTGAGGTATCACCACAATCGTTAGAGTGAGAGCAATAATTCTAGCCCTAGACCTCCTCTGTAGCTCAAAAGATGCAACCTATAGAATTTTTTAAACGGCGCCTATCGAGATTTTTAAGGGTAAAAGTTTGATGCCATGCCACGAGCGGCCGCAATTTTTAAGTGTGACATGTTGGGTATCATTTTACTCGGCTTAACATTATCTTTCACAATATATAAAAAAATTGGGCCAAATGTATTGTTGTCTTGTAAGACCGCTGCGCAAATACGGTGTGACAAAAAGTATTGCAATGACCGCCATTTTATTCTTTAGGGTTTTAGAAAAAATATATATAATGTTTGGGGGTATTAAGTATTTTCCTAGCAAAAAAAATAGTTTTAGTCATGTAAATACCAAATCTGAAAAAAAACCAAGGTCCTTAAGTGATTAAAGCTGCAAAGGGTGGGGCAACTCAATATGGAACCCTACGGACTAAGACTGGGATGCCATTAAAGTTCATGTGTGTGTAAAGGCAGGTGTCCCAATACTTTTGGTAATAATGGGCCAGATCCACAAAGATCTCCCGCTGGCGTAGCCTATCTTAGTTACACTACGCCGCTGTAAGTTACAGCGGCGTATCCTTATCCACAAACAATTACCGCTGTAACTTACGGCGGCTTGACGTAAATGGGCCGGCGTTCGCGGGTGTAATTCAAATGAACAAGAGGTGGGCGTGTTTTATTCAAATTATCAATGACCCGACGCAAACAACGTGTTTTTTTAACTGCGCATGCGCCGGCCGTGGACGTATTCCAGTGCGCATGCAAGAAATCACGTTGCAAATAGTCAATGAAAATGTAAGTGACGCAAATCCCTATTCACGAACGGTTTACGCAAACGACGTGAACGACGGAAAAATCGACGCTGGCCCGACGTCCATACTTAACATTACGTACGCCTCTATACAGCAGGGGTAACTTTACGCCGGACCTACGCTTACGCAAACGACATAAAAACACTGCACTGGGCGTACGAACGTTCGTGGATCGCCGTATCTATCTCATTTGCATATTCGACGTGGAAGCGCCCCTAGCGTTCAGCGTAAATAGGACACTTTAGGACAATGGCGTAGGAAGGCGTATCTATGCAAAAAAAAAGGGGTATCTTGTTTTGTGGATACAAAACAATGATACGCCAGCGCAGATTTGATCTGAAGATCCGCCGCTGTAATTGTTTGTGGATCTGGCCCATAGTGTATATAAATAAATAAATGGACAGACTCCATAGCCACTTGATCTTTTTCTGCCGTCACTTATTTATGTTTCGGTGTCTAAACAGTCCACCATTCACCATCCTGACATAAATAGAATTACCTTTCCTTCACAGACATCGCTGACGTCTACCCACACGGAGTTGGCTACCGTCTCAGAGTCCAGGTAGTAGTAGGCGATAATGCGAAAGGAGGGGATCAGTTTGGTTGAAACAGGAACAGAAAACACCATGAATTCACTTTTCTCTATGGACTTCAATTCCATTATCTGACCTTTGTTGAGCACCTACAGAATAAATAATAATATTAAAGAAAACATAAATGCAGTGCCTGATTTAGAAGGGGGCAAAGGGGCTTTGGCAGTATGAATGGCCAAGTCACGATGACGTCACCCCTGTGCATGTGCGTGGGAGTGACTGTTTACGGTACGGCTCTGACGAAACTGCACAGGTGGCTGTTCCCTCAGAGCGCATTCACCAGTGACGTCAATGGCTGCATCTAATTTAAATATTTTCTAAATGGCGCACGTTTAGGAGATATTTGCAGTACCTATAGGGAAGTCTTTTTATAGGCTTCCCTATAGGTACAAGGAAGTTTACTCCCACTTTAACCTTACTACCTGTTCTGGTAAAAACTATAATGCCTCATGCCCACGGATGTTTTAAAAAATGGGCTGTACAGACGCCAGGAAAAAAAGCTGCGTTAAAAAACACGATTTTCTCCACGTTTTGCATTGAATTTAATGCACGTTCAGCCGCGCTGGCTTTCAGCCGCGTTTCTCTGTCCCTGTTCAAAATCAATGGTTCCCTATGGGAGCCTATTGATTTGAATAGAAGTCACACCAGAAGTCGGATCCAGATGACTGCCCGCAGACCCCAACAACCAACGGCCAGGGTTGTCGGTAAGAGGCCTTTGTCCTCATTAACATGGGGACAAGGTGCTTTGGGGTGGAGGGGCGCAGGGCCCTCCCTGCCCCAAAGGATCAACCCCCCCATTTGAGGGCATGTGGTCTGGTATGGTCCAGTAGGGGGGCACCCCCTCTCCTGACCTGCCGGTCTGCGTGCTTGGATAAGGGTCTGGTATAGGTCTTGGGAGGACCCCCACACTATTTTTTAGTGGCGTGGGTGTTCCTCTTAAGCTCCATACCAGACCGAAGGGTCTGATATCGTCTTGGGAGGGAACCTCACGTAAAAAAAACATGACATTTTGTGGGGTTCCCCCTTCAAGCTTCTCAGCACACAAGTCGCACCGCAAGTCGGATCATCTTGATCCAACTTCTGGTGCGAATTCTATTCAAATCAATGGGCTCCCATAGGGAACCATAGATTTTGAATAGAAACAGAAATGCCGGACAAGGCTTAACACAGTGTGAAGCCCCGTACACACGGCAGAGAACCTCGACGGGCGGAACACATCGTTCCGTCCGTCGAGGTTCTCTGCCGGCCGTCAGAATCGGCGACCCGCCCGTCGGGAAAGGCAACCAGCCATTCATCCCGACGGGCCGTCGAGCAAATAGAGAACCTTCTCTCTATTTGCTCGACGGGTTTCCCGACGGGCAGGGGGTCGCCGAGAGCGTACACACGGCCGAGGTTCTCGGCAGAATGCGGCTCCCAGCGAGGTTCTCGCTGGTTTCTGCCGAGAACCTCGGCCGTGTGTACGGGGCTTCAAAGTGGAGTTTCCATCCCAATTTTTTTTTCATTATTGTGCTAATTAGACCTAAAAAATAAAAACATTTTTTTTTACTCACCTGGAAATGCCTGTTGCTATGCGGTCCCACGAAATCTGCCTTCAGAATCACCTAGGATTCTGACATCACCTCCCTCTAATGCTCCAGGGAAATGTGTGTCATCATTTCCCAGGATGCAGTGCGCTTCCCCATTATAACTCCCCATCCGATACTTCCAGAAAGTAAGTGCTTGTGGGCTTCACAATGCCCACAAGCAAAATGACAACGGTGTGGACCTAGTTTTATAAACTATCTTTTTTTAATAACTATGCGGAGCGGCGGCGGATTGTAAAATAGTAAGTGACCGGATTTATATTATAAAAACGCATGATGAAAGGACATACATTTAAAAAATGATAATTGTGGTTGGAACCCCGCTTTAAGCCTTGTTAAATCGTGTTTAACACCTTTTGCCAGCGTCTGGCATCTTTTCAGTGCTAACGCTGGAGCCTCAGAACGCACTGGTCCTGTTTTTTTTTTTGGAGCTTAAAAAAATCTATGCCACTTACAGCTCCTAAACGCCTTGGTGGGCATGAGGCCATAGGCTAACATGGAGAGGTGTTTTTAAGCTGTAAAAACGTCCGTGGGCATGGGGCCTGAAAGTTTAGATTTGTCTTCACATTCTGCACAGGTCACACTAGACAAATAGTGAGGGTGAATCTACCCAGAGGAAACACAGACCACAATAATAATAAAAAATGACAGGGGTGCTAACACTTTCCCTCTTATAGTTATGCAATGTTCACGTTCAGTGCGTTTAGATGACAGGTACTCTTCAGTGAGAATAAGCTCTTTTGGGAACAAACAAAACACACTCACCATATAATAGATTCTCCTGACACTCCCAGACTGAGGAGTAACCACCTTCAATGTGACCTTTATGCTTTCCCCGGGACTCAGAACCTGGCTGGGAACTTCCATATGAAGGAAGCTGTTGGTTTTTGATGTATAGGGAGTGAGACGTATTGTTTCCTCCTGGCGGCCGTCACTTCCTTCCGCTCTGATCTATTAGGACATGAATGATGTACCCATTTGTAAATTATTTAAAATGAATAAATATTATTTTAAGTAAGACATAAATGAAAAATCAGGTAACATTTAGAAATAATAATTGTTATATATATATATATATAGAAATAGTAATTTAAAGTATATCCAAAGCCATGATTTATTATGGAATATAAAAGTCAAGGGCTAAAACCCATTGGGGTAGAGTTGTCATCAATTCCTGTCTTGCAGACCTAACAGGAAATCTCTCCAATGCAGTGACGGCTGGTGCTCCATCGGTTGGGGGCAGACAGACCTGACCACAGAATTCTGGGGTCCCTCGCCGTCTCTCGCAGCTCCTCCTTACATCAGATCACCCCCTAGGAGAAGCGCTCTCCTGGGGGGGGGGGGGGGGGGGTTACCTTGCGGGCGCACTCCAGAGTCATTCATTAGGCATCTATAGCTTCGGCCCTGCATCATTGGAATGGATTGACAGCAGGGGGAGCCAATGGCTGCGCTGCTATCAATCTATCCAATCATCCATCCCCGTGGAGAGAGGGACAGTGTGTGTGTGTGTGGGGGGGGGGGGATGCTCGGCTGGGGGGCCAGTGACTGACAGAAGTTTTTTCACCTTAAAGGGTCACTAAAGGAAAAAAAAAAAAGTCCTGGTTTCATGTCCTCATTGTTTGTTTTTGCTGTAATCCTTCTCTGTTCTGCACACTTCCTGGTTGTCTGTTTCCTTATGAAAATAGTACTGGGAGGTGGGAGCTGTGGTGGCTCAACGTGATTGGCACTGCGCTGACAAGCCGTTCACCTCTGCAGCCAAGGGTTCGGGTGCCGGTCTCGGCTACGTGTGAATTGAGTTTGGTGGTCTCAGCCCGGCTCCCGGTGAATGTGCTATGCAAGGTACGCCTGTGCTTAGTATGCCCATCCCCCCACAAAAAAAACCACCACACTTGCACGCACACAAAATTGGTTTAACCACTTGCTTACTGGGCACATAAACCCCCTTCGTGCCCAGGTGAAATTTCAGCTTCCGGCACTGCATCACTTTAACAGACAATTACGCGGTCGTGCGACGTGGCACCCAAACAAAATTGGCGTCCTTTTTTCCCCACAAATAGAGCTTTATTTTGGTGGTATTTGATCGCCCGTGCGGTTTTTATTTTTTGCGTTATAAACAAAAAAAGAGCGACAATTTAAAAATATATATATATTTTTTACTTGTTGCTATAATAAATATCCCAATTTTTTTTTTTTTTTTTTTTAACTTTTTTTTTCTCAGTTAAGGCCGATACGTATTCTTCTACGTATTTTTGTAAAAAAAAAAAAAATCGCATTAAGCGACTGCTTTGCGCAAAAGTTATAGCACCTACAAAATAGGACAGAATTATGATTTTTTTTTAATATTTTTTTTTTACTAGTAATGGCGGCGATCTGCAATTTTTATTGGGACTGCGACATTACGGCAGACACATCGGACACTTTTGACACATTTTTGGCCCCATTCACATTTATACAGCGACCAGTGCTATAAATATGCACTAATTACTGTATAAATGTGACTGGCATTGAAGGGGTTAACACTAGGGGGTGAGGAAGGGGTTAAATGTGTATCCTGCATAGTGTTCTAACTGTGTGGGGGGAGGGGGGAGACTGGGGGAGGTGACCGATTGTGTCCCTATGTACAAGGGACACAGATCACTCTCCTCTCTCCCTGACAGACATGGAGCTCTGTGTTTACACACAGAGCTCCACGTCCCTGCTCTGTCACCGCCAATCGCGTGTACCTGACGGACACCGCGGCCGCCGGGTACACGCATCGAATCCTCGGCGATGCGACGGCACTGTTTTTCCCCGCTGCGCGCCACCCAGTGGCGCGCGCGGGGAATTACAAAACATTGACGTCCAAAGACGTGACCCCGGCGCCTCAGGTCCGCGCTATTGCCGTCTTTCGACAATGACGCGGACCTGAAGTGGTTAACACGCACGCACTTTGGCCATGCGGTCTCCTAAAAAAAGAGAGGGGAAGGACCTGCAGGGCTGGCTGAGCGGGCTAGACCCCCTCACTTCCTCATAGGGGGAGTCCCTCTGCCCCGTTGGGGTCCTGTTGGGCTCCCAAGCGGAGCAGGTAGGGTGGGGTGAGTGGGAGTCCCTCCCTCACACCCGCCATTGCCACCCGGGGGCATGGAGAAGGATGGCAGATTCTCTCTCGAGTTCACGCACAAAAATACACTTTAAAAAAAAAGTACTGGGTGCTTCTCTCTGTGGTCTCTAATCAAGGAGGTGTGATTATTGTGTGTCTAAAACCCCTCAGCACCAATCAGTTTCATTTTAAAAACAAACACTGCCCTGTATTGACTCTGTGTCTCTGTCCTTCACACAAGCATGAAACTAGATGAAAAACGAAACTGAAACTGCAGGCACATTATATGATTGATTTTTATCTATTTTTAATCATTTTTAAAAGGAATCAGATAACTATTATGTCTCTATACCCTGTAAACAGTCATTTTAGAAAAAAAAAAACATGTTTCCTTTACAACTCCTTTAATGCATATAATAAGGGTTTGCAACCCCTTTAAGTGGATTCTAGTGCACAAATGTGTCGAATTGTTTCCGAGCATGTGTCGGAATTTTGCGCATCGGAATTAAAAATAACATCTTTTCTCCAAGCAGATATAAAAGATACAAATTACTATTTTTCACAAAAAATTCTGCTCATAAACTAAAGCTATTGAAACTGCATGTAACATGTTCTCTGCTAATGGGGCAAAACTGAATGTTCTCAGGCTGCATTCTGTACAGATCGAAAAATATTCATTGGAATAATAAAAATATTCTGAATGGGGACTGTTTTAGGCCAATAGCATAATTATTTCCTATAGTACTCAGCATCATCTAGTGGCCATAATGTGGTATTCCCCCCCCCCCCCCATTTTCAATAATTAACATATTTTTATAGATGAATTTAGGGCAGATATGAAAGATACAATTTATTATTCTTGTTTTTTCACTGAAAATTCTGTTCATAAAGTTAAACCGTTGAAACTGCATGCAAATTCGTTCTGTGCTAATGGGGCAAAATTTTATTTTTTATGTTTTCAGGCTACATTTTTTTGCAGATCAACTAATATTAATTGAAGAAAGTATAAATGGGGGAAGTATCGAATTTCAGCCACTAGATGGCACCAAAGAGCATACGTTTTTCCTATGATATATAGCACCATCTAGTGGCCATAATGCAGTATTTTATTCTTCTTTTTTTAACATCTTTTAAAAGATTAAAGGGGTTAAATAGCTTTCTTTACCTTAGTGCAGTCCTCCTTCACTTACCTCATCCTTTCGATTTTTGCTTTTAAATGTCCTTATTTCTTCTGAGAAATCCTCACTTCCTGTTCTTCTGTCTGTAACTCACCACCGTAATGCAAAGCTTTCTCCCTGGTGTGGAGTGTTGTGCTCACCCCCTCCCTTGGACAACAGGAGAGTCAGGACGCCCACTAACACACAGGTACTTTCTCTATCTGCAACGTAGAGAGCCTCCTGACTCTCCTGGGAGGGGGCGAGCACGACACTCCACACCAGGGAGAAAGCCTTGCATTACTGTGTGGAGTTACAGACAGAAGAACAGGAAGTGAGGATTTCTCAAAAGAAATAAGGACATTTAAAAGCAAAATGGAAGGATGAGGTAAGTGAAGGAGGACTGCACTAAGGTAAAGGAAGCTATTTAGGGGATTTTTTTTTTTTTTTACAACCCCTTTAACTCTAAGCAGATATAAAAGATACAATTTATTCTTCTTGGTTTTTTCACTGAAAATTCTGTTCTAATGGGGAAAAATGTTATGTTTTTAGGCTACATTCTCTACAGATCAATTAATAAGTGTTTAAAAAAAAAAAGACAGTCTAAATGGGGAAAATATCTAATTTTGACCACTAGATGGTGCCAACGAACATACTTATTTCCTAATGATACGCAACACCATCTAAAGGCCATAATGTATTTTTTTTTTTTTTTAACAGCTTTTAAAAGATTAACGCTAAGCAGATATAAAAGATACAATTTATTCTTCTTGTTTTTTTCACTGAAAATTTTGTTCATAAATGCATGCATGCAAATTTGTTTTGTGCAAAATAGGGTAAAACTGAATGTTCTCAGGCTGCACTCTCTGCAGATCAAATAACATTGTCTAAATGGGAAAAATAGCAAATTCCAGCCACTAGATGGCACAAAAGAGAACACCATTTGCCTATGATACCCAGCACCATCTAGTGGCCATAATGCGGTATTTTTCCCATTCACTCTATTTTAATTTATTTATTTTTTATAAATATATAACATCTTTTTAATGATGAACTCCAAGCGGGTATAAAAGATAAAATGTATTATTTTTATTTTACTAAAAATGACATTTACAGACTAAGCATAGATAACTATGTATATGTGTATATGACTTCAGCACTGTCCTGCCCCTCCATTGGCTTAGTATCAAGAGAGCTACAGAAGAGATTAGAATTTCTGCTGGTTACCGTAAAGTCCAGGGACTTCTCATTTATGTTGGTGTTGATCTGGAATGCGGCCTTCCCATCCTCATCCGATATAAAGGAGTTCAGTAGTGTGCTCCCTTTCAGAAGTTTAATAGGGACGCCCCTTGCCAGTGTGCCGTCTGTATAAGTGACTTCTACCTGTGTGATCACATAATACAAAGCATTGTTACTCTTCAAGCAAAAGAAAAGCAATCAGAGGGATGGGCTGGGTAATAATTTATGACTTATGCAACTCAAAACTTACCCAAGGTGTGATTTTCATAACCTAGACCAGTGATGGCGAACCTTAGCACCCCAGAGGTTTAGGAACTACAGTTCCCACAATGCTCAGCTACACTGCAGTCTGCATAAGCATCATGGGAAATGTAGTTCCAAAACATCTGGGTTTCCAAGGTTCGCCATCACTAACCTATACACACGCTACTACATAGCTCCAGTTAAACCGAGACTTCTGCCATGACAGTGAATGGACAGATAGTCGAAACCAAAGTTTCCATTTCTCATACAAGTCCTAGAGGCGTATTCATAAAAAATCTGCATAGCTTTTCGCCCATTGCAACTGCATGTGAATTCGTTCTGTGCGAACGCAGGAAAATAACATTTTCTCAAGCTGTATTATCTGCAGATCAAATGTTATTCATGAAAAAAAATAGAAAAATACCTCAATAGGGCCACTAGATGGTGCTGAGGAGTATATGTATTTCCTATGATACTCAACACCACCCAGTGGCCATAATGTGGTATTTTTCCCATTAGCACTTTTTTTTTCCAATGGAGAGCAAGATTGGTGATGTAGCTCGGCGCAGAGTTGCAAGCGTTTTTTATGCATTTTCACTTGAATGGGTTGTCCCATGTACAAAAAACATGCCAAAAAGGCCCCCACACTATTGTGGGCGTGGAGCAGCAATCTTTTTTAATGTGTGTTTTGGTGTATTTGTAGCATGTCTGTGCCTGTAACCAGTGTGGTCAGTAACGGCGTTTAAATAAACGCTGTTACCTAACGATGCCCCTTTTGTGGGTAACGAGTAATCTACCAGATTACTCTTCCCCCTCACGGTAACACCGTTCCCATTACTTGGGCGGCGTAAACCGTAATTACATCTACCGCGGCGTGCGGGGGGGGGGGGGGCAGAGGGGGTCATGTGGCCACAGGCCTGAGCTGGCCTGTGATTCGGTCACAGCCGGTTATGTGGCGGCTGGCGCATGCACGTGCCTGGAGTCTCCCGCCCGCCTGTCACGTCACGAGAGCTTTAAGCTCAGCTCAGCCGTGACATCTCCCCCGCAGAGGCACAAAGATCAAAGAGACTTAGCTCAGCACCGACCGTGGCCCTGCGACATGGTGGGACACAGACTGCAGCACAGGTGAGGACTGGCATGTGTGGACTGGATTGGAAGTGTCTGGGACTGGGGGGGGGGGGGGAGCGGCCTAGTCTAGGGCTGGGGCTGGGGCCGGGCTGGGCATGTGGAGGTGGAATATGATATTGTACAGTATTGCATTTGCTGGCCATGTGGAGGTGGAATCTGATATTGTACAGTATTGCATTTGCAAGTGTCCGATCTGTCTGCCGCAATGTCACAGTCCTGATAAAAATCACTGATCACCGCCATTACTAGTAAAAAATGTATCAATAATGAAAATGGCATAAATCTATCCCCTATTTTGTAGACACTATGGGCTAGATTCAGGAAAGAAATAAGACGGCTTATCTCCAGATAAGCCGTCTTATTTCTGCGTCTGATTCATAGAATCAGTAACGCATAGATTTCTATTGGATCCAACTGGCATAAGTCTCTTACGTCGTTGAATCTTATTTTCATATTTTAGGCTGGACGCTAGGTGGCGTTCTCCCGTCTAAAATATGCAAATGAGCCTATACGCCGATTCCCGAACGTACGCCTGGCCTGCGCTATTTTTTTACGTTGTTTGCGTAGGTCCGTCGTAATGTTAACCATGCTGTATGAGGCGCAGGCAATGTTAAGTATTGATGGCGTGCCGGCAGTTTTTTTTACATCGTTTACGTAAAACGTTCGCGAATAGGGCTTTGCGTAAGTGTCATTCACGTCGTTTACACGTTGTAATGACGTCGTGATTTGGAGCATGCGCACTGGGATAAATTCACGGCCGGCGCATGCGCAGTACGTTTGGCTTGGGATCGCGCGTTATTTAAATAATACACCCCACCTACCCGCCAAATTTGAATTTGGCCGGGTCATTTAGGCTACGCCGCCTCAACTTTACAAGCAAGTGCTTTGAGAATAAAGCACTTGCCTGAAAAAGTTGCGGCGGCTTAGTGTAGATACCCTACGCTAGGCAGGTTTAGATTTAAGCCGCTCCTACCTGAATCTAGCCCTATAACTTTTGCGCAAACCAACCAAAATACGCCATTTTTTTTAAATCGTTAGCTCATTAGGTTTAGTTCCACTTTAATTCCTTGCATGGCAACAGATTTCCAATCCTTAAAGCGGAGTTCCACCCAAATTCGGAACTTCCGCTAATCCCACTCCTCACTCCCTTACATGCCACATTTGGCATGTCATTTTTTTACTTCCTGTCCCACTTCCTGCTTCCGCCGAGGGGCTGGTTAGGCGATTAAGCTTAATCGCCTACAGCAGCCCCTCCCTGTAGGCTATCGCATGGGACACTGACAGGTCGCCTGTCCAATCAGCGGCGGGCCGCGCCGCTCGCGCATGCGCAGTGCCGCTCGCGCATGTGCAGTGGGTGCCCGGCCGTGAAGCCGAAGGCTGTCACGGTCGGGTGCCCACACTTAGGATGAAGATGCCGGCCGGGGAGGGGGGGAGATTACCATTACACCTGCGGATCGTAGTTGTAATGACAACTCCGGCCACTAGGTGGCCTTTACGTTGTTTTCTCATTTGCCTATGCAAATGAGGCTAATACGCCGATTCCCGATCGCTTTTACGCCGCCCTGTCGTCGCGTACGTCGTTTTCGTTCGCGTAAGGTTACCCCTGCTTCTATGAGGAGTAACCTTACGAAGTTCCGTCGGATGCCGCCAGGTGCCGTCGGATGCCATGTTAAGTATGGCGTCGGGTCAGCGTCGGCTTTTTCCGTCGTTTTACTAACTCGTTCGCGAATAGGGCATTGCGTAGTGACGATCACGTCGTTTTGACGTCGGTTTCAACGGCGCTTTCCGACGTGAGCTGGAGCATGCGCACTGGGCTTTTTCCCCGGCCGGCGCATGCGCAGTTCGTTCGACGCGGGGGCTCACTTAATTTAAATACAAGCCGCCCCCTTTGAATTACACGGGCTTACGCTGGGCGATTTACTCTACCCATCCGCAAACTACGGAGCAAGTGCATGGAGAATACGGGACTTGCTCTGTTACATTGCGGCGGCGTAGTGTAAATGCGTTACGCTACACCAGCGGGAAATGTATGGGAATCTGGCCCATAGGCTCTAATAGGCTCAAAAGAAGGTAAACTGCGAGCGCAGAACACTGCGCTCGTAGTTCACCCAGGTGCGTCAGAAAAGCGAATGGATATTCGCTTTTCTAACACTGAACTGCCTCTCTGCCAATCAGGAAGCATGGGTTTGTTATGAGAATCTGGCCCTAAATTTGGCTGGAACACCCCTTTAAGCCGCGTACACATGACCGTTTTACATGACGTGAAATTTTTTATTTTTTTTAAATGGTCATTA